>JAJEOU010000287.1:7509877-7669508 GCA_021534815.1 Acrocephalus arundinaceus | reverse complement strand
AATATGTTGCATTACATCTGTATGCAAACTCTTAGAAGAGTTAGCGCACAGTGTGGCAAAGCTGATGGTCAAGAAACGCTTATCGTATATTATAATTAAATATATTTATATTATTATTATTATTATTATAGAATAATTATTATATTGATACATCATACAGAAATTCTTTAGAAGAGTTATCAGCACGTGTGGCAAAAGCTGATGGGCCCAATTGCTTAATAATTTTTTGGCTGATAGGCTAAGAAACTCTGATAATGTATATAATAATAATATATATATTATTATAATATTATATTATATTTGTATAATATAATTATTATATTCAATACATCTGTATGGGAAACTCTTGAAGCATTAGCAGCACAGGTGGCAAAGCTGATGGACCAAAAAACACTTTAGAATTTTTTGGCTGATAGGCCAAGAAACGCTTATAATCACATTTATATTATATTATATTATATATATTTATATTATATTATATATATATATATATTATATTATACATTATTTATCTTTTATTTTTAATAATATAATTATTTATTGCATACATCTTCGTATGGAAACTCTTAGAAGCATTAGCAGCATGGTTGCAAAAGCTGATGGCCCAAAAAACACTTATGAATTTTTTGGCTGATAGGCTAAAACCACCTATAAATAACATTTATAATAAATTATATATTATACATATGTATTATTATATTATTATATAATATAATATAATTATTCTATTACATACATTGTATGCAAGCTTTTAGAAGCGTTAGCAGCCATGTGTGGCAAAAGCTGATGGCCAAAAAACAACTTAAAATTTTGGCTTATCAGCCAAAAAATGCTTATAATGTATATAATATAATATAATATAATTACATTATTATTTACATTATTTATTTATATAATTATTATGTGCATACATCTGTATGCAAACTCTTAGAAGCATTAGCAGCACGGTGTGGCAAAAGCTGATGGCCAAGAAATGCTTATAATGTATATAATATAAAATATTCTACATTATATAATTATTATATTTTTATATAATATAATTATTCTATTTCATACATCTGTATGCAAACTTTTAGAAGAGTTAGCAGCATGGTGTGGCAAAAGCTGATGGGCCAAAAAACCCCAATTATAATTTTTGTCTAATTTTTAAATTATATTATGATATTATTGTATAATATAATTATTCTCTTGCAGACATCAACAAGCACATCCCTTACTCCTGGGTATTCAGTGATTCATCCTCTCCTCCCTTCCCTCCCTGCTGATTTCAGGAGGAGTTTGGCTCCAAGGTGCTTTCCTGCTTTTCTCTTTCCTGCAGCAGCTGCTGCCTTGGCATGGGGGAGGAGGAGGCACCGACCCCCTGCTCGCCTTCCTGCTGCTGGCCTGGAGCTTTTTATCCTGCCCTGGAAGGTTTTATTCTGAGCTGGAAGATTTTATCCTAGCGTGGAGCTTTTTATCCTGGCCTGGAGGTTTTTATCCTGGCCTGGAGGTTTTTGTACTGGTGTGGAGGTTTTTATCCTGGTTTGAAGATTTTTATCCTGCCCTGGAAGATTTTATCCTAGCATAGAGATTTTTATCCTAGCCTGGAGGTTTTTATCTGCCATTGAAGTTTTTATCTTGCCATGGAGTTTTTTATCCTGCCCTGGAGGTTTTTATTCTGATCTGGAAGATTTTATCCTAGCCTGGAGGTTTTTATCCTGCCCTGGAAGGTTTTTATCCTGATCTGGAAGATTTTATCCTAGCGTGGAGGTTTTTATCCTGGCCTGGAGGTTTTTATCCTGGTTTGAAGATTTTATCCTGGCCTGGAAGATTTTATCCTAGCATGGAGATTTTTATCCTGCCATGGAAGTTTTTATCCTGCCCTGGAGGGTCCCTTTTCCTTGACACTGATGCCCCTTTTGAGGACACCAGCAGCACCACAATTCCAGCCCATCTGTTACTGCAGAGCCCCTTCTGCCTGACAATGACAATGACGTCCTTTAGAGGACACGGCCACCACCACAACCCCAGCCTGACTCACACTGCAGAGCCTCTTGTCCTTGTCACTGATGTCCCTTTTGAGGACACAGCCACCACCACAATCCCAATCCATCTTTTACCACAGGGCCCCTTGTCCTTGACGCCGATGTCCCTTTTGAGGACACAGCCACCACCACCACCACGATGACCACCACCACCACCCCATCCCATCTCTTATCGCTGGAGCCCTTGTCCTTGATGCTGATGTCCATTTTTAAGGACACAGTCACCATCAGCAAAATCCCAGCCCATCCCTTACCACAGGGCCCATTGTCCTTTACCCCGATGTCCCTTTTGAGGACACAGCCACCACCACCATGACCACCACCACCACCATTCCAGCCCATCAATTACTGCACGGCCCCTTGTCCTTTACCCTGATGTCCCTTTTGAGGACACAGCCACCACCATGACCACCACCACCACCATCCCATTTCTTACTGCATGGCCCCTTGTCCTTTACCCTGATGTCCCTTTTGAGGACACAGCCACCACCAGCACCCCATTGGGTCCCTTACTGCAGGGCCCCTTGTCCTTTACCCCGACATCCCTTTTGAGGACACAGCCACCACCACCACCACGACCACCACCATCACCCCATCGTGTCCCGTACCACAGGGCCCCTTATGCCTGAGGCCAATGTCCCTTTTGAGGGCACAGCCACCACCACCACAACCACCATGACCACCCCATTGTGTCCCGTACCACAGGGCCCGTTGTGCCTGAGGCTGGTGTCCCTTTTGAGGACACAGCCACCCCCATGACCACCACCATCCCATCCCATCCCGTAGTGCAAGGCCCCTTATCCTTTATCCTGATGTCCCTTTTGAGGACACAGCCACCCCCATGACCACCACCATCCCATCCCATCCCGTAGTGCAAGGCCCCTTATCCTTTATCCTGATGTCCCTTTTGAGGACACAGCCACCACCACGACCACCACCACAACGACCATGACTAGCACCACCACCCCATCGTGTCCCGTACCGCAGGGCCCCTTGTGCCTGAGGCCGATGTCCCTTTTCAGGACACAGTCACCACCAGCACCCCATTGGGTCCCTTACTGCAGGGCCCCTTGTCCTTTACCCCGACATCCCTTTTGAGGACACAGCCACCACCACCACCACGACCACCACCATCACCCCATCGTGTCCCCTACCACAGGGCCCCTATGCCTGAGGCCAATGTCCCTTTTGAGGACACAGCCACCCCCATGACCACCACCATCCCATCCCATCCCATTCCATCTCATCCCTTACTGCAGAGCCTCTTGTCCTTGACCCTGATGTCCCTTTTGAGGACACAGCCACCATCACCACCACCACCACCACCACGCCATTTCTTACCACACGGCCCCTTGTGCCTGAGGCCGGTGTCCCTTTTGAGGGCACAGCCACCCCCATGACCACCACCATCCCACCCCACCCCATCCCGTACCGCAGGGCCCCTTGTGCCTGAGGCCGGTGTCCCTTCTGAGGACACAGCCACCACCAACACCATCCTCATGACCACCACCACCATCCCACCCCGTCCCTTACCACACAGCCCCTTGTCCCTTATCCTGATGACCCTTTTGAGGACACAGCCACCCCAATGACCACCACCAGCACCATCCCATCCCACCCCATCCCACCCCTTACTGCACAGCCCCTTGTCCTTTGCCCTGATGTCCCTTTTGAGGACACAGCCACCATCACCACCACCACCACCACCACGCCATTTCTTACCACACGGCCCCTTGTGCCTGAGGCCGGTGTCCCTTTTGAGGACACAGCCACCACCACGACCACCACCACGACGACCATGACTAGCACCACCACCCCATTGTGTCCCTTACCACAGGGCCCCTTGTGCCTGAGGCTGATGTCCCTTTTGAGGACACAACCATGACCACCACCACCACCACCCCGTCCCTTACCACATGGCCCCTTGTCCCTTATCCTGATGACCCTTTTGAGGGCACAGCCACCCCCATGACCACCACCACCACCACCACACCCCATCCCGTACCGCAGGGCCCCTTGTGCCTGAGGCTGATGTCCCTTTTGAGGACACAACCACCACGACCACCACCACCACCCCATCCCACCCCTTACTGCACAGCCCCTTGTCCTTTGCCCTGATGTCCCTTTTGAGGACACAGCCACCACGACCACCACCACCATGACCACCACCACCACCCCAGCCCATCCCTTACCGCAGGGCCCCTTGTGCCTGAGGCCGGTGTCCCTTTTGAGGACACAACCACCACCACGACCACCACCACGACGACCATGACTAGCACCACCACCCCATTGTGTCCCTTACCACAGGGCCCCTTGTGCCTGAGACTGGTGTCCCTTTTGAGGACACAGCCACCCCCATGACCACCACCATCCCACCCCGTCCCTTACCACAGGGCCCCTTGTGCCTGAGGCCGGTGTCCCTTTTGAGGACACAGCCACCCCAATGACCACCACCACCATGACCACCACCACCACCCCACCCCGTCCCGTACCGCAGGGCCCCTTGTGCTTGAGGCCGGTGTCCCTTTTGAGGACACAGCCACCACCAACACCATCCTCATGACCAACACCACCACCCCACCCCGTCCCGTACCGCAGGGCCCCTTGTGCTTGAGGCCGGTGTCCCTTTTGAGGACACAGCCACCACGACCACCACCACCATGACCACCACCACCACCCCACCCCGTCCCGTACCGCAGGCCCCTTGTGCTTGAGGCTGGTGTCCCTTTTGAGGACACAACCACCACGACCACCACCACCACCCCAGCCCATCCCGTACCACATGGCCCCTTGTGCCTGAGGCCGATGTCCCTCTGCAGCAGGCAGGCCATGGCGTGCAGCTCGCAGGCGTTGCCGTAGGTGCGCTGGTCGGTGCCGCACACGGGGTCGTAGCGGCCCTGGCACTGCTGCTGGCACTCGCACACGGCCTCCTGGTTCTTCACCACGCACGTGGCCCCAAAGGAGCACTCCACGCTCAGGCACGGGCTGGGCGTGCCCAGGTCTGTGGAGGGAACAAAATGTTGTGGTATTGTTGATTTTTGTGGGTTTTGGGTTTTTTTTTTAATTTTTAGTGAATAATTTATTGTATTTTTAGTGAACGTTCATAGTGTTATTGTATTGTACTATTGTATTTTTTCATTATTAGTGAATAATGTTATTTTATTTTTAGCAAATATTTGTAGTGTTATTGTATTGTTAGAGAATAATGTTATTGTTATTGTATTTTTAGTATTGTATTTTTAGTGTTTGTAACGTTATTGTATTGTTAGTGAATGTTATTGTATTTTTAGTGAATGTTTGTAGTGTTATTATATTGTATTATTGTATTTTTCCATTATTAGTGAATAATTTATTGTATTTTTAGTGAATATTTGTAACGTTGTAAATAATGTTATTGTATTTTTAGCGAATATTTGTAGTGTTATTATACTGTATTATTGTATTTTTCCACTATTAGTGAATAATGTTATTGCATTTTTAGTATTTGTAATGTTATTGTATTGTTAGTGAATGTTTGTAGTTATTGTATTGTATTATTGTATTTTTTCATTATTAGTGAATAATGTCATTTTATTTTTAGCAAATATTTGTAGTATTATTGTATTGTTAGTGAATAATGTTATTGTTATTGTGTTTTTAGTGTTTGTAACGTTATTGTATTGTTAGTGAATGTTATTGTATTTATAGTGAATGTTTGTAGTTATTGTACTGTATTATTGTATTTTTTCATTATTAGTGAATAATGTTATTGTATTTTTAGTAGTGAATATTTATAATATTATTGTACTGTTAGTGAATAATGTTATTGTATATTTAGTATGAATGTTTGTAATGTTATTTTATTGTTAGTATTGTATTTTTAGTGAATGTAATGTTGTATAATAATAATCTAATAATCTAATATATAATATATAGTATATAACTATATATGTTATATATTATATGTTATATATATTACATATATATAATAATATATAATAATATATATATTACATATATATAATACATATAATAATATATAATATATAATATATAAATATAACAATAATATAAATATAATTATAATATATAATAATACAATATATTAATAATATACAATTAAAATATAATTTTTTTACATATTATATATTTTTAAAAATATTGTAAGAAAAAATGGTTGTGTTATTGTCTAACGGTGTGTTTGCTTTTATTGTATGGTTTTAGTTATTTTTTAAAGGTTTGGGGTTTTTTTTGGGTTTCTGAGGTTTCTGAGCAGAGCAGGACGTGCCAGCCCCTGTCCCCTCCATGCCACCCCCTCAGCACGGTCCCCATGCGTGGCAGGGCTCAGGGATGGGCAGCAGGCACGGGAACACCAGGAATGGGATGGGATTCCCACCTCACCCCAGGCCAGAAATGGGAGCAGCACTGGCAGAACCTTCCAGAAAGGTCCCACAGGAGGAGTGCCCTTCCCTGGGATCCAAACCCTTCATGTTCCCCGAAAAACTCTTGGGGTTCCTCAGTTCCACCACACTGCTCATCCCTCATCCCAGAGAGCTGCTGTGGGACAGGATGGGGACATCCCGTGGGACAGGATGGGGACATCCCGTGGGGTGGGATGGGGACATCCCATGGACAGGATGGGGACATCCCGTGGGGTGGGATGGGGACATCCTGTGGGACAGGATGGGACATCCCGTGGGACAGGATGGGACATCCCGTGGGGTGGGATGGGGACATCCTGTGGGACAGGATGGGGACATCCCGTGGGGCAGGATGGGGACATCCCGTGGGGCAGGACGGGGACATCCTGTGGGGCAGGACGGGGACATCCCGTGGGCAGGACGGGGACATCCCGTGGGCAGGATGGGGACATCCCGTGGGGCAGGACGGGGACATCCCATGGGACAGGACGGGACATCCCGTGGGGCAGGACGGGGACATCCCGTGAGGCAGGACGGGGACATCCCATGGGACAGGACGGGACATCCTGTGGGACAGGATGGGGACATCCCATGGGACAGGATGGGGACATCCCATGGGACAGGATGGGACATCCCGTGGACAGGATGGGGACATCCCGTGGGACAGGATGGGGACATCCTGTGGGACAGGATGGAGACATCCCATGGGGCAGGATGGGGACATCCTGTGGGACAGGATGGGGACATCCTGTGGACAGGATGGGGACATCCCGTGGGACAGGATGGGGACATCCCGTGGGACAGGATGGGGACATCCCGTGGACAGGATGGGACATCCTGTGGACAGGATGGAGACATCCCATGGACAGGATGGGGACATCCCATGGGACAGGACGGGGACATCCTGTGGGACAGGATGGGGACATCCCGTGGACAGGATGGGACATCCCGTGGGGCAGGATGGGACATCCCATGGGACAGGATGGGGACATCCCGTGGGACAGGATTGGGACATCCCGTGGGGCAGGATGGGGACATCCCGTGGGCAGGATGGGGACATCCCGTGGGGCAGGATGGGGACGTCCCATGGGACAGGATGGGGACATCCCGTGGGACAGGATGGGGACATCCCATGGGACAGGATGGGGACGTCCCATGGGACAGGATGGGGACATCCTGTGGGACAGGATGGGGACATCCCATGGGACAGGATGGGGACATCCCGTGGGGCAGGATGGGGACATCCCATGGGGTGGGATGGGACATCCCATGGGACAGGATGGGGACATCCCATGGGACAGGACGGGGACATCCCGTGTCCTTCCTTCAGCCCAGCCCTCGGATCAATAATGGGATCAATAATTCCCTCTGGATCCACAGTGCCAGCCCAGAGGTGACATCTCTACCCCAAGGGAGGTGACAACCACAATGGCAGCCCAGCGGTGGCACCCCCCCAGAGGAGGTGACAAAGTGCCAGCCCAATGGTGACATCTCCACCCTGAGGGAGGTGACAACCACAATGGCAGCCCAGTGGTGGCACCTCCCTGGAGCAGGTGACAACCACAAAGCCAGCCCAGTGGTGGCACCTCCCTGGAGCAAGTGACAACCACAAAGCCAGCCCAGTGGTGGCACCTCCCTGGAGCAGGTGACAACCACAATGCCAGCCCAGCGGTGTCACCCCCCACCCAGAGGAGGTGACAACCACAATGCCAGCCCAGCGGTGTCACCCCCACCCAGAGGAGGTGACAACCACAGTGCCAGCCCAGTAGTGTCACCTCCACCCTGAGGGAGGTGACAAAATGCCAGCCCAGTGGTGACATCTGCACCCCAAGGGAGGTGACAATCACAGTGCCAGCCCAGTAGTGACATCTCCACCCTGAGGGAGGTGACAAAATGCCAGCCCAGTGGTGACATCTCTACCCCAAGGGAGGTGACAACCACAATGCCAGCCCAGCAGTGTCATCTCCATCTGCAGGAGGTGACAACCACAGTGCCAGCCCAGTGGTGACATCTGCACCCCAAGGGAGGTGACAATCACAGTGCCAGCCCAGCAGTGACATCTCCCCCAAAGGAGGTGACAACCACAATGCCAGTGTCACCTCCACCCGGAGGAGGTGACAAAGTGCCAAGAGCCAGCCCAGGCCGTGTCCCCCTCCCAAGGGTTCATCCCAGCTCCCACCCAAGAATTCCCTGCAGGAATTCCCTCCCCACCAGCCAGGAGCTGAGCCAGGAGTGGCCGTGCTGGGGACAGTGACCACCCCCGGGCTGGGGACAAGGAGAGGACACCACGGGATCCACCAGTGACACGGACACAGGACAAGGACACAGGCAGGGACAGACAGGACGTGACAGCAGCGACAGCAGACACAGCCAGGCAGGGACAGCACTGGGAAATGTCCCTCAGGGGTGGCCCTGGCCACCTCCCCTGCCACCACCACCCTGGTGGCACCTGGGTGGCACTTCCAGCCAGCCAGGAATGGCCGGGAATGCCGGGATTGGGATCTGCACCTACCAAATCCTAGAGCTTAGAGGGTCTGCAAAGGAACAGGGAGAGAAGAGAGATTTTCCCTGATTTTATCCTGATTTTATCCTGATTTTCCTGATTTTTTCCTGATTTTTTCCCTGATTTTCCCTGATTTCTCCTGATTTTCTCCTGATTCTCCCCTGACTTTCTCCTGATTTTCCTTGATTTTCTCCTGATTTTCCATG
Organism: Acrocephalus arundinaceus; assembly: GCA_021534815.1. NCBI lineage: Eukaryota > Metazoa > Chordata > Aves > Passeriformes > Sylviidae > Acrocephalus > Acrocephalus arundinaceus. The sequence goes on along the minus strand of JAJEOU010000287.1, from coordinate 7,660,375 downwards.
ACTTTTTCCTGATTTTTTTCCTGATTTCCCCTGATTTTCTCCAGATTTTCTCTGATTTTCTCCTGATTTTCTCTGATTTTCCCCTGATTTTCTCCAGATTTTTCAGCCTTCCCAGAGGCGTGTCACCTCTCTAATTGGTCATTCAAGCTGTCAGATTGATCACTAATTGGATTTTGGTATAATTTCCTTGAAAAAAATCCCTTTTTTTCAGTTCAGGCACAAGGACACAGCTCCAGCTCTGTCCCCAAGGTCCCTGCAGCTCCAAGCACTTCCCAAAAATCAGGAATTGCTCCCTGGGCTGCTGCCCCTGTTTTGTTTCCCTTTTTTTGCCCCATAACCACACACAGGGAGGAGCCACTCCTGAGCTCCTGGGATCCCTGTGGAGCTCCCAAGATCCCTGGGGAGCTGCCAGCCCCAGGACAAGCAGGACACACAGCTGGGACAGCGTGGGGACAAGTGTCACAGCCCTGGGCAGGCTGGGACAGTGCTGGGACAATGCCACAACCCCGGACAGCACAGGGACAATGCCACAACCCCGGGCAGCACTGGGACAACGCCACAACCCCAGGCTAGGACACCACAGGGACAAGTGTCACAGCCCCGGGCAGCACAGGGACAAATGTCACAACCCCGGACAGGCTGGGACAGTGCTGGGACAGCACAGGGACAATGCCACCAACCTGGACAGCACCGGGACAGTGCCACAGCCCTGGGCAGGCTGGGACAGCGCAGGGACAATGTCACAACCTTGGGCTGGGACAGCACAGGACACTGCCACAACCCCGGACACCACGGGGACAAGTGCCACAGCCCCGGGCAGGCTAGGACAGTGCTGGGACAGCACAGTGACAATGCCACAACCCCGGGCAGCACAGTGACAGTGTCACAGCCCTGGGCAGCACAGTGACAATGCCACAGCCCCGGGCAGCACAGGGACAAATGTCACAGCCCTGGGCAGCACAGGGACAAATGTCACAGCCCTGGGCAGCACAGGGACAATGCTACAACCCCGGGAAGGCTGGGACAGCTCTGGGACAATGCCACAACCTCGGGCAGCACAGAGACAAATGTCACAGCCCTGGGCAGGCTGGGACAGTGCTGGGACAGCACAGGGACAATGCCACAGCCCTGGGCAGGACAGGGACAAATGTCACAACCTCAGGCAGGCTGGGACAGTGCTGGGACAGCACAGGGACAATGCCACCACCCCGGGCAGCACAGGGACAAATGTCACAGCCCTGGGCAGCACAGGGACAATGTCACAGCCCCGGGCAGTACAGGGACAAATGTCACAGCCTTGGGCAGCACAGGGACAATGTTACAGCCCCGGACAGGCTGGGACAGCACAGTGACAATGGCACAGCCCCGGGCAGGACAGGGTCAATGGCACAGCCCCGGGCAGGCTGGGACAGCACAGGGACAATGTCACAGCCCTGGGCAGGACAGTGACAATGCCACAGCCCCGGGCAGCACAGGGACAACGCCACAGCCCCCGCAGGCAGAACCGCGGGGCAGGACGAGCCGGGGAAGCCGGGGCGGGGTTGGTTAGTCGGGAGCAGCAGCAGCAGCACAGGGAAGGTCAGTGAGGAGCAGCCCGGGCAGGGCTGGCCGGGGAGCGGGGGGCGCTCCCTGCACCCACCTCTGCTCCCACTCTGCCTCCAAGGCACAGCAATTCCCATTCCGGCAGGCAGAGTTTGGGGCCAGGGGTGGGACAAACCCCCCCACGGGGAAACCTCGCCGTCCTGGGGGGGCTCTCAGGCCAAACTAGAGAGAGGTGGGAGCAGTGAGAGAGAGGAGAGACCCTGGGCACGGAGAGGAGGGGCAGAGCCGGCAGAGATGTCCCGGGCAGGGAGCAGGAGGGTGGTGGCCAGGACAGAATTCCTTCCTCCACACAGGCAACACTGTAAAACACAAGACACAGACGAGACAGGAAAAAGAGAGAAAAAGAACGAGGGAGGAAGAGAGAAAGAGAGGAAAAGACAGATGCAAGTACAGACACCTTCTTTCTTTCCTTCCTTTTCTCCTTCTTTCCTTCCTTCCCTCCCTCCTTCCTTCCCTCCTGGCACAGCAGCCTCGCCCCATCCCTTCTCCCTCAGCTGCAGGATTTAAAACAAGGCTTGGATGGGTTTGGTTGTGCTTTGCCTCCAGAAGGATTCAAAACAAACAAGGCTTGGATGGGTTTGGTTGGGCTTTGCCTCCCTGGCCTGGCAGCAGAGAGCTCAGGGTTTGTCAGGTCTGTAAGGGGTTAAAATGCTGCCAAAGCTGCTCCCAATTCCCCAAATCCCTGAAATGAATTGCCAGAGCACCCAGGCATGGATCAGCTCCCCAGCATCCAGCTCGGGGCTTTTCAAGAGCTCAGAATTTTCTGGTCTGTGAGGGGTTAAAATGCTGCCAAAGCCATTCCTCAAATCCCTGAAATGAATTCCCAGGGCACCCAGGCACAGATCAGAACTCAGAGCTTTTCAAGAGCTCAGAATTGTCAGGTCTGTGAGGGGTTAAAATGCTGCCAAAGCCATTCCTCAAATCCCTGAAATGAATTCCCAAAGCACCTGGGCACGGATCAGCTCAGGACTTTTCAAGAGCTCAGAATTGTCAGGTCTGTAAGGGGTTAAAATGCTGCCAAAGCCATTCCTCAAATCCCTGAATTCTCCAAATTCCCAGAGCACCCAGGCATGGATCAGCTCAGGACTTTTCAAGAGCTCAGAATTGTCTGTGGCCTGTGAAGGGTTAAAATGCTGCCAAAGCCTCTCCCACTCCCCAAATCCCTGAAATGAATTCCCAAAGCACCCGGGCATGGATCAGCTCGAATCCCTGAATCCTCCAAATTCCCAGAGCACCCAGGCTTGGATCAGAACTCAGAGCTTTTCAAGAGCTCAGGGTTTGTCAGGTCTGTGAGGGGTTAAAATGCTGCCAAAGCCTCTCCCAATTCCCCAAATCACTGAAATGAATTCCCAAAGCACCCAGGCATGGATCAGTTTGAATCCCTGAATCCTCCAAATTCCCAAAGCTCCCAGGCATGGATCAGAACTCAGAGCTTTTCAAGAGCTCAGGGTTTGTCAGGTCTGTGAGGGGTTAAAATGCTGCCAAAGCCTCTCCCAATTCCCCAAATCACTGAAATGAATTCCCAAAGCACCCAGGCATGGATCAGCTCCCCAGCATCCAGCTCGGAGCTTTTCAAGAGCTCAGAATTGTCAGGTTTGTGAGAGGTTAAAATGCTGCCAAAGCTGCTCCCATTCCCCAAATCCCTGAATCCTCCAAATTCCCAGGGCACCCAGGCATGGATCAGCTCAGAGCTTTTCAAGAGCTCAGAACTGTCAGGTCTGTGAGGGGTTAAAATGCTGCCAAAGCTGCTCCCATTCCCCAAATCCCTGAAATGAATTCCCAAAGCACCCAGGCATGGATCAAAACTTGGAGCTTTTCCTTTTCCTTCCCCAGAGCTGATGGGGATAAAAAAAAAATAAAAATCTGCTCGCACCTCCTGGGCTCCAGGACTGCCTGGAGCTGTCACCAGGGTTTGGCAGGCAGAGCCCTGGGTTTGATTCATTTCCCAATTTTTTTGGCTCCCATCCCACCAGGATGCAGCTCCTGGAGGGAGGGGATTGGGAAGGAGCTGGAATAAAGGAGGGGGAGATGGAGAGGGGATGGCAGGTGTGCCAGGAACACATCCTGCTGCTCCTGGCCTGGTGCCACGCTGGAAACGAGCTCAGGAGCAGCAGGAATTCCCTGCTCATCCCAGGATTCGGGGATTTTTATCCTCTCCAGAAGGGTTTGAAGAGAGCTCAGGGAGCCAGAGGTGTAAAAAATCCTTCCCCCACACTTCTGGGATCACAGCTCTTCCCACAGGGAAAAGTCAGGGAATTGACTCCCAGCCTTTCCTACCACCAAAAACGGAGAAATGGACATTTAAAAAAATAACTGCTGTGATTATTTTGAGTGGGATCACAGATCTTCCCATAGGGAAAGCTCGGGGAATTTACTCCCAGTCATTCCCTCCACCAAAAATGGAGAAATGGACATTTATAAAAATCACAGCTCTGATGATCCTGAGTGGGATCACAGATCTTCACTAAAAAAATGGAAAAATGGACATTTATAAAATGACAGCTGTGATTATCCTGAGTGGGATCACAGCTCTTCACCAAAATAATGGAGAAATGGACACTCACAAAAATCCCAGCTCTGATGATCCTGAGTGGGATTTTGGGAGCCTGACAAGTTCTTTTCCAGCAGCTGGGTCTGACATCCCCCAGCAGGAGCACAGAGCCAACAAAACCCATCCCTAACGTGGGGTTCTGATCCCCAAGCCCTGCAGCAGGCTCAGTGATCAAACACCAGCTGAAAAGAGCAGGAGCAACGTTCCAGAGGAGGGAAAAAACCCAAATTGAGATGAAATGAACAATTTGTAACTCATCCAAATGTTCCTTTAACCTCCTGGGAACAGAACCTTAAACCTGGATACTCCTAAGGATCCAAATCCCCATCCTATCCCATCCTCCTGAGAAAGGTCCACGGGGGAGCTTCTCCTAGAGACGAGACAAAGACACGGTGAGAGATCCAGAGAGAGCACAGAGGGGAGAATTCCCGGAGGAGAGAGCACGTGGAGCTGAGAGGAGCAGGCAGGATGGCAGGGAGAGCGTGGGGAGAGGGTTTGGAGACTGGCACTACCCCGGGAGGAGAGATGGACGTGGAGTGGATGGATGGGAAGGTGAGAGAAACCAGAAGGACATCACAGATACGAACAGGTGTCCCCACCCCGTGTCACACATCAGACAGAGACAGCAGCAGGGACAGGAGCACTGCTGGAGGGACAGGAGGGACAGGAGCACGGAAAGAGGGACAGGAGGGACAGGAGGGACAGGAGGGACAGGAGCACGGAAAGAGGGACAGGAGGGACAGGAGGGACAGGAGGGACAGGAGCACACGGCACAGGGACAGGAGCAGGGCTGGAGGGACAGGAGGGACAGGAGCACACGGCACAGGGACAGGAGGGACAGGAGGGACAGGAACACATGGCACAGGGACAGGAGCACAGGGACAGGAACACATGGCACAGGGACAGGAGGGACAGGAGGGACAGGAGGGACAGGAGGGACAGGAGGGACAGGAGCACACGGCACAGGGACAGGAGCGCACGGCACAGGGACAGGAGTGCACGGCACAGGGACAGGAGCACATGGCACAGGGACAGGAGTACACGGCACAGGGACAGGAGCACACGGCACAGGGACAGGGGCACACGGCACAGGGACAGGGGCACACGGCACAGGGACAGGGGCACACGGCACAGGGACAGGGGCACACGGCACAGGGACAGGAGCACAGCACACCAGGGATATTCCAGGCTGGGAATCCTTTTGCAGCTTTCCCAGCTGCCCACTCTGACAGGAAAGAGCTGGGAAGGGCCAGGGGTGGGTGAGGGATTGGCATTCCCACAGGACAGGAGGGGACCAGCATCCCCAGGGGACAGCAGGGACCAGAATCTTCATGGGACAGCATCCCCAGGGGATAGGGGGGACCAGAATCTCTGTGCGATGAGAGGCACCAGCATCCCTGCAGGACAATTTGGGGACCACCATCCCTACAGGTCCATTTGAGCACTACCACCCCGACAGGACAATTTGGGGATCATCATCCCTGCAGGACAATTTGGGGATCACTATCCTTGGGGACAATTTGGGGACCACCATCCCTGTGGGGCAGTTTGGGGACCACCATCCCTACAGAACAATTTGAGCACCACCACCCCTACAGGAGAATTTGGGCACCATCCCCATGGGACAATTTTACCACCACCATCCCCATGGGCCAATTTGACACCACCACCCCACAGAACAATTTGGGGACCACAATCCCTGTGTGACAACATCCCCATGGGCCAATTTGACACCTCCATCCCACAGAACCATTTGGGTGCCACCATCCCACAGAACAATTTCAGCACCACCATCCCATGGGCCAATTTGACACCACCACCACCCCATGGGCCAATTTGACACCACCACCACCCCATGGGCCAATTTGACACCACCATCCCGCAGAACAATTTGGGGACCACCATCCCTGTGGGACAACATCCCCATGGGCCAATTTGACACCACCACCACCACATGGGCCAATTTGACATCATCATCCCCACAGAACCATTTGGGCACCACCATCCCACAGAACAATTTCAGCACCACCATCCCCATGGGCCAATTTGACATCACCGTCCCCACAGAACAATTTGGGGACCACAACCCCTGTGTGACAACATCCCCATGGGCCATTTTAGGTACCACCATCCCACAGAATAATTTGGGGACCACCATCCCTGAGGGACAACATCCCCATGGGCCATTTTGGGCACCACCACCACCTCATGGGCCAATTTGACACCACCACCCCTGTGGGACAATTTGGGGACCACCATCCCTGTGTGACAAAATCCCCACGGGCCAATTTGACATCACCACCACCTCCATGGGCCAATTTGACACCACCACCATCCTATGGGCCAATTTGACACCACAATCCCTGTGTGACAAAATCCCCATGGGACAATTTGACACCACCACCACCCCATGGGCCAATTTGACACCACCACCATCCTATGGGCCAATTTGACACCATCATCCCACAGAATAATTTGGGGACCACCATCCCTGAGGGACAACATCCCCATGGGCCAGTTTGACACCACCACCACCACATGGGCCAATTTGACATCATCATCCCCACAGAACCATTTGGGCACCACCATCCCACAGAACAATTTGGGGACCACCATCCCTGAGGGACAACATCCCCATGGGCCAATTTGACACCACCACCACCCCCATGGGCCAATTTGACACCACCATCCCCACAGAACCATTTGGGGACCACCCCCCAGAACAATTTTGGCACCACCACCATCCTATGGGCCAATTTGCCACCACCACCCCATGGGCCAATTTGACACCACCATCCCGCAGAACAATTTGGGGACCACCATCCCTGAGGGACAAAATCCCCACGGGCCATTTTGACACCACCACCACCTCCATGGGCCAATTTGACACCTCCATCCCACAGAACCATTCGGGCGCCACCATCCCACAGAACAATTTCAGCACCACCACCCCCATGGGCCAATTTGACACCACCACCCCTGTGGGACAACATCCCCATGGGCCAATGTGACACCACCACCACCCCGGACACAATTCCCTCCCATCCATCCCCGCTGACCAGGCTGTCCCACCCCTCCGGCGGTGCCGGGCGCGGCGCTCACCGCAGGGCCCGCTGTGCTTGACGGGGATGTGCGCCTGCAGGCGGCACTCGGCGCGGCGGCGCTCGCAGTCGCTGCCGTAGGTGCGGCTGTCGCGGCCGCACAGGGGCCGGAAGGCTCCGTCGCAGGAGATGCGGTCGCAGGAGCAGCGGGCGGCGCCGCGGCGGTTCAGGCACACGGCGTTGAACTTGCACTCGTCCTTGCACTTGTCTGTGTGAGAAATGCACGTTAGAATAAGGTATAATATACAATATATAATATATAATACATAATATATAATATATATGATATATAATATATGATCTATGATATACAATATATGATAAATGATCTAGAATATATAATATGTAACATATAACATACAATATACAATATATAATATATAACATAATATATAATATATAACATGTAATATATAATATATAATGTTATATATATCATAGATCATAGATCACATATCATATCACAATGATCATATATTGTATATCATATATCACATATCACATGTCATATATGATATCACTATGATCTATGATATATAACATATAACATAACATATAACACATTATACATTATATATCATATATTATATATGTTATATATTATATATTATATGTTATATGTTATATATTATATATTATATATTATATATTATATATTATATATTATATATTATATATTATATATTATATATTATATATTATATATTATATATTATATATTATATATTATATATTATATATTATATATTATATATTATATATTATGTTACATGTTACATAATATATATTATACATTATACATTATTTATTATTATTATTATGTGCATTTCTAACACTATGTTACAACCAAAAAGAAAATACACATTCATCACATTTCTAACTCTATTAATAAAAGAAAATAGAGTAAAATCTTCCTGCATTACACATACAGCATTCATTTTCATATTTGTGAAAAGCCAAATATATATTATATATCATATATTATGTATTATATATTATATATCATATATTATGTATTTTCTATTATATATCCTATATTATGTATTTTCTATTATATATCCTATATTATATATTATACATTATACATTATACATTATATATTATATACTGTATATTGTATATTATATCTATTTGGCGTTTTGCAAATATGAAAATGGATGCTGTATGTGTAATAACATAGGAAAAAATATTTTAAAAAAATTTAAACACTAAAAATTTTTTTTAAAAAATTAATTTTTTAAAAAAATTTAAAAATCAAAAATTTAAAAGTTTAAAACAGATTTGTAAAGAATTTAATTTTTTTTAAATTAAAAAAATTAAAAATTTAAAAATGTAAACCAAATTTTTGAAAAGAATTTTTTTAAAAAATCTAAAAAATTTTAGAAAATTTAAAAAAAAAATTTTAAAAATTTAAATAAAAATGAAAATAACCCCAAAGAGGATGAGGAGTCACTCACCCTGCTGCAGACACTGCCCCGAGCGCACTCTCTGGATGTCCATGCCCCGCATGGCCCCGGCGCGGCCCATGGCGCACTCGCTCTCGTAGGTGACACCGTCGTCCCCACACACGGGGTCCCCTCGTGGGGGGCACCCCTCGGGCCGGGCCAGCAGCTCCGGCCGCCTCGTCCGAGGGTTCACCCGGCACACACGGCCCGGCTCGCTCGGGATGCCTTGGCAGGGGTCTGAAAGGGAAATGGGGAGGGGAGAGTCAGTCCTGACCCCAAATCTGCGCTGCCCAAAGCTGCTCCTGGCACCCCAGAGACCCCCAAAATCCCTGCCCGAACAGGAGCTGATCGGGAGGCGCCGATTCCAGGATGGTTTAATTCCAGGAGCTGGTTGGGATGTTTTAATTCCAGGATAGTTTAATTCCAGGAGCTGGTTGGGATGCATTGATTCCAGGATATTTTAATTCCAGGAGCTGTTTGGGATGGTTTAATTCCAGGAGCTGTTTGGGAAGCTCTGATTCCAGGATATTTTAATTCCAGGAGCTGTTTGGGATGCATTAATTCCAGGATATTTTAATTCCAGGAGTTGTTTGAGATGGTTTAATTCCAGGATGCTTTAATTCCAGGAGCTGTTTGAGATGGTTTAATTCCAGGAGCTGTTTGGGAAGCTCTGATTCCAGGATATTTTAATTCCAGGAGCTGTTTGGGATGCATTAATTCCAGGATATTTTAACTCCAGGAGTTGTTCGGGATGTTTTAATTCCAGGATGCTTTAATTCCAGGAGCTGTTTGAGATGGTTTAATTCCAGGAGCTGGTTGGGATGCATTAATTCCAGGATGTTTTAATTCCAGGAGCTGGTTGGGAAGCATTAATTCCAGGATAGTTTAATTCCAGGAGCTGTTTGAGATGTTTTAATTCCAGGATATTTTAATTCCAGGAGTTGTTTGAGATGTTTTAATTTCAGGAGCTGCTCGGGATGTTTAAATTCCAGGATAGTTTAATTCCAGGAGCTGATCGGGAGGCGCCGATTCCAGGATGGTTTAATTCCAGGAGCTGGTTGGGATGCATTAATTCCAGGATAGTTTAATTCCAGGAGCTGGTTGGGATGCATTAATTCCAGGATATTTTAATTCCAGGAGCTGTTTGAGATGTTTTAATTCCAGGATATTTTAAGTCCAGGAGTTGTTCGGGATGTTTTAATTCCAGGATGCTTTAATTCCAGGAGCTGTTTGAGATGTTTTAATTTCAAGAGTTGTTTGAGATGCTCTGATTCCAGGATATTTTAATTCCAGGAGCTGTTTGGGATACTTTAATTCCAGGATATTTTAATTCCAGGAGCTGTTTGGGATGCTCTAATTCCAGGATATTTTAATTCCAGGAGCTCTTTGGGATACTTTAATTCCAGGATGTTTTAATTCCAGGAGAGTTTAATTCCAGGAGTTGTTTGGGATGTTTTAATTCCAGGATATTTTAATTCCAGGAGCCATTTGAGATGCTTTAACTCCAGGAGCTGTTTAGGATGTTTTAATTCCAGGAGTTGTTTGGGAAGTTTAAATTCCAAGAGTCGTTTGAGATGCTTGAATTCCAGGATATTTTAATTCCAGGAGTTTTTGGGGATGTTTTAATTCCAGGAGCTGTTTGGGATGCTTAAATTCCAGGATATTTTAATTCCAGGAGCTGCTCGGGATGTTTAATTTCCAGGATATTTTAATTCCAGGAGCTGTTCAGGATGCTCTAATTCCAGGAGCTGTTGGGATGTTTAAATTCCAGGAGTTTTTTGGGATGTTCTAATTCCAGGAGCTGTTCGGGATGTTTTAATTCCAGGATAGTTTAATTCCAGGAGCTGTTTGGGATGCTCTAATTCCAGGAGCTGTGTGGAATGTTTTAATTCCAGGAGCTGGTTGGGATGCTTTAATTCCAGGATAGTTTAATTCCAGGATCCGTTTGGGAAGCTCTGATTCCAGGAGCTGTTTGGGATGATTTAATTCCAGGATGTTTTAACTCCAAGAGTTGTTTGGGATGCTCTAATTCCAGGATATTTTAATTCCAAGAGCTGTTTGGGATGTTTTAATTCCAGGATGTTTTAATTCCAGGAGCTGTTCGGGAAGCTCCAATCCCAGGATCCATTTAGGATGCTCCAATCCCAGCATATTTTAATCCCAGGATCTGTTTGGGATGCTCCAGTCCCAGGATATTTTAATCCCAGGATGTGTTTGGGATGCTCCGATCCCAGGCTGTATTTGGGATGCTCCAATCCCAGGATATTTTGATCCCAGGATCTGTTTGGGATGCTCCAATCCCAGGATATTTTGATCCCAGGATCTGTTTGGGATGCTCCAATTCCAGGATCTGTTTGGGATGCTCCAATCTCAGGATATTTTAATCCCAGGCTGTGTTTGGGAAGCCGGGGGAGCAGCAGGAGGCAGAGGAGGGGTTGGAATCGCAGGGGTTGGAATTGCAGGGGTTGGAATCGCAGGGGTTGGAATTGCAGGGGTTGGAATTGCAGGGGTTGGAATTGCAGGGGTTGGAATTGCAGGGGTTGGAATTGCAGGGGTTGGAATTGCAGGGGTTGGAATCGCAGGGGTTGGAATTGCAGGGGTTGGAATTGCAGGGGTTGGAATTGCAGGGGTTGGAATTGCAGGGGTTGGAATTGCAGGGGTTGGAATTGCAGGGGTTGGAATTGCAGGGGTTGGAATTGCAGGGGTTGGAATCGCAGGGGTTGGAATCGCAGGGGTTGGAATCGCAGGGGTTGGAATTGCAGGGGTTGGAATTGCAGGGGTTGGAATTGCAGGGGTTGGAATTGCAGGGGTTGGAATTGCAGGGGTTGGAATTGCAGGGGTTGGAATCGCAGGGTTGGAATTGCAGGGGTGGAATTGCAGGGGTTGGAATTGCAGGGGTTGGAATTGCAGGGGTTGGAATTGCAGGGGTTGGAATCGCAGGGGTTGGAATTGCAGGGGGTTGGAATTGCAGGGGTTGGAATCGCAGGGGTTGGAATTGCAGGGGTTGGAATCGCAGGGGTTGGAATTGCAGGGGTTGGAATTGCAGGGGTTGGAATTGCAGGGGTTGGAATTGCAGGGGTTGGAATTGCAGGGGTTGGAATTGCAGGGGTTGGAATCGCAGGGGTTGGAATTGCAGGGGTTGGAATCGCAGGGGTTGGAATTGCAGGGGTTGGAATCACTCTCTGGGACAGGGGGGCTCCAGCACAAACACCCCGAGGGAAGGAGGCTCCCAGTTGCTCCCAGTTCCAGCAGCTGCCACCCACAGTGACCTCTGACTGCCCAGTGACCTCTGACTGCCCAGTGACCTCTGACTGCCCACAGTGACCTCTGACTGCCCACAGTGACCTCTGACTGCCCAGTGACCTCTGACTGCCCACAGTGACCTCTGACTGCCCAGTGACCTCTGACTGCCCACAGTGACCTTTGACTGCCCACAGTGACCTCTGACTGCCCACAGTGACCTCTGACTGCCCAGTGACCTTTGACTGCCCACAGTGACCTTTAACTGCCCACAGTGACCTCTGACTGCCCACAGTGACCTTTGACTGCCCACAGTGACCTTTAACTGCCCACAGTGACCTCTGACTGCCCACAGTGACCTTTGACTGCCCACAGTGACCTCTGACTGCCCACAGTGACCTCTGACTGCCCACAGTGCCCACCCAGACCTTCCTGCTGCCCAAATCTGACCTTTTTCTCCCCAAACCTGACCTTTTCTCCCAAAACCACCCCACTCCCTGCTCAAACCTGACTTTTTCTCCCCAAACCACCCCCTTCCTCCCCAAACCTGACCTTTTCTCCCAAACTTGACCTTTCCTGCCCAAACCTGACCTTTCCTCCCCAAACCTGACCTTTTCTCCCCAAACTTGACCTTTTCCCCCAAACCACCCTTTTTCTCCCCAAACCTGACTTTCTCCTGCCCAAACCTGACCTTTCCTCCCCAAACCTGACCTTTTCTCCCCAAATTTCACCTTTTCCTGCCCAAACCTGATCTTTTCTCCCCAAACCACCCCTTTTCTTGCCAAACCTGACCTTTTCTCTCAAACCTGACCTATCCTACCCAAACCACCCCTTTTCCTGCACAAATAACCCCTTTCCTCCCCAATTTCCTGCCCAAACCTGACCTTTTCTCCCCAAACCACCCCCTTCCTCCCCAAACCTGACCTTTTCTCCCAAATTTGACCTTTTCCTGTCCAAACCTGACCTTTTTCTCCCCAAACCACCCATTTTCCTCCCCAAACCTGACCTTTCCTCCCCAAATTTCACCTTTTCCTGCCCAAACCTGACTTTTCCCTACCCACACTGACCTTTTCTCCCCAAACCTGATCTTTTCTCCCCAAACCACCCCTTCTCTTGCCAAACCTGACCTTTTCTCTCAAACCTGACCTATCCTACCCAAACCACCCCTTTTCCTGCACAATTAACCCCTTTCCTCCCCAATTTCCTGCCCAAACCTGACCTTGTCCTGCTCACACTGACCTTTTCTCCCAAAACCACCCCACTCCCTGCTCAAACCTGACCTTTCTCCCCAAACCACCCCCTTCATCCCCAAACCTGACCTTTTCTCCCAAATTTGACCTTTTCCTGTCCAAACCTGACCTTTTCCACCCAAATCACCCCTTTCCCTGCCCAAACCACCCCTTTTCTCACCAAACCACCCCTCTCCCTGCCCAAACTTGACCTTTTCTCCCAAATTTGACCTTTTCCTGCCCAAACCTGACCTTTTTCTCCCCAAACCACCCATTTTCCTACCTAAACCTGACCTTTCTCCCCAAACTTGACCTTTTCTCCCCAAACCTGACCTTTCCTCCCCAAATTTCACCTTTTCCTGCCCAGACTTGACCTTTTCTCCCCAAACCACCTCTTTCCTTCCCAAATCACCCCTTTTCTCCCCAAATTTGACCTTTTTCTCCCCAAACCACCCCTTTCCTTCCCAAACCACCCCTTTTCTCCCCAAATTTCACCTTTTCCTCCCCAAATCACCCCTTTTCTCCCCAAATTTGACCTTTTTCTCCCCAAACCACCCCTTTCCTCCCCAAATCACCCCTTTTCTCCCCAAATTTCACCTTTTCCTGCCCAAACCTGACCTTTTCCTCCCCACACTCACCTTCCCCATCCACCACCTCCTCCCCACCTCTCCCACATTTTCCCTCCCACCACCCCCAACCCCACCCGCCATTTTTTAACCCCTTCTTCCCCGCGGCCATTCCAGCTCACCGCAGGGGCCGTCGAACTTTTTGAAGACGTTCTCCTGCTTGTCACAGGCGTGCTTGTTGAGGTGGCAGTGGCTGCGGTAGTCGCGGCCGTCGCTGCCGCACACGGCGCTCTCGGGGACGCCGCTGCACGACGAGGGACACACGCACCTGGCGGCCTGGCCGTCCGCAGAGGGGACACAGGTGCTGCCAAAGCTGCAGGTGACCTCGGCACAGGGGTCCTTGGAGCCTGGGGACACGGGAGGGGACATAGGAGGGGACACAGGTGAGGGCACAGAATGGGTGAGAGCACAGAACTGGACGGAATAACGCAAATAGTTCCTGATATTCCCCAGATCCATCCCTCCAAACACCCCAATCCTGCAGCAGTGGATGATTTTCCATCGGTTTCAATAAATTCCTTGGAGCCTGATGGATACAGGAAGGGACACGGGAGGGGACACAGGTGAGGGCACAGAACGGGATGGAATAACGCAAATATTTCCTGATATTCCCAAAATCCATCCCTCAAAACGCCCCAATCCTGCAGCAATGGATGATCTTCCATCAGCTTCACCTTGAGGGACACAGGAGGGGACACAAGTGAGGGCACGGAACAAGTGAGGGCACAGAACGGGATGGAATAATGCAAATATTTCCTGATATTCCCCAAATCCATCCCTCAAAATGCCCCAATCCATCAGCAGAGAGGACACAGGTGCTGCCAAAGCTGCAGGTGACCTCGGCACAGGGGTCCTTGGAGCCTGGGGGACACGGGAGGGGACATGGGTGAGGGCATGGAATGGGTGAGGGCACAGAACGGGATGGAATAATCCAAATATTTCCTGATATTCCCCAAATCCATCCCTCAAAACGCCCCAATCCTGCAGCACTGAATGATTTTCCATCGGTTTCACCCTGAGGGACACAGGAGGGGACACGGGTGAGGGCACGGAACGGGATGTGTTCCCGTTCCTCTCATAGAATAACCCAAATATTTCCTGATATTCCCAAAATCCATCCCTCAAAACGCCCCAATCCTGCAGCAATGGATGATTTTCCATCAGTTTCAATGAATTCCTTGGAGCCTGAGGGACATGGGAGGGGACATAGGAGGGGACACAGGTGAGGGCACAGAATGGGTGAGGGCACGGAACGGGACGGATTAACCCAAATATTTCCTGATATTCCCCAAATCCATCCCTCAAAATGCCCCAATCCATCAGCAGAGAGGACACAGGTGCTGCCAAAGCTGCAGGTGACCTCGGCACAGGGGTCCTTGGAGCCTGGGGACACGGGAGGGGACATAGGAGGGGACACAGGTGAGGGCACAGAATGGGTGAGAGCACGGAACGGGACGGAATAACGCAAATAGTTCCTGATATTCCCCAAATCCATCCCTCAAAACACCCCAATCCTGCAGCAATGGATGATTTTCCATCAGTTTCAATAATTCCTTGGAGCCTGGGGACACAGGAGGGGACATGGGTGAGGGCACGGAATGGGTGAGAGCGTGGCATGGGATGGAATAACCCAAATATTTCCTGATATTCCCCAAATCCATCCCTCAAAACACCCCAATCCTGCAGCACTGAATGATTTTCCATCGGTTTCAATAATTCCTTGGAGCCTGAGGGACACAGAAAGGGACACAGGTGAAGGCACAGAACGGGTGAGGGCACAGAATGGGATGGAATAATCCAAATTTATCCTGATATTCCCCAAATCCATCCCTCCAAACGCCCCAATCCTGCAGCAATGGATGATTTTCCATCAGTTTCAATAATTCCCTGGAGCCTGAGGGACACAGGAGGGGACACAGGTGAGGGCATGGAACGGGATGTGTTCCCATTCCTCTCATGGAATAACCCATATATATAATGAAATTCCTCAAATCCATCCCTCAAAACGTCCCAATCCTGCAGCACTGAATGATTTTCCATCGTTTCAATGAATTCCTTGGAGCCTGAGGGACATGGGAGGGGACATAGGAGGGGACACAGGTGAGGGCACGGAATGGGTGAGAGCACAGAACTGGACGGAATAACGCAAATATTTCCTGATATTCCCCAAATCCATCCCTCAAAATGCCCCAATCCTGCAGCAATGGATGATTTTTCCACCAGCTTCAGTGAAATCCTCGGAGCCTGAGGGACAGCAGGGGATGGGGCACAGGTAAAAGCATGGCACAGGTGAGATCATGGCATGGAATAACCCCAATATTTCCTGATATTTCCCAAATCCATCCCTCAAAACGCCCCAATCCTGCAGCACTGAATGATTTTCCATCGGTTTCAATGAATTCCTTGGAGCCTGAGGGACACGGGAGGGGACATAGGAGGGGACACAGGTGAGGGCACGGAATGGGTGAGAGCACGGAACGGGATGTGGTCCTGTTCATCTCATGGAATAATCCAAATATATAATGAAATTCCTCAAATCCATCCCTCAAAACGCCCCAATCCTGCAGCACTGAATGATTTTCCATCAGTTTCAATAATTCCTTGGAGCCTGAGGGACAGGGGATGGGACATGGGTGAGAGCGTGGCATGGGATGGAATAACCCAAATATTTCCTGATATTCCCCAAATCCATCCCTCAAAACGCCCCAATCCTGCAGCACTGAATGATTTTCCATCAGTTTCAATGAATTCCTTGGAGCCTGGGGGACACAGAAAGGGACACAGGTGAGGGCACAGAACGGGATGGAATAATCCAAATTTATCCTGATATTCCCAAAATCCATCCCTCAAAACGCCCCAATCCTGCAGCACTGAATGATTTTCCACCAGTTTCAATAATTCCTTGGAGCCTGAGTGACACAGGAGGGGACACAAGTGAGGGCATGGGATGGAATAACCCCAAATATGTCCTGATATTCCCCAAATCCATCCCTCAAAACACCCCAATCCTGCAGCAAGGGATGATTTTCCATCGGTTTCAATGAATTTTCCCATCATTTCTCCACCCTTTTCCCATTTTCCATAACTTCTTCACCATTTCCCCATCATTTCTCCACCATTTACCCATCATTTTTCTATTTTCCATAACTTCTCCATCATTTCTCCATCATTTTCTCATCATTTCTCCATTTTCCCATCATTTCTCCACCATTTTCCCATCATTTCTCCATTTTCCCATCATTTCTCCGTAACTTCTCCTTTATTTCTCCACCATTTTCCCATCGTTTCTCCACCATTTTCCCATCATTTCTCCATAACTTCTCCTTTATTTCTCCACCATATTCCCATCATTTCTCCATCATTTCCCCATTTTCCATAACTTCTCCATCATTTTCCCAACATTTCTTCATCATTTTCTCATCATTTCTCCATCATTTTCCCATAATTTTCCCATCATTTCTCCACCATTTCTCCATCCTTTTCCCATTTTTCATAACTTCTCCACCATTTCCCCATCATTTCTCCATCTTCCCATCATTTCTCCATAACTTCTCCATCATTTCTCCATCATTTTCCAATTTTCCATAACTTCTCCACCATTTCTCCTTCATTTCTCCACCATTTCTCCATCATTTCTCCATTTTCCCATCATTTCTCCGTAACTTCTCCATCATTTCTCCATCATTTTCCAATTTTCCATAACTTCTCCACCATTTCTCCATCATTTCCCCATAACTTCTCCACCATTTCCCCACCATTTCTCCATAACTGCTCCTTTATTTCTCCACCATATTCCCATCATTTCTCCATCATTTCCCCATTTTTCATAACTTCTCCACCATTTCCCCATCATTTCTCCATCTTCCCATCATTTCTCCATCATTTCTCCATCATTTTCCAATTTTCCATAACTTCTCCACCATTTCTCCACCATTTCTCCATCATTTCTCCATCATTTCTCCACCATTTCCCCACCATTTTCTCACTATTTCCCCATCATTTTTCCCAACATTTTCCCATTTTTCCACCATCCCACCGACCCCTGCCACACCCCCCACCCCCCGTGGTGTCCCCACCCCCCTTGGGGACCCCGCCAGCGCCCCCCACTCACCGCAGGGACCCTTGCTGACCACCTTGATCCTCCTCTGCTGGTTGCACTGGGCCCTGTCCAGCTCGCACTCGTTGCTGTAGGTGGAGTGGTCGGAGCCGCACACCGGGGCCACCACGGGGGCACAGGGACCCTTCCTGCACACACACGAGGCCTGGCCCGGCTCCGAGGGGCTGCGCTCGCACACGGCCCCGAACCCGCACAGCATCCCCCGGCAGCCTGTGGGGACACGGACAGCCGTGGGTGAAGGGGACACACATGGCAGGGCACAGGGACAGCCATGGGCACAGGGACACACATGGCGGGGCACAGGGACAGCCGTGGGTGAAGGGGACATGGAGGGGACACAGGGACAGCCATGGGTGAAGGGGACGTGGAGGGGACACACATGGAGGGGCACAGGGACAGCCATGGGTGAAGGGGACGTGGAGGGGACACACATGGAGGGGCACAGGGACAGCCGTGGGTGGAGGGGACACAGGGACACCCATGGGCACAGGGACACACATGGAGGGGCACAGGGACAGCCATGGGTGAAGGGGACATGGAGGGGACACACATGGCGGGGCACAGGGACACAAATGGCGGGGCACAGGGACAGCCATGGGCACAGGGACATGGTGGGGACACACAGGGAGGGGCACGGGGACAGCCGTGGGTGAAGGGGACATGGAGGGGACACACATGGGGGGGCACAGGGACAGCCGTGGGTGAAGGGGACATGGAGGGGACACGGGGGCAGCCATGGGCACAGGGACACAAATGGTGGGCACAGGGACAGCCATGGGTGAAGGGGACATGGAGGGGACACGGGGGCAGCCATGGGCACAGGGACACAAATGGTGGGGCACAGGGACAGCCATGGGTGAAGGGGACATGGGGGGGACACAAGGATATGGAGGGAATGGGGACACAGGGGGCATGGGGACAGATAGGGACATGGGGACATATGGGGCACAGGGACAGCTGTGGGTACGGGGACGTGCAGGGGCACAGGGACATGGGGACACACAGAGAGCATGGGGACATGGGAGGACACACGTGGAGGGGCACAGGGACACCCGGTGAGCATGGGGACATGGGGGGGACATGGAGGGAATGGGGACACAGGAGGCATTGGGGACACAGGAGGCATTGGGACAGAGAGGGACACATGGGGACACAGGGACGTGCAGGGGGCACAGGGACACGGGGGGCATGGGGACACAGGGACACACGGAGGGCACAGGGACATGGGGACACACAGAGGGCACGGGGACACACAAGGGGACATGGAGACATGCAGGGGGGCACACATGGAGGGACACAGGGGGGCATGGGGACACACAGGTGACCATAGAGACACACAGGGGGGCACGGGGACAGACGGTGGGTAAAGGGGACACAGTGAGAGCATGGGGACACATGGCGCCATTGGGACACAGAGGGCATGGGGACACACAGAGGGACACGGACAGCTGTGAGCACAGGGACAGCCGGTGGGCATGGGGACATGGTGGGGGACACACATGGGGGAACAGGGACACCTGGTGGGCATGGGGACACGAGGGGGCATGGGGACGCACGGGGACACGGGGACACACAGGTGACCATAGGGACACACAGGTGGACACGGGGACACGCAGGGGGACACACATGGAAGGGCACAGGGACACACGGTGGGCATGGGGACATGCAAGGAGAACAGGGACAGCCAATGGGTAAAGGGGACATGAGGGGGGCATGGGGACACAGGGGGCCATTGGGACACAGAGGGGCATGGGGACACATGGAGGGGCACTTGGGCACAGGGACACGCAAAGGGGCATGGGGACACACAGGGAGAAGGGGGACACATGGGGACCACAGGGACACACAGGTTTGGACAGGGACACACACGGTCAAAGGGACACATGGAGGGACACTCGGGCACAGGGACACGCAAAGGGGCATGGGGACACACAGGGGACCACAGGGACACATGGGAGCATGGGGACACACAGGGAGAAGGGGGACACATGGGAGCATGGGGACACACAGGGGACCACAGGGACACACAGGTTTGGACAGGGACACACACGGTCACAGGGACACATGGGTGGGACATGAGGACACACAGGTGACCACAGGGCCCCAGGTGACCACAGTGCCCAGACAAGTGACCACAGGTGCCACACAGGTGACCACACCATCCACCCAAGTGACCACAGGGGACAGATGATTCCCAAACCCCGAATTTCCCAAATCCCAAATTTCCCAAACCCACCAGGGATGCCCAGAACCACCCCAAATCCCCCCCAGGGATGGAAGAACAGCAAATCCCTTCCCTGTGCCCCCCAAAACCCCTCCTGAACCCCACACCGGAATTTTCTCCCCTCCCAAATCTGCATTTTCCATCTCCTGCGGGATTTTTTGGAATTCTGTTCATGTTTTGGAGCCCTGGGTGAGGAGTTCTGCCCACGCGGGGTTTTATTTTTTGCTCGAGATGTTTTTCCTCCCCGGGGATAATTATAGATTAATCACATTTTTATCTCACATCTCTTCTCTCTCCCACCCCCGGCAGGGGAGGTGAAAGAAAAAGGAGAACAGAAGAAAAGGAAAAAAAAGAAGAGAAAAAAGAAAAAAAAAAGAGAAAAAAAAAAGGGAAAAAATTTTAAAAAGAAAAAAATAAAAAAAGGGAAAAATAAAGAGAAAAAAGGGGGAAAAGTGAAAAAAAGGAAAAAAGAAAAGAAGAAAACAAAGGAAAAATAAAGAGAAAAGAGAAAAAAGAAAAAGGAAAAATAAAGAAAATAGGAAAAAAGAAAAGAGAAAAAGAGAAAAAAGAAGAGAAGAAAGAAAACAGAAGAGAAAAAAGAAAAAAGAAAATAGAAGTGAAAAAGAAGAAAGAAGAAAAAAAGAAAAAAAAAGAAAAGAGAAAAGAGAAAAAGAAGAGAAAAAAAGAGAAAAAAAGAAGAGAAAAAGACAAAAAGAAGAGAAAAAGACAAAAAAGAATAAAGAAAAAAGGAAAAAAAGAAAGAAAAAGAGAAAAAAGAAGAGAAAAGAGAAAAAAGAGAAAAAAGAAAAAAGAAAAAAGAGAAAAAAGAAGAGAAAATAGAAAAAAGAAGAGAAGAGAAGAAAGGAGAGAAAAAAGAATAAAAGAAGAGAAACAAAGAAAGAAAAAGAGAAAAGAGAAAAAAGAAAAAGAAAGAAGAGAAAAAAGAAAAAAGAAAAGAAAAAAGAGAAAAGGGAGAAAAAAGGAGAGAAAATAGAAAAAAAAAGAAGAGAAAAAAGAAAAAGAAGAGAAAAAAGAAAAAAGAAGAGAAAAAAGAAAAGAAAAGAGAGAAAAAATAGAAAAAAGAAAAAAAGGGGGGAAAAAAAGGGAAAATAATTTGGAAAAAAAAGAAAAAAAAGAAAAAAAGGAAAAATAATTTAAAAATCCAGGATCAGTTATTAAGTGGCTGCTGTTCCCTTTTCTGTGCAGGGGAGGTGGGGGAAGAGCTGCCAGCCCAGGCAGGAATTCCAGGCCGGTTTTTATGGGAACAAATCTCCCAGTTTTTTATGGGAACAAATCTCCCTGAGGTTTTATCTCAGCCCGGGCCTGCCCTGCCTGCAGCAGCTCCTGGGCTGATAAGAACCTCACTAAAATAATCATTAAAATAAAAATAAACCAAAATTCCTCCTCAGTGAAACCGGGGGAAAATGAAAAATTTTCCAGCCAGGAAAATCCCGGGATAGGGGAGCACTGAGGGAGCTCAGTCCCAAACCCGCAGCCCTGAGCCCGGCTGGGCTGCCCTGGGAGGGACCCAAATCCCGAATTCACCCATGGATCCCTGGGGTCAGGAGATTTTTCCTGAGGGAACTGCCATTCCCGTTTTTTTTCCAGAGGGAAGTGCCATTTTCCTTTTTTTTTTTCCTGAGGGAAAGGCCATTCCCTTTTTCCCCTGAGGAAACGGCCAATCCTTTTTTTCCCCTTTTTTTCCCTCATTTTTCCCTGAGGGAAAGGCCATTCCCTTTTTTCCCTGAGGGAAAGGCCATTGCCCTTTTCCCCTCTTTTTTCCTCTTTTATTTCCTGAGGGAAAGGCCATTCCCTTTTTCCCCTGAGGAAATGGCCAATCCTTTTTTTCCCCTTTTTTTCCCTCATTTTTCCCTGAGGGAAAGGCCATTCCCTTTTTTCCCCTGAGGGAAAGGCCATTCCCATTTTCCCCCCCTTTTTTTTCCCTGATGGAGAGGCCATACCCTTTTTTCCCCAAATTTTTCCCCCCATTATTTTTCCCATTTTTCCCTGAGGGAAACACCATTCCCTTTTCCCCTCCCCTTTTTTTCCCTTTTTTTTTCCCTGAGGGAAACGCCATTTCCTTTTCCCCCCTTTTTTTCCCTGAAGGAAATGGAATTCCCCTTTTTCCCTGAGGGAAAGGCCATTCCCTTTTTCCCCTGAGGGAAACACCATTCCCTTTTTTCCTGAGGGAAACACCATTCCCTTTTCCCTTTTTTTTCCCCTGGAGGAAACACCATTCCCTTTCCCCCCTGCCTTTTTTTTACCCTGAGGGAAATGCCATTTCTTATTCCCTTTTTTTTTTTTCCCCTTTTTGCCCTGAGGGAAAGCCCATTCCCTTTTTTCTTCTCTTTTCTCCCTGAGGGAAAGCCCATTCCCTTTTCCCCCTTTTTTCCCTGAGGGAAAAGCCCATTCCCTTTTTTCCTCTCTTTTCTCCCTGAGGGAAAGGTGATTCCCTTTTCCCCCCCCTTTTTTCCCTGAAGGAAACACCATTCCCTTTTTCCCTTTCCCGCCCTTTTTTTCCCTCAGGGAAAGGCCATTCCCTATTTTTCCCCCATTGTTCCCCCTTTTTTTTCCCTGAAGGAAACGCCATTCCCCTTTTCCCTGAGGGAAATGCCATTCCTTTTTTTTTTTCTCTTTTTTCCATGAAGGAAACACCATTCCCTTTTCCCCCCTTTTTTCCCCTGAAGGAAATGGAATTCCCCCTTTTCCCTGATGGAGAGGCCATTCCCTTTTTTCCCCATTTTTCCCCCCATTTTTTCCCTGAGGGAAACACCATTCCCTTTTTCCCTGAGGAAAAGGCCATTCCCCTTTTTCTCCCTTTTTTTTCCTGAGGGAAATGCTATTCCCTTTCCCCCCCTTTTCCCCCATTTTTTCCCTGAGGAAAAGGCCATTCCCTTTTTCCCCCCATTTTTTTCCCTGAGGGAAACGCCATTCCCTTGTTTCCCCTTTTTTTCCCTGAAGGAAACACCATTCCCTTTTTTCCACTTTTTTTTTTCCACTTTTTTTCCCCCCTTTTTTTCCCTGAGGGAAACACCATTCCCATTTTCCCCTGATGGAGAGGCCATTCCCTTTTTCCCCCATTTTTTCCCCTTTTTTCCCTCAGGGAAATGCCATTCCCTTTTTTCCCCCTTTTTTCCCCCATTTTTCCCCCGAGGGCAAGGCCACCCCAGCCGAGTCTCCCCATGTCCCCAAACCCCCCTGGTGACACCCACGAGTGTCACCCATGGGTGCCCCAGCCCCTCACTCACCATCCCGGGGCGTCGGCGGCGTCTGCGTGAAGTAACTGCTGGGTTTGTCTGCAGGGGAACAAAAACCAGGAGCTGTCACTGACCCCAAAACACCTTTTGGGATCAAGTTTGGGTTCCCAGGAGCTGTCACTGACCCCAACCACCTTTTGGGATCAAGTTTGGGTTCCCAGGAGCTGTCACCGACCCCAAAACACCTTTTGGGATCAAGTTTGGGTTCCCAGGAGCTGTCACGGGTCCCTCTCCCTGACCCCAAACACCTTTTGGGATCAAGTTTGGGTTCCCAGGAGCTGTCACGGGTCCCTCTCCTCTCCCTGACCCCAAACATCTTTTGGGATCAAGTTTGGGTTCCCAGGAGCTGTCACTGACCCCAAAACACCTTTTGGGATCAAGTTTGGGTTCCCAGGAGCTGTCACCAACCCCAAAAACCTTTTGGGATCAAGTTTGGGTTCCCAGGAGCTGTCAGTGACCCGTCTCCTC
The DNA here is from genome assembly GCA_021534815.1 of Acrocephalus arundinaceus. NCBI lineage: Eukaryota > Metazoa > Chordata > Aves > Passeriformes > Sylviidae > Acrocephalus > Acrocephalus arundinaceus. The sequence goes on along the minus strand of JAJEOU010000287.1, from coordinate 7,636,515 downwards.
ACCCCGACCCCAAACCAAATGCCACCTGTGGCACCAAATACCACCTGGAGAAATACCACCCAGAGCTCCCAAATGCCACCTGAAGCCACCAAATGCCACCTGTGACACCAAATGCCACCCAGAGCCACCAATGGCACCTGGAGCCACCAAATGCCACCCAGAGCCACTAAATACAACCCAGAGAAATACGACCCAGAGCCCCCAAATGCCACCTGTGCCACCAAATGTCACCCAGGACCACCAAATGTCACCTGTGGCACCAAATACCACCTGGAGAAATACCACCCAGAGCTCCCAAATGCCACCTGGAGCTACCCAGAGCCACCAAATGCTACCCGGAACCACTAAATGCCACCTGTGACACCAAATGCCACCCAGAGCCATCAATACCACCCGGAGCCACCAATGGCACCCAGAGCCACCAAATGCCACCCAGAACCAGTAAATGCCACATGGAGCACCCAAATGCCACCGGAAGCCACCAAATGCCATCTGGAGCCACTAAATGCCACTCAGAGCCACTAAATGCCACCTGGAGCCCCAAATGCCACCTGTGACACCAAATGCTACCCGGAACTACTAAATGCCACCCAGAGCTCCTAAATGCCACCTGGAGCCCTCAAAAGCCACCCGGATCCCCCAAATGCCACCTGGAGCCACCAAATGCCACCCAGAGCCACCAATGGCACCTCAAGCCACCCAGAGCCACCAAATACCACCCAGGGCCACCAAATGTCACCCAGAGCCCCCAAATGCCACCCAGAGCCACTCAGAACCACAAAATGCCACTCAGAGAAATACAACTCAGCGTCCCCAAATGCCACATGGAGCCACCAAATGCCACATGGAGCCACCAAATGCCACCCAGAGCCACTAAATGCCACCTGTGACACCAAATACCACCCAGAACCACCAATGGCACCTGGAGCCACCCAGATCTCCCAAATGCCACCCTGAGCCCTCAAAAGCCACCTGGAGCCCCCAAATGCCACCCGGACCCCCCAAACGCCACCCAGAGTCCCCAAACGCCACCCAGAGTCCCCAAACGCCACCCGGATCCCCCAAACGCCACCCAGAGCCACCAAATGCCACCCAGAGCCACTAAATGCCACCTGTGACACCAAATGCCACCCAGAACCACCAATGGCACCTGGAGCCACCCAGATCTCCCAAATGCCACCTTGAGCCCTCAAAAGCCACCTGGAGCCCCCAAATGCCACCTGGAACCCCCAAACGCCACCCGGACCCCCCAAACGCCACCCAGAGCCACCAAATGCCACCCAGAGCCACTAAATGCCACCTGTGACACCAAATACCACCCAGAACCAGCAATGGCACCTGGAGCCACCCAGATCTCCCAAATGCCACCCTGAGCCCTCAAAAGCCACCTGGAGCCCCCAAATGCCACCTGGAACCTCCAAACGCCACCCAGAGTCCCCAAACGCCACCCAGAGTCCCCAAACGCCACCCGGATCCCCCAAACGCCACCCAGAGCCACCAAATGCCACCCAGAGCCACTAAATGCCACCTGTGACACCAAATGCCACCCAGAACCACCAATGGCACCTGGAGCCACCCAGATCTCCCAAATGCCACCTTGAGCCCTCAAAAGCCACCTGGAGCCCCCAAATGCCACCTGGAACCCCCAAACGCCACCCGGACCCCCCAAACGCCACCCAGAGCCACCAAATGCCACCCAGAGCCACTAAATGCCACCTGTGACACCAAATACCACCCAGAACCAGCAATGGCACCTGGAGCCACCCAGATCTCCCAAATGCCACCCTGAGCCCTCAAAAGCCACCTGGAGCCCCCAAATGCCACCTGGAACCTCCAAACGCCACCCAGAGTCCCCAAACGCCACCCAGAGTCCCCAAACGCCACCCGGACCCCCAAACGCCACCCAGATCCCCCAAACGCCACCCAGAGCCACCAAATGCCACCCAGAGCCACTAAATGCCACCTGTGACACCAAATGCCACCCACAACCACCAATGGCACCTGGAGCCACCCAGATCTCCCAAATGCCACCCTGAGCCCTCAAAAGCCACCTGGAGCCCCCAAACGCCACCCAGAGTCCCCAAACACCACCCGGACCCCCCAAATGCCACCCGGATCCCCCAAACGCCACCCGTGCCACCCCGCCGTGCCACCTACAGTTGTTGAGGAAGAGCAGCACGGCGAAGCCCAGCGTGGAGGTGGCCAGCAGGATGAGGCAGATGTTGCAGGGGATCATGAAATAGCGAACCACCAGGGACACCTTGTGCTGGTACAGCCGCTCCCTCTCCAGCGTCCCCAGCGCCACGGGGTGGTGGCACGCCGTCATGCTGGGCTGTCACCGCCCGCCCCGGTGGCCACCAGCCTCACATGGGGGATTTTGAGCCTGCCCAGAGCTCGGGGGTTTAGGGCAGGTTTAGGTTTTCCCGCAGGTTTCCATCTTGGTTGGTTCAGGAGTTGGTGGCTGGTGGTGGCATGGCACAGGGGACAGCTTGGGGACAGCGTGGGGACAGCAAGGACTCGGTCAGCCCCCGGTTCGGCCCGCTGGGTGTTAATCCCGAGTAAAAGGAGCAAAAATCACACAAAAATCGCGGCGCTCAAAGCTCCGAATGCGCGGCTGGGTAAGGGTGGGGATGGTGGGGGTGGCACGGCGGGGACAGCGACAGAGCGGGGACAGCGACAGCGACAGCGCGGGGACAGCGACAGCGCGGGGACAGCGACAGCGACAGCGCGGGGACAGCGACAGCGACAGAGCGGGGACAGCGACAGAGCGGGAGCGCTCCGGGAGAGCTCCCGGTGTCCCTCCGGGAGAGCGCTCAGATCCTCCGGGATAACTCTCAGATTCTCTGGGAATTCTCCGGGATATTCTCTCCCTCAGATTCTCCAGGATATCTCTCAGATCCTCCGGGATATTCTCTAAAATCCTCCAGGATATTCTCTCAGATTCCCTGGGAATTCTCCGGGATATTCCCTCAGATTCTCCGGGATATTCTATCTCAAAGATCCTCCAGGATGTTTCTTAGATTCTCCGAGATATCTCTCAGATTCTCCGGGATATTCCCTAAAATCCTCCAGGATTCTCTCTCAAATCCTCCGGGATATTCCCTCAGATTCTCCGGGAATTCTCCGGGATATTCTCTCTCTCAGATTCTCCGGGATATTCCCTAAAATCCTCCAGGATATTCTCTCTCTCAAATCCTCCAGGATATCCTCTCAGATTCTCCAGGATCTCTCTCAGATCCTCCGGGATATTCCTTTAAATCCTCTGGGATATTCTCCCAGGTTCTCTGGGATATTCTCTCTCTCAGATTCTCCAGGATATTCTCTCAAATCCTCCAGGATTCTCTCTCAGATCCTCTGGATATTCTCTCAGGTTCTTCAGGATATTCTCTCTCCCAGGTTCTCCAGGATCTCTCTCAGATCCTCCGGGATATTCCCTCACATCCCCGCCGGTCTCGCAGCTGGAGCTGCCTCCGCTGTCCAGCGGCTCCTCCGGGACTCCTCCTCTGACCCTCCGCCGCTCCCCGCAGCCGGGACAGCCCAGATATTCCGGGAGCAGCCAAAATATTCCGGGGCAGCCAAAATATTCTGGGAGAAACCCAAAATATTCCGAGAGAAACCCAAAATATTCCAGGAGCAGCCTAAGGATTCCGGGAGCAGCTTAAGGGTTCTGAGAGCAGCCCAAGGACTCCGGGAGAAACCCAAAATTCGGGAGCAGCCCGAGGACTCCGAGAGAAGCCCAAGGATTTTGACAGCAGCCCAAAATTCCAGGAGCAGCCTACGGACTCCGGGATCAGCCCGAGGATTCCAGGAGAAGCCCAATTTTCGGGCAAGATTCCGGGTGCAGCCCAGATATTCCAGGAGCAGCCTAAGGATTCCGGGATCAGCCCAATGATTCCGGGAGAAACCCAAAATTCGGGAGCAGCCCGAGGACTCCGAGAGAAGCCCAAAATTCCTGGAGCAGCCCAAAATTTCGAGAGAAGCCCAAGGATTCTGACAGCAGCCCAAAATTCGGGAGCAGCCCGAGGACTCCGGGAGAAGCCCAGAATTGAGGAGCAGCCAAGATTCCGGGATCAACCCAAATATTCCGGGATCAGCCCGAGGATTCCGGGATCAGCCCAAAATTAGGGAGCAGCCAAAATTCCGGGAGCAGCCCAAATATTCCGGGAGCAGCCCAAATATTCCGGGAGCAGCCCAAATGTTCCGGGAGCAGCTTAAGGATTCCGGGATCAGCCCAAATGTTTCGGGATCAGCCCAAATTTTCCAGGAGCAGCCCAAATATTCCGGGAGCAGCCAAAATGTTCCGGGAACAGCTCAAGGATTCCGGGATCACCCCAAGGATTCCAACAGAAGCCCCAAAAATTCCGGGATCACCCCAAATCCTCCAGGAGCAGCCCAAATTTTCCAGGATCACCCCAAGGATTCCAGCATAAGCCCCAAAAATTCCGGGATCACCCCAAATCCTCCAGGAGCAGCCCAAATGTTCCAGGAGCAGCCCAAATATTCCGGGAGCAGCCAAAATGTTCCGGGAGCAGCCAAAATATTCCGGGAGCAGCTCAAGGATTCCGGGAGCAGCTCAAGGATTCCGGGAGCAGCTCAAGGATTCCGGGATCAGATCAAGGATTCCAGGATCACCCCAAGGATTCCAGAAGAAGCCCCAAAAATTCCGGGATCACCCCAAATCCTCCCGGAGCACCCGACGCTCCCCGCTCAGCCGCAGCCGCTCCCCGGCCGCTCTCAGCTCCGCCGCGGCTCCATCGCCCCCGGGGCCGCTTCTCCTGCGCCTTCCCAAGGCTGGGGGCGGCGGGATGGAGCCCGGCTCGGTTCGGTTCGGTTCGGAGCGGAGCGGAACGCCGGCTCACAGCGCTCGGACATGCCGGTGCTCCTTCCCGGTAGGATGGGAGCTCCGCCTGGAGCGCGGCATGGATGGAAAGAATGGATTTGAGGATGGATTTGAGGATGGATCTTTAATCCCGGCGCTCTCCCCGAGCCGCGATGGGGCCGAGCAGCATCAAACAAGGGAGCGGCAGCGCGGAGCGAACCCGCCCCGCACGCCCCGGAGCTTCACGGATCCCCTCCCTCCTTTTTCCCTTCCCTTCCTCCGCCCCTCGGCTCGGCCCCGGCCGGCGCAGGGGGGAGCGGGGCGAGCCCCCGGCGGCGCTCGGTGGCCAACAAAGGGGAGCGGGGGCGCAGGGGCGCGGCGCGGACAAAGAGCGGCGGAGGGCGGGGGGCGAGCGGGAGCCGCGCCCTGCAGGGGATGGGGTGGGGGGGACACCCCGGGGACCCCCCGGGATGGGTGGGTGGGTTGGGGAGGGGGGTGGGAGGGGGTCGGCCCAGCCCTTCCGCCCGCTGGAGGTGCAGGGAGGAGGAGGAGGCGCTCGCAGCTCGCCCGGGATCGCCCACCCGGGAAAGAGAAACCTGCGGGGGCGGCGGAGGGACGGGAACAGCAGGAAAAACCCCCAAAAATACCCCCCGAACCCCAAAACAAAACCCCACAAAAAACCGAGAGAGACCCCCGGGGGCGGCGGAGGGATGGGGAAAGCAGGACTGCCCCCCCCCAAAAAAAAGCGCCCCCCCAAAAAAACCAAACCCCAAAAAAACCCCACGAAAAACCCCGAGAGAGACCCGCGGGGGCGGCGGAGCCACGGGAAGAGCAGCAAAAAAAACCCCAAAAAAACCAACAAACAAACCCAAAAAACCAAATAAAATCCCCCCCAAACCCCAAAACAAAACAAAAATCCACAAAAACCCCCCAGAGAGACCCCGCGGGGGCGGCGGAGCCACGGGAAAAGCAGGAAGAAAACCCCAAATCCCCCCAAAAACCCCCAAAACAAAAATCCCGAGAGAGACCCCCGGGGGCGGCGGAGGGACGGGGAAAGCAGAAAAAAACCCCAAAAAACAACAAAAAAAACCCCCAACCCAAAACCCCCAAAACAAACAAAAAAACAACCCCACAACAAAACCCCCCGAGAGAGACCCCCGGGGACGGCGGAGGGATGGGGAAAGCAGGACACCCCCCCCCCAAAAAAAAGCGCCCCCCCAAAAACCAAACCCCAAAAAAACCCCACGAAAAACCCCGAGAGAGACCCGCGGGGGCGGCGGAGCCACGGGAAGAGCAGCAAAAAAAAAAAAAAAAACCCAACAAACAAACCCAAAAACCAAATAAACCCCCCCCAAAACCCAAGAAAACCCCCCCAAAACCCCAAAACAAAACAAAAATCCACAAAAAACCCCCAGAGAGACCCCGCGGGGGCGGCGGAGCCACGGGAAAAGCAGGAAGAAAACCCCAAATCCCCCCAAAAACTCCCAAAACAAAAATCCCGAGAGAGACCCCCGGGGGCGGCGGAGGGACGGGAAGAGCAGGAAAAAAACCCCAAAACACCAAAAAAACCCAACCCAAACCCCCAAAACAAAACAAAAAAAAGACCCACAAAAAAAAATCTCCGAGGGGGACCCCCGGGGGCGGCGGAGCCACGGGAAAAGCAGGAAAAAACCCAAAAATACTCCCCGAACCCCCAAAACAAAACAAAACCCCACAAAAAACCGAGAGATACCCCCGGGGCGGCGGAGCCACGGGAAGAGCAGGAAAAAAAAAACCCCAAATCCCCCCCCAAAACCCCCAAAACAAAAACCCCGAAAGAGACCCCCGGGGGGGGCGGCGGAGCCACGGGAAGAGCAGCAAAAAAAAAAAAAAAAAAATCCCCCAAAACAAAAACAAACCCAAAAAACCCCGAGAAAAACCCCCGGGGGCGGCGGAGCCACGAGAAAAGCAGAAAAAAAATCCAACCCAAAACCCCCCAAATCCCCAAAACAAAATTAAAAAAAAAAACCGCGAGAGACCCCAGGGGCGGCGGAGCCACGGGAAGAGCAGGGAAAAACCCAAAAACCCCAAAAAACTCCCCACCCAAACAAACCCCACAAAAAAACCCTGAGAGAGACCCCGGGGGCGGCGGAGCCACGGGAAGAGCAGCAAACCCCCCCCCCCAAATCCCCCCAAAACAAAAACCCCGAGAGAGACCCGTGGGGGCGGCGGAGCTATGGGAAGAGCAGGGAAAAAAACCCCAAAACACCAAAATAACCAACCCAAAGCCCCCCAAAACCAAAACAACCCCCCCCCCAAAAAAAAAACCAGAGAGAGACCCCCGGGGGCGGCGGAGCCACGAGAAAAGCAGAAAAAAAAAAAATCCAAACCAAAACCAACCTAAAACCCCCAAATCCCCAAAAAAACCCCAAAAAACCAAAAAAAAACAACAACCCGCGAGAGACCCCAGGGGGCAGCGGAGCCACGGGAAGAGCAGCAAAAATCCCAAACAAACTAACCAAAAAAACCCAAAAAACCCACCCCAAAAAACCCCAAAACAAAACAAAGCAAAAACGCCCAAGAGAGACCCGTGGGGGCAGCGGAGCCATGGGAAGAGCAGAAAAAAACCCCCAAACCAAAAACAACCCAAAACCCCCAAAACAAAATAATAATAAAAAAAAACCCACAAAAAATCCCGAGAGAAACCCCAGGGGCAGCGGAGCCATGGGAAAAGCAGCCAAAAAACCCCAACAAACAAACAAAACCAAACCAAAAAATCCCCAAAACCCCCAAACAAAAAAAAACCAACCCCAAAACCCAGAAACCAAAGCAACCTCAGCCCAGCTCTTCCTTCAACAGTTCTGGGGGACACAAAAACCCAAATCCAGGAGGATTTGCTGCTCTCCCTGAGGTGTGAGAGCTCTGCCCTGCCAGGCAGGGATTCCTGGGCCCAAAACCCAAATCCAGGAGGATTTGCTGCTCTCCCTGAGGTGTGAGAGCTCTGCCCTGCCAGGGAGGGATTCCTGGGCCCAAAACACAAATCCAGGAGCTCCCCAAAAACACAAATCCAGGAGGATTTGCTGCTCTCCCTGGGGTGGAGACTCAGCCAGGACAGAATTCCTGATAAAACACAAACACACAGGGCACAGAAACTCCTTCCCTGCCACTGGAATGGCATTTTTAGGGCACTGGGTCACTCCTGAGCCAGCACAGCCCAGCTCTGCCTCACCAGCTCTGGAGGGTGCAAGAAAAACCCAAATCCAGGAGGATTTGCTGCTCTCGCTGAGGTGTGAGAGTTCTGCCCTGCCAGGCAGAGATTCCTGGGCCCAAAACACAAATCCAGGAGTTCACTGAAAACACAAATCCAGGAGCTCACCAAAAACCCAAATTCAGGAGGATTTGCTGCTCTCCCTGGGGTGGAGACTCAGCCAGGACAGAATTCCTGATAAAACACAAACACACAGGGGGCACAGAAACTCCTTCCCTGCCACTGGAATGGCATTTTTAGGGCACTGGGTCACTCCTCAGCCAGCACAGCTCTGGGGGATGCAAAAAACCCAAATCCAGGAGGATTTGCTGCTCTCCCTGAGGTGTGAGAGCTCTGCCCTGCCAGGCAGAGATTCCTGGGCCCAAAACACAAATCCAGGAGCTCACCAAAAACCCAAATCCAGGAGCTCACCAAAAAAAACAAATCCAGGAGGATTTGCTGCTCTCCCTGAGGTGTGAGAGCTCTGCCCTGCCAGGCAGGGATTCCTGGGCCCAAAACACAAACCCAGGAGGATTTGCTGCTCTCCCTGAGCTGGAGACTCAGCCAGGACAGAATTCCTGATAAAACACAAACACACAGAGGGCACAGAAACTCCTTCCCTGCCACTGGAATGACATTTTAGACCCAGGAGCTGCTGGGTCACTCCTCAGCCACCACACCTCTGGGGGATGCAAAAAACCCAAATCCAGGAGGATTTGCTGCTCTCCCTGAGGTGTGACAGCTCTGCCCTGCCAGGCAGGGATTCCTGGGCCCAAAACACAAATCCAGGAGCTCACCAAAAACCCAAATCCAGCAGGATTTGCTGGTCTCCCTGGGGTGGAGACTCAGCCAGGACAGAATTCCCGATAAAACACAAACACACAGGGCACAGAAACTCCTTCCCTGCCACTGGAATGACATTTTTAGGGCACCGGGAGCTGCTGGGTCACTCCTGAGCCACCACAGCACAGATCTGGAGGGTGCAAAAAACCCAAATCCAGGAGATTCTGCTGCTCTCCCTGAGGTGTGAGAGCTCTGCCCTGCCAGGCAGGGATTCCTGGGCCCAAAACACAAATCCAGGAGTTCACCAAAAACAAAAATCCAGGAGCTCACCAAAAAAAACAAATCCAGGAGGATTTGCTGCTCTCGCTGAGGTTTGAGAGCCCTGTCCTGCCAGGCAGGGATTCCTGGGCCCAAAACCCAAATCCAGGAGGATTTTCTAATCTCCCTGAGCTGGAGACTCAGCCAGGACAGAATTCCTGATAAAACACAAACACACAGGACCACCAATTCCTTCCCTGCCACTGGAATGACAATTTTAGGGCACTGGATCACTCCTCAGCCACCACAGCCCAGCTCTGCCTCACCAGCTCTGGAGGATGCAAAAAACCCAAATCCAGGAGGATTTGATGTTCTCCCCTGGGGTGTGAGAGCTCTGCCCTGCCAGGCAGGGATTCCTGGGCCCAAAACACAAATCCAGGAGCTCCCCAAAAACCCAAATCCAGGAGCTCACCAAAAAACCCAAATCCAGGAGGATTTGCTGTTCTCCCTGAGGTGTGAGAGCCCTGCCCTGCCAGGCAGAGATTCCTGGGCCCAAAACCCAAATCCAGGAGGATTTGCTGTTCTCCCTGAGGTGTGAGAGCCCTGCCCTGCCAGGCAGAGATTCCTGGGCCCAAAACCCAAATCCAGGAGGATTTGCTGTTCTCCCTGAGGTGTGAGAGCCCTGCCCTGCCAGGCAGAGATTCCTGGGCCCAAAACACAAATCCAGGAGCTCCCCAAAAACACAAATCCAGGAGTTCACCGAAAACAAAAATCCAGGAGGATTTGCTGCTCTCCCTGAGGTGTGAGAGCCCTGCCCTGCCAGGCAGGGATTCCCAGGCCCAAAACACAAATCCAGGAGCTCACCAAAAACAAATCCAGGAGGATTTGCTGCTCTCCCTGAGGTGTGAGAGCTCTGCCCTGCCAGGCAGGGATTCCCAGGCCCAAAACACAAATCCAGGAGCTCACCAAAAACAAATCCAGGAGGATTTGCTGCTCTCCCTGGGGTGGAGACTCATCCAGGACAGAATTCCCGATAAAACACAAACACACAGGGGGCACAGAAACTCCTTCCCTGCCACTGGAGCAGCATTTTTAGGGCACCTGCTCACCACAGCCCAGCTCTGCCTCACCAGCTCGTATTTTTGAGGTTCTGTGCAGCTCTGAGCTCACACTCGGTGTCAGCTCTGCACAGAGCAGGGACACAAAACCTCTCCCCCTTCTCATGGTTCCTGATATTCCTGGAAAATTTTATTTTTCCAAAACCTCTCCCCCTTCTCTCCGATATTCCTGGAAAGTTTTATCTTTCCAAAACCTCTCCCCCTTCTCTCTGATATTCCTGGAAAGTTTTATCTTTCCAAAACCTCTCCCCCTTCTCTCTGATATTCCAGGAAAATTTTATCTTTCATATTTTCATGTTCTGTGCAGCCCAGGGTGCAGCTCTGAGCCTCACACACAAAATCTTTCTCCCTTCTCTCCGATATTCCTGGAAAGTTTTATCTTTGATATTTTCAGGTTCCTGCATCTTTCCAAAATCTCTCCCCCTTCTCTCTGATATTCCTGGAAAGTTTTATCTTTCCAAAACCTCTCCCCCTTCTCTCTGATATTCCTGGAAAATTTTATCTTTCATATTTTCAGGTTCCTGCATCTTTCCAAAACCTCTCCCCCTTCTCTCCGATATTCCTGGAAAGTTTTATCTTTCCAAAACCTCTCCCCCTTCTCTCCGATATTCCTGGAAAATTTTATCTTTCCAAAACCTCTCCCCCTTCTCTCTGATATTCCTGGAAAGTTTTATCTTTCCAAAACCTCTCCCCCTTCTCTCTGATATTCCAGGAAAATTTTATCTTTCATATTTTCATGTTCTGTGCAGCCCAGGGTGCAGCTCTGAGCCTCACACACAAAATCTTTCTCCCTTCTCTCCGATATTCCTGGAAAGTTTTATCTTTGATATTTTCAGGTTCCTGCATCTTTCCAAAATCTCTCCCCCTTCTCTCTGATATTCCTGGAAAGTTCTATCTTTGATATTTTCAGGTTCCTGCATCTTTCCAAAACCTCTCCCCCTTCTCTCTGATATCCCTGGAAAGTTTTATCTTTCCAAAACCTCTCCCCCTTCTCTCCGATATTCCTGGAAAGTTTTATCTTTCCAAAACCTCTCCCCCTTCTCTCTGATATTCCAGGAAAATTTTATCTTTCATATTTTCAGGTTCTGTGCAGCCCAGGGTACAGCTCTGAGCCTCACACACAAAATCTTTCTCCCTTCTCTCCAATATTCCTGGAAAGTTTTATCTTGGATATTTTTCAGGTTCCTGCATCTTTCCAAAACCTCTCCCCCTTCTCATGATTCAAAATATTCCTGGAAAGTTTTATCTTGGATATTTTCAGGTTCTGTGCAGCTCAAGGTTGCAGCTCTGAGTTTAAATCCCTTCCTATTTCTGCCTCCCAACCCACAACTCCCAAAAAAACCCGGAGCTGTTTTGGGAGATGATTGGCAGCAGTTTTGGGAGATGATTGGCAGCAGTTTTGGGAGATGATTGGCAGCAGTTTTGGGAGGTGATTGGCAGCAGTTTTGGGAGATGATTGGCAGCAGTTTTGGGAGGTGATTGGCAGCAGTTTTGGGAGATGATTGGCAGCAGTTTTGGGAGGTGATTGGCAGCAGTTTTGGGAGGTGATTGGCAGCAGTTTTGGGAGGTGATTGGCAGCAGTTTTGGGAGATGATTGGCAGCAGTTTTGGGAGGTGATTGGCAGCAGTTTTGGGAGGTGATTGGCAGCTGTCAATCATGCCCTCCTCGGCGCTGCTGCCGGGCTGATCCCTGATCCTGCTGGGCACGGAGATAACCGGGATTGATCACACTGCACACAGAGACATTCCTGATTCCCAGGAGGAGGAGGAGGAGGATGAAGAGGAGGGTGAGGACGAGGAGGAGGTGGAGGAGGAGGTGGAGGAGGAGGTGGAGGAGGAGGATGAGGATGAGGAAAAGGAGGATGAGAATGACGAGGAGGAGGAAGAGGAGGACAAGGAAGAGGAGGAAGAGGAGGAAGAGGAGGAAGAGGAGGAAGAGGAGGAAGAGGAGGAAGAGGAGGAAGAGGAGGAAGAGGAGGAAGAGGAGGAAGAGGAGGAAGAGGAGGAAGAGGAGGAAGAGGAGGAAGAGGAGGAAGAGGAGGAAGAGGAGGAGGAAGAGGAGGAGGAAGAGGAGGAGGAAGAGGAGGAGGAAGAGGAGGAGGAAGAGGAGGAGGAAGAGGAGGAGAAAGATGAAGAAGAGGAGGAGGAGGCAGAGAAGGAGGATGAAGAGAAGGATGAAGAGGAGGAGGAGGAGGAGGAAGAGGATGAGGATGATAAAGATGATGTAGATGAGGATGATGAGGAGGACAAGGAGGACGAGGAGGACGAGGAGGATGAAGATGAAGAAGAGGAGGAGGAGGCAGAGGAGGAGGATAAAGAGAAGGATGAGGAGGAGAAGGATGAAGAGAAGGATGAAAAGGAGGAGGAGAAGGAGGATGATGAGGATGATGAGGATGAGGATGATGAAGATGATGTAGATGAGGAGGATGAGGAGGATGAGGAGGAGGATGAGGATGAGGATGGAGCCTGCCAAAGGCTCTCGCTCCTTCCCCCTTTCCCCACTCCCTCCCCGCAGTTTCCCGGCTCATTAAAGCAGAGAGGAGCGGGGGGAGAAAAGTGAAAATCGGGGATTTTAATGAATTCCCCCGATTTTAATGAATTCCCCCGATTTTAATGAATTCCCCCGATTTTAATGAATTCCCCCGATATTTTAATGATTTCGTTTAACACTCGGCAGGACCCAGCCTGACTCCCCGCTGAGCCCGGCTGGGAATCGAGGAGGATTTTAAAGGATCCCGGCGGGAGAGGAGAGAGCGGGGCTGGGAGACGGGGCTGGGGAGTGGTGATGGTGATCTGCACCTTTCCCAATAAACATTCCCAATGAGCATTCCCAAAAAATTCCCAATAAACGTCCCCCAAAAAATTCCCAATGAACACTCCCAATGAACATTCCCAATGAGCATTCCCAATGAACATTCCCAAAATAATATTCCCAATAAGCATTCCCTATAAACATTCTGAATGAGCATTCCCAATGAGCATTCCCCAAAAATATTCCCAATAAACGTTCCCAATGACCATTCCCAATGGACACTCCTAATGAACATTCTCAATAAACATTCCCAATGAGCATTCCCAATGAACATTCCCAATGAGCATTCCTCAAAAAATATTCCAAATAAACATTCCCTATAAACATTCTCAAAAAACATTCCCAGTGAGCATTCCCAATGAGCATTCCCAAAAAAAATCCCCCCCAAAAAAATTCCCAATGAACACTCCCAATGAATATTCTCAACGAACATTCCCCACGAACATTCCCCAAAAAATTTCCCAATAAACATTCTCAATAAACACTCTCAATAAGCATTCCCAATGTGCATTCCTAATGAGCATTCCCAAAAAACATTCCCGAAAACCATTCCCAAAAAACATTCCCAATGAACATTCCCAATGAACATTCCCAATGAACATTCCCAATGAACATTCCCAATGAACACTCTCCATGAACACTCTCCATGAGCATTCCCAATAAATATTCCCAACGTGCATTCCTAATGAACATTCCCAATGAGCATTCCCAAAAAACATTCCCAACTAATATTCCCAAAAAACATTCCCAATGAACATTCCTGAAGAACATATCCAAAAAACATTCCCAATGAACATTCCCAAAAACCGTTCCCAAAAAACATTCCCAATGAATATTCCCAATGAACATTCCCACCAAGAAATATTCCCAATGAGCATTCCTAATGAACATTCCCAAAAAACATTCCCAATTAATATTCCCAAAAACCATTCCCAATGAATATTCCCAATAAACATTCCCAACAAACATTCCCAAAAAAGTTCCAAATAAACATTCCCAACAAACATTCCCAAAAAAGTTCCAAATAAACATTCCCAACAAACATTCCCGCTCCAGGATTTCCCCCCCTTTAGAACTTTTGTCTGCAAGAAAACCCAAAACTGGAACCACGCAGGGTCTGAGGGATGGGAAAAAATTCCCTTGAAAAGAGATGAGAAAAAATTCCCTGGAAAAGAGATGAGAAAAAATTCCCTGGAAAAGAGATGAGAAAAAATTCCCTGGAAAAGGGATGGGAAAAAATTCCCTGGAAAAGAGATGGGAAAAAATTCCCTGGAAAAGGGATGGGAAAAAATTCCCTGGAAAAGAGATGGGAAAAAATCCCCTGGAAAAGGGATGGGAAAAAAATTCCCTGGAAAAGGGATGGGAAAAAATTCCCTGGAAAAGAGATGAGAAAAAATTCCCTGGAAAAGGGATGGGAAAAAATTCCCTGGAAAAGGGATTGGGAAAAAATTCCCTGGAAAAGGGATGAGAAAAAATTCCCTGGAAAAGAGATGGGAAAAAATCCCCTGGAAAAGGGATGGGAAAAAATTCCCTGGAAAAGGGATGGGAAAGCTCCAGCACGGAGCAGCCCACACATCCGTGGTTCCCGGGGCTGCCCCAGCCCAGCCCTGCCCTCCCGGCCCCCCTGTCCTGTTCTGTCACCTCGATGTCCCCAACCAGACCCCACAAACCCCACCCGGCCCTGGGGCAGCTCTGACGGTTCTGCCTCATCCCTAAATCCCGAAAATCCCAACCGGGGTTTGCAGGCAGGGCTGGGAGGGGCTGGAAGGACCAAAGGTGTCCCAAAGGGGCGCAGCAAAGGCACCCCAGGGAGGGGAAGCCATGGAATTCCTGCTGTTCCAAGGATTCTGAGCATTCCTGTCACCTCTGCCCTGGGCACGGCTCTCACAGGGGGCTGGGATCCCAAATTCCCAGCTGGGACCCCAATTCCCAGCTGGAACCCACAATTCCAAGGATTCTGAGCATTCCTGTCACCTCTGCCCCACAAAACTGAGCTGCTGCCCTGGGCACGGCTCACCCGGGGTGCTGGGACCCAAATTCCACCTGGAACCCGCTGCTGAGCATCCTCTGCCCTGGGCACGGCTCTCACGGGGTGCTGGGACCCAAATTCCCAGCTGGAATCTGCAGCTCCAAGGACTCTGAGCATCCTCTGCCCTAAGCACGACTCTCATGGGGTGCTGGCACCCCATTCCCGGCTGGAACCCACAGTTCCAAGGACTCTGAGCATCCTCATCATCTCTGCCCATCCTCTGCCCTGGGCACGGCTCACCCGGGGTGCTGGCACCCCATTCCCGGCTGGAACCCGCAGTTCCGGAGGATTTTCCAGAGCAAGGTGGCAAATTTGGGATTTCACAGCCTGAGCCGGCACCGCCTCCCCTTCCCCGGCTCCCGGGATCGTTCGGGATTGGGAAAAGCAGCCAGGAGAGAGGGGCAGCAGGGGACAAACCCCAGAGTGTCCCCTGCCAGCAGCCAGGAGAGAGAGGGGCAACAGGGTGACAAACCCATGGTGACAAACCCCAAAGTGTCCCCTGCTCACAGCAGCCAAGAGAGGCACAGCCGGGCAGGGACGGTGACAAACCCCACAGTGTCCCCTACCTGGAACCAAGAGAGAGGCAGGACAGGGATGGGGACAAACCCGAGTGTCCCCTGTCCCCAACAGCAGCCAAGAGAGGCACAGCAGGGCAGGGACAGTGACAAAACCCAGAGTGTCCCCTGTCCAGAGAGAGGCACAGCAGGGTGACAAACCCCTGGTGACAAACCCCAGAGTGTCCCCTGCCCAGAGAGAGGCACAGCCAGGCAGGGACGGTGACAAACCCACGGTGACAAACCCCAAATTGTCCCCTGCCCACAGCAGACAGCAGAGGCACAGCCGGGCAGTGACAGTGACAAACCCATGGTGACAAACCCCAAATTGTCCCCTGCCCACAGCAGCCAAGAGAGGCACGGCCGGGCAGTGGCAGTGACAAACCCACGGTGACAAACCCCAAAGTGTCCCTTGCTCACAGCAGCCAGGAGAGGCACAGCCGGGCACTGAAGGTGACAAACCCACGGTGACAAACCCCCGAGTGTCCCCGCCCTGTCCCGACGCTCCGGGAGCGGGGCCGGGCAGCGCCGGCCGCGGTGTCCCCGCTGCTGCTCCGCGGGCTCGCATCGCCACCTGCCGGCCCTGCCGAGCCAATCCTGCCGCGGGAATTCACAGAATCCACGGAAATTTCAGAATTCACAGAATCCCAGAATCACAGAATTCAAAGAATTCAGGGAAGTCACAGAACCCCAGAATGAACAGAATCCCAGAATTCACAGGACTCACACAGAATTCACAGAATCACAGAATTCACGGAATTCATAGAATCCACGGAATTCACGGAATCCATGGAATTTACAGAATCCCAGAATTAACAGCATCACAGAATCCCAGAATCACAAAATCACAGAAACTCAGAATTCACAGAATCCCAGAATGAACAGAATTCGTGGAATTAACAGAATCCACGGAATTCACAGGATCACAGAATTAACAGAATCCACAGAATTCACAGGACACACACAGAATTCACAGAATCCCACAGAATTCATAGAATCCACGGCATTCACAGAATCCACGGAATTTACGGGATCCATGGAATTTACAGAATCCCAGAATCACAAAATCACAGAAACTCAGAATTCACAGAATCCCAGAATGCACAGAATTCACAGAACTCACAGAACTCGAATTCACAGAGTCCATGGAATTCACAGAATTCACAGGACTCACACAGAATTCACAGAATCCCACAGAATTCATAGAATCCACGGAGTTCACGGGATCCACGGAATTTACAGAATCACAGAACCACAGAATCACAAAATCACAGAATTCACAGAGTCCCAGAATCACAGAATTCACAGAATTCAGGGAAGTCACAAAATCCCAGAATGAACAGAATCCATGGAATTAACAGAATCCACGGAATTAACAGAATCCACGGAATTCACAGAATTCACAGAATCCCAGAATTCACAGAACTCAAATTCACAGAATTCACAGAATCCATGGAAATCACAGAATCCCAGACTTCAAAGAATTCACAGAATCCCAGAACTCACAGAACTCGCACAAAATCTACGGAATTCACGGAATCATAGAATCCCAGAAATCCCAGAATCACACAATCACAGAATTCACAGAACTCATACAGAAACCCAGAATCACAAAATCACAGAATCGCAGAATTCACAGAATTCAGGGAAGTCACAGAATCATTCACAGAATTATTCCCACAATCCCAGAATGTCTGGGCTGGCAGAGACCTCCAGGACCATCGAGTCCAACCCAACCCCAACACCTCAAGTGACCCACGGCACCCAGTGCCACATCCAGGCTTTCCTTAACCACAGCCAGGGATGGTGACTGCACCACCTCCCCGGGCAGAACATTCCAGCATTTATCACCCTTGCTGGGAAAAACTTTTCCTGACATCCAACCTCAATTTCCCTTGGTGCAGCCTCAGGCTGTGTCCTCGAGGAAGGATTAATATGTAAATAGAGAGGTGTAAAATATAGAGAACTTATATATATATTTATATTTTTATATATATATATATAAAATAAAATAATATATATATATATAGTGGGCATATATAGATAGTGTATATATATATATATAAATAAAATATAGTGTGTGTATATATAGATAGTGTATATATATATAATATATATAAATATATTGTGTGTATATATAGTGTATATATATAATATATATAAATAAAATATGTAGTGTGTATATAGTGTGTATATATATAATATATATAAATAAAATATATAGTGTATATATAGAGTATATATATAATATATATATATAAATAAAAGATATAATGTGTATATAGAGATAGTGTATATATAACATATATAAAAATAAAATATATAGTGTGTATATATAGTGTATATATATATAATATATATAAATAAAATATATAGTGTATATATAATATGTATATAAATAAAATATAGAGTGTGTATATATATAGTGTATATATATAATATATATATAAATAAAATATATAGTGTGTATATATAGATAATGTATATATATAATATATATATAAATAAAATATAGTGTGTGTATATAGATAGTGTATATATATAATATATATAAATAAAATATATAGTGTATATATATAATATATATAAATAAAATATAGTGTGTGTATATATAGATAGTATATATATATAAAAATAAATAAAAATATATAGTGTGTATATATAGATAGTGTATATATATAATAAATATAAATAAAATATATAATGTGAATAGTGTATATATATAATATATATAAATAAAATATGTAGTGTGTATATATAATATATATAAATAAAATATATAGTGTGTATATATAGATAGTGTGTATATATATATAAATAAAATATATAATGTGTATAGATAGTGTATATATATAATATATATAAATAAAATATATAGTGTGTGTATATAGTGTATATATATAATATATATAAATAAAATATATAGTGTGTGTATATAGTGTATATATATAATATATATAAATAAAATATATAGTGTGTGTATATAGTGTATATATATAATATATATAAATAAAATATATATTATATATATAATATATATAAATAAATATATAGTGTATATATATAGTGTATATATATAGTGTATGTATATAATATATATATATAAATAAAATATAGTGTGTGCATATATAGATAGTGTATATATATAATAAATATATACTGTATATAGTACAATATATATAACTATAAAATATATTGAAATTTTATGTATTTATAAAAATATATACTATATTTATCTATTATATTATATATATTAATACCTAATATAAATTTTATATATTTATATAAATAGATATATTTATAAATGTATATAAATACAAAAATACAGTACTAAAATATTGTAGTTTTAGAGCAAATTACAGTTTCTAAGCCCAGTGAGTGAGTGTCCATCTGGATCTTTGGTGAAATGATTTTGAAACTAATTTTGACTCAATTTTTATCCCAAATTCGGTAAACTGGGGGACCTGCAGTAAATATTTTTAAAGAGTTAAAAAAAATATATTTTTTAAAAAATTAAATTATTTTAATAAATAAATATTTAAAAAATAAAAAATATTAAAAATATTTTTAAATATTTTAAAAATATTAAAAATATTAAAAATATTTAAAAATATTTAAAAATATTAAAAATATTAAAAATATTTTAAACTATAAAAAATATTTAAATTTTTTGGTTTTTTTCAGAAATATTTTTAAAGCCAAAAAAAAAGTCCTACGGTTGTAAATGTCACTGGACGTGTCCCGGATTCCCTGGAATTCCGAGAGGAGCAGCCAGCAGAGGATGCTGTGGGCTTGGAAAACTTTCCCTACAGCCGGGAGCGTGCGGCTGTCCCTGCGTCCCGGTGTCCCGATGTCCCCGTGTCCCCGTGTCCCGGTGCCCGTGTCCCCGTGTCCTGGTGTCCCCGAGTCCCCGTGTCCCCATGTCCCGATGTCCCCGTGTCCCCGAGTCCCCGTGTCCCCATGTCCCGATGTCCCCGTGTCCCCGTGTCCTGGTGTCCCCGAGTCCCCGTGTCCCCATGTCCCGATGTCCCCGTGTCCCCGCGTCCTGGTGTCCCCGTGTCCCCGAGTCCCGGTGTCCCCGTGTCCTGGTGTCCTCATGTCCCCGTGTCCCCGCGTTCTGGTGTCCCCGTGTCCCCGAGTCCCGGTGTCCCCATGTCCCGGTGTCCCCGTGTCCCTGTGTCCCCGAGTCCCCGTGACCCCATGTCCCCGAGTCCCGGTGTCCCCGTGTCCCCGAGTCCCGGTGTCCCCATGTCCCCAGCACGTTCCCGGCACAGCCCCGGGGTCGCTCCCGGCCCGGGATCAGGGAGGAAATCCGGGAGTTAAAAAATTAAAAATTTTTTTTTTAAAAAATTCCGGCTGCTCCGGAACCCGGGCGGAGCTGGGACAGCTTTGTCCTGCCTCAAACCACCCCAAAAAAGCTTATTTAGGGTCAAAAGTGAACCTAACCCATGTCAAATGACACCAAAAATCTTATTTGGGGTCAAACGTGAACTTAATCCATGTCAACTCACCCCAAAAGTCTGCCTTGGGGTCGGCTGTGAACCTAACCCACCTCAAATCACCCCAGAAAGTTTATTTGGGGTCAAAAGTGAACTTAATCCACGTCAAATGACCCCAAAAATCTTATTTGGGGTCAAAAGTGAACCTAACCCACGTCAAATGACCCCAAAAAGCTGCTTTGGGGTTGGCAGTGATCCTAAAAGCCCTGGGGTGAGCAGAAAAGTGGGAAGAGGAGCAGCCCCAACCCCAAATCTGGGGCACTCCTGGTTCAATCCCTTTTCCTCAGCTCCTCTGGGGCAGCTGCCCATCAATTGTCCCACCTCAAATCACCCCAAAAAACTTATTTGGGGTCAAAAAGTGAACCTAAACCACGTCAAATCACCCCAAAATTCTGCTCTGGGATCGGCTATGAACCTAACCCACCCCAAATCACCCCAAAAAGCTGCCTTGGGGTCAAAAGTGAACCTAACCCACCTCAAATCACCCCAAAAAGCTGCTTTGGGGTCAAAGTGATCCTAACCCACCTCAAATCATCCCAAAAAGCTGCTTTGGGGTCAAAAGTGATCCTAACCCACCCCAAATCACCCCAAAAAGCTGCTTTGGGGTCAAAAGTGATCCTAACCCACCTCAAATCACCCCAAAAAGCTGCTTTGGGGTCAAAAGTGATCCTAACCCACCCCAAATCACCCCAAAAAGCTGCTTTGGGGTCAAAAGTGATCCTAACCCACCTCAAATCACCCCAAAAAGCTGCCTTGGGGTCAAAAGTGATCCTAACCCACCTCAAATCACCCCAAAAAGCTGCCTTGGGGTCAAAAGTGAACCTAACCCACCTCAAATCACCCCAAAAAGCTGCCTTGGGGTCAAAAGTGATCCTAACCCACCTCAAATCACCCCAAAAAGCTGCTTTGGGGTCGGCAAAGTCTTGGGGTGAGCACAGGAGCTCCAGAGTGGGATGAGGAGCAGCTCCAACCCCAAATCTGGGACATTCCTGGTTCAATCCCTTCTCCTCTGGAACCCCAAAAATCTGTTCTGGGGTTGACAGTGAACTTAACCCACCTCAAATCTGGGATTCTGTGAGTTCTGTGAATTCTGGGAATTTTGGGAATTCTGTGAGTCTGAGAATTCTGAGAATTCTGTGAATTCTGTGAATTCTGTGAATTCTGTGAATTCTGTGAATTCTGACTCTGAATTTGTGATTTTGTGAATTTTGTGAATTCTGTGATTTCAGTAAATTGTGATTTCAGTAAATTCTGTGATTTCAGTAAATTTTGTGAGTCTGTGAATTCTGTGTGAATTCTGTGTGAATTCTGTGATTCTGTAAATTCTGTGACTCTGAATTTGTGATTTTGTGAATTCTGTGATTTCAGTGAATTCTGTGAATTCTGGAATTCTGAGTCTGTGAATTCTGTCTCTGTGAATTCTGACAACTCTGTGATTCTGTGAATTCTGTGAATTCCGTGAATTCCGTGAATTCTGGGAATTCTGTGACTCTCAGAATTCTGAGAATTCTGGGATTCCGTGAATTCTGTGACTGAGAATTCTGTGAATTCTGTGAATTTCTGACTCTGTGATTCCAAGTCTCCCCCCAAACCCCTCCCCACCTCTCCAGCTTTTCCCTGAAGATTCCCAAGGAATCTCTGTCCACCCCACCTCTGGAGCTTCCCAGGAATTCCCTGAGGAAAACAAACACACAATGCCCCAAAATCCCCCCATGAGCATCCCAGTCCTCCCAGTTTGCCCCAGTTTGAGCTGGCACAGCCCTGCCCGCCCTCCCCGGTGACGGTGAGAGGCTGAGGATGGAGAGGAGGATGAGGAGGATGAGGAGGATGAGGAGGATGAGGAAGAACTGCGATCTAACGGCCATGGGGCCTCGGAGGTGGCGGCACGACCCCAAATTCCGGGAATTCCTGACTCAATCCCTTCTCCTCAGCTCCTGTGGCACCCCAGGGCGGAGCTGGCACAGCTCAAACAACCCCAAAAATCTGCTCTGGGGTCGGCTGTGATCCTAACCCAACTCAAATCACCCCAAAAATCTTATTTGGGGTCAGCAGTGAACCTAACCCACCCCAAATCACCCCAAAACGCTGTTTAGGGGTCAGCAAAGTCTTGGGGTGAGCACAGGAGCTCCAGAGTGGGAAGAGGAGCAGCTCCAACCCCAAATCTGGGGAATTCCTGGTTCAATCCCCTCTCCTCAGCTCCTTTAGGACAGCTGCCCATCAATTGTCCCACCTCAAATCACCCCAAAAGCTGCTCTGGGGCTGGCAGTGATCCTAACTCACCCCAAATCACCCCACAAATCTGCTTTGGGGTTGGCAGTGATCCTAACCCATCTCACATCACCCCAAAAATCTGCTCTGGGGTCAGCTGAGATCCCACCCCACCCCACAAATCTGCTTTGGGTTCAGCTGTGATCCTAACCCACCTCATACCACCCCACAAATCTGCTTTGGGATCATCTGTGAACCTAATCCACCTCAAACCACCCCAAAAAGCTGCTCTGGGGTCAAAAGTGAACCTAACCCACCCCACAAATCTGCTCTGGGGTCAGCAGTGATCCTAACCCACCCCAAATCACCCCAAAAATCTGCTCTGGGGTTGGCTGTGATCCTATCCCACCCCACAAATCTGCTTTGGGGTTGGCTGTGAACCTAATCCACCTCAAACCACCCCAAAATCTGCTCTGGGGTCAGCTGTGATCCCATCCCACCCCACAAATCTGCTCTGGGGTCGGCTGAGATCCTGACCCACCTCAAATCACCCCAAAAACTCTGCTTTGGGGTTGGCAGTGATCCTAACTCACCCCATCCCACCCCACAAATCTGCTTTGGGGTCAGCAGTGATCCTAACCCACCTCAAATCACCCCAAAAAGCTGCTCTGGGGTCAATAGTGAACCTAACCCACCCCACAAATCTGTTTTGGGGTCGGCTGAGATCCCATCCCACCCCACAAATCTGCTTTGGGTCAGTTGTGATCCTAACCCACATCACACCACCCCAAAATCTGCTCTGGGGTCGGCTGAGATCCTAACCCACCTCACACCACCCCAAAATTCTGCTCTGGTGTCGGCTGTGATCCTAATCCACCACAATTCTGCTTTGGGGTCGGCTGTGATCCCATCCCACCCCACAAATCTGCTCTGGGGTCGGCTGAGATCCCACCCCACAGATCTGCTCTGGGGTCGGCTGAGATCCCATCCCACCCCAAAAATCTGCTCTGGGATTGGCTGTGATCCTATCCCCACCTCAAATCACCCCACAAATCTGCTCTGGGGTCAGCTGTGAACCTAATCCACCTCAAATCACCCCACTAATCTGCTCTGGGGTCGGCTGAGATCCTAATCCACCTCACACCACCCCAAAATTCTGCTCTGGGGTCGGCTGTGATCCTAATCCACCACAATTCTGCTATGGGGTTGGCTGTGATCCCATCCCACCCCAAAATCTGCTTTGGGGTCAGCTGTGATCCCATCCCACCTCAAATCACCCCACAAATCTGCTTTGGGGTCAGCTGTGATCCCATCCCACCCCAAAATCTGCTTTGGGGTCGCACACCGCGCTCCTCCAGAGGCTCCCATTGCTCCAGCCCATCCCGAGGGATGAGGATGATGGGGACTAAACCAGCCAGGCTGATGGTGGATGGAGAAAAATGGGAATTTTGGTGGTTTTGGGGTTTTTTTTTGGCGTGACAACCCCACCACTTACCGGCCAGAAGTTTCCTATGTTCTTTAGAAAGCAGAGGAGGAGAAAAAGGAGAGAAGAAATCAGGTTAGAAACAGGAAAAAACAGGAGCAGCCCCCGAGATTTCCTCTCCTCCCCAAAACCCCTCTCAGGAATTTCCAGATGTTTCTCCCGGCCCTTTCCAGGCTGGATCCTGCCCCACATCCCCGGGCAGGAATTTTTATCCCACAGGAATTTTTATCCCACAGGAATTTTTATCCCAGAGGAATTTTTATCCCACAGGAATTTTTATCCCAGGGAAATTTTTATCCCAGGGAAATTTTTATCCCAGGGAAATTTTTATCCCAGGGAAATTTTTATCCCAGAGGAATTTTTATCCCAGAGGAATTTTTATCCCAGGGAAATTTTATCCCACAGGAATTTTTATCCCACAGGAATTTTTATCCCAGGGAAATTTTATCCCACAGGAATTTTTATCCCAGGGAAATTTTTATCCCAGGGAAATTTTTATCCCAGGGAAATTTTTATCCCAGAGGAATTTTTATCCCACAGGAATTTTTATCTCAGGGAAATTTTTATCCCAGAGGAATTTTTATCCCAGAGGAATTTTTATCCCACAGGAATTTTTATCCCAGAGAAATTTTTATCCCAGAGAAATTTTTATCCCAGAGGAATTTTTATCTCAGGGAAATTTTTATCCCAGAGGAATTTTTATCCCACAGGAATTTTTATCCCAAGGAAATTTTTATCCCACAGGAATTTTTATCCCACAGAAATTTTTATCCCACAGGAATTTTTATTCCAGGGAAATTTTTATCCCCGGGCAGGAATTTTTATCCCACAGGAATTTTTATCCCAGGGAAATTTTTATCCCAGGGAAATTTTTATCCCAGGGAAATTTTTATCCCAGAGGAATTTTTATCCCACAGGAATTTTTATCCCACAGGAATTTTTATCCCAGGGAAATTTTTATCCCACAGGAATTTTTATCCCAGAGGAATTTTTATCCCACACGAATTTTTATCCCAGGGAAATTTTTATCCCAGAGGAATTTTTATCCCAGGGAAATTTTTATCCCAGGGAAATTTTTATCCCAGGGAAATTTTTATCCCACACGAATTTTTATCCCACACGAATTTTTATCCCACACGAATTTTTATCCCACACGAATTTTTATCCCACACGAATTTTTATCCCACAGGAATTTTTATCCCAGAGGAATTTTTATCCCACAGGAATTTTTATCCCAGGGAAATTTTTATCCCAGAGGAATTTTTATCCCTGGGAAATTTTTATCCCACAGGAATTTTTATCCCAGGGAAATTTTTATCCCAGGGAAATTTTTATCCCAGGGAAATTTTTATCCCAGAGGAATTTTTATCCCACAGGAATTTTTATCCCACAGGAATTTTTATCCCAGGGAAATTTTTATCCCACAGGAATTTTTATCCCAGAGGAATTTTTATCCCAGAGGAAATTTTTATCCCAGGGAAATTTTTATCCCACAGGAATTTTTATCCCAGAGGAATTTTTATCCCACAGGAATTTTTTATCCCACAGGAATTTTTATCCCACAGGAATTTTTATCCCACAGGAATTTTTATCCCACAGGAATTTTTATCCCAGGGGAATTTTTATCCCACAGGAATTTTTATCCCACAGGAATTTTTATCCCACAGGAATTTTTATCCCCGGGCAGGAATTTTTATCCCAGAGGAATTTTTATCCCACAGGAATTTTTATCCCAGAGGAATTTTTATCTCAGAGGAATTTTTATCTCAGGGAAATTTTTATCCCACAGGAATTTTTATCCCACAGGAATTTTTATCCCACAGGAATTTTTATCCCACAGGAATTTTTATCTCACAGGGATAAGCAGGAGGAATTCTCAAGGAGCTGGGAGATTTTCCCAGCAGGTCCTGGAAGGGAATTCCAGGCCAAGGATGTCCCCTGGGAAGGAGCAGGGACAGAGGGACAGCAAGAGTGGCACTGCCACCACCAGAACAGGCTGAGCTTATCCCAAAAATCCCAAAAATTCCCAAAATCCCAATCCTTCCCTTGTGTTGGGAGTTCATTCCCATCCCTGCCCAGGACAGGGATTTAAATAAATCCCAACCAGCCGGATCCTGCTGATCCCCACGATCCCAAACATGGAAACAGCAAATCCTGCATGGAAAAACGAGGGGGAAACACCCCAGGACACCAAAACTGTGCCAGGCACGGCTGGAATCCCACCAGGAACATCCCAGGACACCAAAACTGTGCCAGGCACGGCTGAAATCCCACCAGGAACATCCCAGGACACCAAACCCGTGCCAGGCACGGCTGAAATCCCACCAGGAACATCCCAGGACACCAAACCCGTGCCAGGCACGGCTGAAATCCCACCAGGAACATCCCAGGACACCAAACCCGTGCCAGGCACGGCTGAAATCCCACCAGGAACATCCCAGGACACCAAACCCGTGCCAGGCACGACTGAAATCCCACAGGAACATCCCAGGACACCAAACCCGTGCCAGGCACGGCTGAAATCCCACCAGGAACATCCCAGGACACCAAACCCGTGCCAGGCACGGCTGAAATCCCACCAGGAACATCCCAGGACACCAAACCCGTGCCAGGCACGGCTGAAATCCCAGCAGGAACATCCCAGTAGTGACTCCTGAATGTATAATATATAATATATAATATATAATATATAATATATAATATATAATATATAATATATAATATATAATATATAATATATAATATATAATATATATTATATAATATATAATATATAATATATAGTATATTCTCTTCTATATTATATTATAGTTTTTAGAATATATTATATATAATAATATAGTCATATATAATAAATATGATAAATAACATATAATATGTGATATATTTTTGTATTTTATATGTATAATATATTATATTATATTATATTATATTATATTATATTATATTATATTATATTATATTATATTATACTATATTATACTATATTATACTATATTATACTATATTATACTATATTATACTATATTATACTATATTATACTATATTATACTATATTATATTATATTATATTAATATAATTATGTATAATATAATACAAAACCAGAATACAAAAAATACAACTACAATATCCCAGACACAGCCAAAATCTCAGAAGTTCCCCTCACCACTAAATCCCAAAACAATTCCCATTAACCTTTAAATCCCACAGATTTTCCTGCTCAAAGGGAGATTTTCAGAAACCAGAAATGCTCAGGAGCTGAACCTGGTGATGTTTCTCCAAGGAGATCATGGGGAACATCCCAGACACAGCCAAAATCTCAGAAATTCCACTAAATCCCAAAAGAATTCCCATTAACCTTCAAATCCCACAGATTCTCCTGCTCAAAGGGAGATTTTCTGAAACAGGAGCTGAACCTGGAGCTGCAGATGTTCCTCCAAGGAAATCATGGGGAACATCCCAGACACAGCCAAAATCCCAGAAGTTCCACTAAATCCCAAAACAATTCCCATTAACCTTCAAATCCCACAGATTTTCCTGCTCAAAGAGTGATTTTCAGAAACCAGAAATGCTCAGGAGCTGAACCTGGAGATGTTTCTCCAAGGAAATCATGGGGAACATCCCATGGCCAAAATCTCAGAAGTTCCACTAAATCCCAAAAGAATTCCCATTAACCTTCAAATCCCACAGATTTTCCTGCTCAAAGGGAGATTTTCTGAAACAGGAGCTGAACCTGGAGCTGCCATGGTTGCAGATGTTTCTCCAAGCAAGGAAATTGTGGGGAATATCCCACGGCCAAAATCCCAGAAATTCCCCTCACCACTAAATCCCAGAATAATTCCCATTGACCTTTAAATCCCGTGGATTTTCCTGCTCAAAGGGTGATTTTCAGAAACCAGAAATGCTCAGGAGCTGAACCTGGAGATGTTTCTCCAAGGAGATCGTGGGGAACATCCCAGACACAGCCAAAATCCCAGAAGTTCCACTAAATCCCAAAAGAATTCCCATTAACCCTTAAATCCCACAGATTTTCCTGCTCAAAGAGTGATTTTCTGAAACAGGAGCTGAACCTGGAGCTGCAGATGTTCCTCCAAGGAAATCATGGGGAACATCCCATGGCCAAAATCTCAGAAGTTCCACTAAATCCCAAAAGAATTCCCATTAACCTTTAAATCCCACAGATTTTCCTGCTCACAGGGAGATTTTCTGAAACCTCAGGAGCTGCAGACATTCCCCTCTCCCATCCCAGCCTGATCCCTCCTCTCCAAAAGGAAGTTTGATTTTTTTGAGGGGAAGATTTTGTGTTTTATCCCATTTTTTCCTAACTTTTTTCTGGGATATTTTTAAGCTGCTTTTTTGGGGTTTTTTTTTTGGTGGTTTTTCCCATTTTTTCATCAACTGGGAGAGCTTTGGAGGCCGAGGGAAATGGGAGAGGAGCTCCAGGATTCACAGCTGAGCATTTTCACTGCCCTGCCCAGCCCGGGCTGCACTTCCAGGGAACTCCTGGGATTCCATTCCGGGAATCCCTGGGAGCAGCAGCTGGAGCCCAGCCAGGGCTGAAACCCAACTCGGGGCCCTTTTCTATTCCCAGAGTCCCAGCATGGCCTGGCTTGGGTGGGATCTGCTCCCTGTTGGGAGACAGAGGGAAAAAAGGGGGAAAATGGGGAAAAAACCTTAAAAAAACCCAGTTGGAAAATATCCCAGAGCAGGACAGGTTATGGAAAAATGGGAAAAAATAAAAAAAGCTGAAAAATATCTCAGAGCAGCCCAGGTTATGGAAAAATGGGAAAAAAAAAATTTAAAAAGCTGAAAAATATCCCAGAGCAGCCCAGGTTATGAAAAATGGGGAAAAACAAAAAAAACAAAAAACAAAACCCCAAAAAAACACAACAAAAAAACCCAAAACAAAAACAAAACAAAACAAAACCCCACAAAAACCAAAACCAAAAAAACCCAAACAAAACAAAACAAAACAAAGCGTCAAAACCAGCTGAAAAATATCCCAGAGCAGCCCAAGTTAAGAAAAAATGGGAAAAAATTAAAAAATCTGAAAAATATCCCAGAGCAGCCCAGGTTATGAAAAATGGGGAAAAACAAAAAAAAAAATCAAAAAACCAAAAAAAACCCCAAAAAACCCCAAAAAAACCCAAACAAACAACAAAAAAAAAACACCAAAACCAAAAACCAAAAACTAAAAACAAAACAACAACAACAAAAAAACAAGCCAAAAGCCACCCAAAACCAGCTGAAAAATATCCCAGAGCAGCCCAGGTTATGAAAAATGGGGAAAAACAAAAAAAAAAACCAAACCAAACCAAACAAAACAAAACCCCCAAAAAACCCCCAAAAACCAAACAAACAACAAAAAAAAACCAAAACCAAAAACCAAAAACAAAAAAACAAAACAACAACAAAAAAAAAACCCAAAAGCCACCCAAAACCAGCTGAAAAATATCCCAGAGCAGCCCAAGTTAAGAAAAAATGGGAAAAAATTTAAAAATCTGAAAAATATCCCAGAGCAGCCCAGGTCAGGAAAAAATGGGAAAAAAACACCCCCAAAACCTCAAAAAAAACCAGATTAAAAATATTCCAGAGCAGCCCAAGTTAAGAAAAAATGGGAAAAAATAAAAAAGGTGAAAAATATCCCAGAATAGACCAGGTTATGAAAAAATGGGAAAAATAAAAAAATATCTGAAAAATATCCCAGAGCAGCCCAGGTTGTGAAAAAATGGGAAAAAACCCAAAAAAATCCAAAAAACCAAACCAGCTTAAAAGTATCCCAGAGCAGCCCAGGTTATGAAAAAAATGGAGAGGGGAAAAAAAGAAAAAAAGAAAAAAGAGAAAAAGAAGAAAATAGAAAAAGGAAAAAAAAGAAAAAAGAACAAAAGAAAAAAGAAAAAAGAAAAAAAGAAAAAAGAAAAAAGGAAAAAAGAAAAAAGAAAAAAAGGAAAAAGGAAAAAGGAAAAAAAAGGAAAAAGAAAAAAAAGAAAAAAGAAAAAAGGAAAAAAGGAAAAAGGAAAAAAAGGAAAAAGGAAAAAGGAAAAAGGAAAAAGAAGAAAAGAAAAAAGGAAAAAGGAAAAAAGAAAAAAAGGAAAAAGAAAAAAGGAAAAAAGGAAAAAAGGAAAAAAGGAAAAAGGAAAAAGGAAAAAGGAAAAAAAGAAAAAAGAAAAAAGAAAAAAGAAAAAAAAAGAAAAAAGAAAAAAGAAAAAAGAAAAAAAGAAAGGAAAAAAACCCCAGCTGAAAAATAACCAGCAGGCCAAGTTATTTTTGGGTTATTTGGGTTTCTAAAAAGAGGAAGGAAAACAGAAGTGAAAGTCTTGCCCTGGTGCAGATGGAATAATTGTGCCTGGTGCAGATGGAATATTTGTGCCTGGTGCAGATGGAATATTTGTGCCTGGTGCAGATGGAATATTTGTGCCTGGTGCAGATGGAATATTTGTGCCTGGTGCAGATGGAATATTTGTGCCTGGTGCAGATGGAATAATTGTGCCTGGTGCAGATGGAATATTTGTGCCTGGTGCAGATGGAATATTTGTGTCTGGTGCAGATGGAATATTTATTTGGAATATTTCTTTGCATGGAATTCCGGCTCTCCCTCCCTCCCAAACCCCAATTCCGGCGCCCGCGCTGCCTCCATCTGTCCCTTTGTCACCTGGCACAGGGGGTGGCACTTTGCCCTTTTCCTGGGAAGGGCTGGTGGCCTTTGGGGACACTCCCGCCGGCCAGGGGACAGCAGCGGTGCCAGCCCCTCCCAGGCACCTCGGGGACACACAGAGGGTGGCACGGTGACCCCAGTGCCACCACCCCGTGCTGGGGGAGGTGGCAGGGCTGAGCTGGAGCTGTCACTGCCGGGACTCAGGGGGGAGCTGCTGCCACTGCCACTGGCACTGCTGGGGGACAGCCCTGGAACACCCCTGGAGCAGCCCTGGTATCACCTGGTATCCCCTGGAGCCTCCCAGGTATCCCCTGGAGCCTCCCAGGTATCCCCTGGAACACCCCTGGAGCAGCCCTGGTATCACCTGGTATCCCCTGGAGCAGCCCTGGAACACCCCTGGAGCAGCCCTGGTATCACCTGGTATCCCCTGGAGCCTCCCTGGTATCCTCTGGTATCCCCTGGAGCAGCCCTGGTACCCCTGGAGCAGCCCTGGTATCCCCTGGCACACCCCTGGCCCTGCCCTGGTATCTCTGGTATCCCTTGGCCCTGCCCTGGTATCCCCAGGAGCATCCCTGGTATCTCCTGGTACACCTGGCACAGCCCTGGTGTCCCCTGGTATTCTCCTGGAACCTCCCTGGTATCCCCTGGCACTCCCTGGTATCCTCTGGAGCAGCCCTGGTACCCCCTGAAGGAGCCCCCGTTTTGCCTGGTATCCCCTGGTACCCCTGGCACAGCCCTGGTACCCCCTGGAGCAGCCCTGGTACCCCTGGCACAGCCCTGGTACCCCCTGGAGCAGCCCTGGTACCCCTGGCACAGCCCAGGTATCCTCTGGAGCAACCCTGGTACCCCCTGAAGGAACCCCGTATTGCCTGGTATCCCCTGGTACCCCTGGCACAGCCCTGGTATCCCCTGAAGGAGCCCCAGTATTGCCTGGTATCCCCTGGTACCCCTGGCACTCCCCAGGAGCACCCTGGTATCCCCAGGAGCAGCCCTGGTATCCCCTGGCACTCCCCAGGAGCACCCTGGTATCCTCTGGCAATGTCCTGGTATACCCTGGCACAGCCCTAGTATCCCCTGGTATCCCCTGGAGCCTCCCTGGTATCCCCAGGAGCAGCCCTGGCACACCCCTGGTACCCCTGGCATTGCCCTGGTACCCTAGGAGCAGTCCTGGTATCCCCTGGCACACCCCTGGTGCTGCCCTGGTATCTCTGGTATCCCCTGGCATCCCCTGGTATCTCTGGTATCCCCTGGCATCCCCTGGTATGCTCTGGTATCCCTGGCATCCCCTGGTATCCCCTGGAGCAGCCCTGGTACCCCCTGAAGGAGCCCCGGTATTGCCTGGTATCCCCTGGTACCCCTGGCACAGCCCAGGTATCCCCTGGCACTGCCAGGGAGCAGCTCTGGTATCCCCCAGCACTCTCTGGTACCCCCTGAAGCAGCTCTGGTATCCCCTGGCACTCCCCAGGAGCACCCTGGTATCCCCTGGTATCCCCTGGCACTGCCAGGGAGCAGCCCTGGTATCCCCTGGTATCCCCTGGCACTCCCCAGGAGCACCCTGGTATCCCCTGGTATCCCCTGGCACTGCCAGGGAGCAGCCCTGGTATCCCCTGGTATCCCCTGGCACTCCCCAGGAGCACCCTGGTATCCCCTGGTACCCCCTGGCACTGCCAGGGAGCAGCCCTGGTATCCCCTGGCACTCCCCAGGAGCACCCTGGTATCCCCTGGTATCCCCTGGCACTCCCCAGGAGCACCCTGGTATCCCCTGGTACCCCCTGGCACTGCCAGGGAGCAGCCCTGGTATCCCCTGGCACTCCCCAGGAGCACCCTGGTATCCCCTGGCACTCCCCAGGAGCACCCTGGTATCCCCTGGCACTCCCCAGGAGCACCCTGGTATCCCCTGGTATCCCCTGGCACTGCCAGGGAGCAGCCCTGGTATCCCCTGGCACTGCCAGGGAGCAGCCCTGGTATCCCCTGGTATTCCTCAGGAAGCAGCCCTGGCATTCCTGGTATTGCCTGGAGCAGCCCTGGTATCCTGTGGTATTCCCTGGTATCCCTGGCACAGCACCACACCCCTGAGGGCAGCCCGGGCGTGCCTGGGACAAGTGACACATGACAAGTGACACATGACAAGTGACACATGACAAGTGACAAGGGACACGGGCCCAAGGCCAGCAGGGGAGGAGCTGTGGCAGAGGGGACACGGGACAGCTGGGAGGGAGAGCTCCGTTCCTGCAGCATTCCCAAACTTCTCACACAATTCCCGTCCATCCCACAGCCAGACTGGACACTTGACCCCATGGTCAAGAATGACTCCAGACCATCCCAGTGCTCGGCCACCTCCATCCACAGCTCTGGATGGACACTCCAGCCCTTCCCACACAATTCCTGTCCATCCCACAGCTCCGGACGGACACTCCAGCCCTTCCCACACAATTCCTGTCCATCCCACGGCCACACTGGACACTTGACCCCACGGAACTGCAAGCCAAGGACGGATTACTCCTGGATTACTCCTGGACCCCATGGAACCACAAACTCCTGGGTGACTCCTGGAGGCTCCAGACCACTCCAGTTCTCGGCCAGATCCACCCATTGCTCCGGCCCCATCCCACACAATTCCCACAACTCCCTGTCCCTCAGAGACCCCACAGCCACACTGGACACTTGACCCCATGGAGCCACAAACTCCTGGAGGCGCCAGACCATCCCAGTGCTCAGCTACATCCACCCACATCCCAGTGTTCCACTCCGGACGGACACTCCAGCCCCATCCCACACAATTCCTGTCCATCCCACACAATTCCTGTCCATCCCACACAATTCCTGTCCATCCCACAACTCCCTGCTCCTCAGAAACCCTGCAGCCACACTGGACACTTGACCCCATGGAGCCACAAACTCCTGGATTACACCTGGATTACTCATGGAGAATCCAGACCTTTTCTGTGCTCAGCCACATCCACCCACAGCTCCGGATGGACACTCCAGCCCCTTCCCACACAATTCCCATCCATCCCACAGCTTCCTGTCCCTCAGGACACCCCACAGCCACACTGGACACTTGACCCCATAGAACCACAAACTCCTGGAGGCTCCAGGCCACTCCTGTGCTCGGCCACCTCCATCCACGCCTTTGGATGGACACTCCAGCCCTTCCCACACAATTCCCGTCCATCCCACGGCCACACTGGACACTTGACTGCACGGAACCACAACCCAAGGACGGATTACTCCCGGACCCCACAGAACCACAAATTCCTGGAGGCTCCAGACCATCCCAGTGCTCAGCCACATCCACCCACAGCTCCAGATGGACACTCCAGCCCCTTCTGACAAAATTTCTGTCCATCCCACGGCTTCCTGTCCCTCAGGACACCCCACAGCCACACTGGACACTTGACCCCATGGAACCACAAACTCCTGGAGGCTCCAGACCACCCCAGTGCTCGGCCACATCCACCCACAGCTCTGGACGGACACTCCAGCCCTTCCCACACAATTCCCATCCATCCCACACAATTCCTGTCCATCCCACGGCTCCAGATGGACACTCCAGCCCTTCCCACACAATTCCCGTCCATCCCACACAATTCCCACATCCCCTGTCCCCTGGGATCCCCCCAGCCCAGCAGGGCTCACACATTCCCGGCCGTTCCCAGAACAAAAGCGCAGCTGAGCCCAGCCCGAGCCTCCTCTCAACCCCCGCACAATTCCCGGCTTTGATTTCCCGTCACGGCTCCGTGGGGCAGCTGTGAACATCAAGGAGAGGGGAGAGGAGTTTGTTCGAGTAAAAACTGAAATTTTTCAGTAGAACAAAAGCCAAGAGGAGAGCGGGAGGCTCCGTTCCAAGGTCAGGCACTCGGCCTGGAAAAGTTTCCCTGGGCAGAGGCAGCGCGGTCGGAGCAGGGAATGTTCCTGGGAATATTCGGGGCAGGAGGGCGGCGCTGGGGGGTTCCATGTGGGAACAAAGCTGCCCTGCCCTGCTTTTCTTTTCCTGCTTTTCCCTTCCCTGCCTTTCTTTTCCTTCTTTTCCCTTCCCTGCATTTCTTTTCCTGCTTTTCCCTTCCCTGCTTTTCCTTTCCCTTCTTTTCCCTTCCCTGCATTTCCTTTCCCTGTTTTTCCCTTCCCTGCTTTTCTTTCCCTTCTTTTCCCTTCCCTGCATTTCCTTTCCCTTCTTTTCCCTTCCCTGCATTTCCTTTCCCTGTTTTTCCCTTCCCTGCTTTTCTTTCCCTTCTTTTCCCTTCCCTGCTTTTCTTTCCCTTCTTTTCCCTTCCCTGCATTTCCTTCCCTGCTTTTCTTTCCCTGTTTTTCCCTTCCCTGCATTTCCCTTCTTTTCCTTTCCCTGCATTTCCTTCCCTGCTTTTCCCTTCCCTGCTTTTCCCTTCTTTTCCCTTCCCTGCTTTTCTTTCCCTGTTTTTCCCTTCCTGCATTTTCCTTCTTTTCCCTTCCCTGCATTTCCTTTCCCTTCTTTTCCCTTCCCTGCATTTCCTTTCCCTTCTTTTCCCTTCCCTGCATTTCCTTTCCCTGTTTTTCCCTTCCCTGCTTTTCCTTTCCCTGTTTTTCCTTTCCCTTTTTTCTCTTCTTTTCCCTCCTCTACTTTTTTTCTGCTTTTCCCTTCCCCATTTTCCTTTCTCTACTTTTCCTCCCCCTGCTTTTCCCTTCTTTTCCCTCTCCTGCTTTTCTTTCCCTGCTTTTCCTCCCTTCTTTTCCTCCCGTTTCCCTTCCCTGCTTTTTTCTCCCCTCTTTCCCTTCTTTTCCATCCCCTGCTTTTCCTTCTGCTTTTCCCTTCCCTGTTTTCCTTTCCCTGCTTTTCCTTCCCCTGCTTTCCTCTCCCTACTTTTCCCTTCTTTTCCCTCCCCTCTTTTCCTTCCCATTTTCCCCTTCTTTTCCCTCTCCTGTTTTTCTCTCCACTTTTCCCTTCCCTGTTTCCCTTTCCCTGCTTTTCCCTCCCCTGGTTTTCTTTCTGCTTCTCCCTTCCCTGTTCTCCTTTCTCTTCTTTTCCCTCCCCACTTTTCCTTCCCCATTTTTCCCTTCTTTTCCCTTCCCTATTTTTCCCTCCCCTACTTTTTTTTCCCTGCTTTTACTTCCGTGGTTTTCTTTCCCCATTTTTCCTCCCCAGCTTTTCCCTTCTCCATTTTTCCCTTTTCCTTCCCCATTTTTCCCTTCCCCCTTTTCCCCTCCCCTCCCAGGCCTCGCCCCCATCTCCCCGCCTGTCTCTGGGGACAGGTGACACGGGACAGGTGACACACACGGGACAGGTGACATGGGACAGGGGACACACATGGGACAGGGGACACGGGACAGGGGACACACATGGGACAGGTGACACGGGACACACATGGGACAGGGGACACGGGACAGGTGACACGGGACACGGGACACACATGGGACAGGTGACACGGGACACACATGGGACAGGGGACACGGGACAGGTGACACATGGGACAGGTGACACGGGACACACATGGGACAGGGGACACGGGACACACATGGGACAGGGGACACACATGGGACAGGGGACACACATGGGACAGGGGACAGGTGACACACATGGGACAGGGGACACGGGACAGGGGACACGGGACAGGTGACACACATGGGACAGGGGACATGGGACAGGTGACACACATGGGACAGGGGACACGGGACAGGTGACACGGGACAGGTGACACACATGGGACAGGTGACACGGGACAGGTGACACACATGGGACAGGGGACACGGGACAGGGGACACGGGACAGGGGACACGGGACAGGGGACACGGGACAGGTGACACACATGGGACAGGGGACACGGGACACACATGGGACAGGGGACACGGGACAGGTGACACGGGACACGGGACACACATGGGACAGGTGACACGGGACACACATGGGACAGGGGACACGGGACAGGTGACACATGGGACAGGTGACACGGGACACACATGGGACAGGGGACACGGGACACACATGGGACAGGGGACACACATGGGACAGGGGACACAGGACAGGTGACACGGGACAGGGGACACGGGACAGGGGACACGGGACAGGGGACACGGGACAGGGGACACACATGGGACAGGGGACACGGGACAGGGGACACGGGACAGGGGACACACATGGGACAGGTGACACACATGGGACAGGGGACACGGGACAGGGGACACGGGACAGGGGACACACATGGGACAGGGGACACGGGACAGGGGACACACATGGGACAGGGGACACACATGGGACAGGTGACACGGGACACACATGGGACAGGTGACACGGGACAGGTGACACACATGGGACAGGGGACACGGGACAGGGGACACGGGACAGGTGACACACATGGGACAGGTGACACACATGGGACAGGTGACACACATGGGACAGGGGACACACATGGGACAGGTGACACGGGACAGGTGACACACATGGGACAGGTGACACGGGACAGGTGACACGGGACAGGTGGCAGCGCTGGCACAGCCACGTGTGACCCGGGCCGGGCCCGGAGCTGCCCCTGAGTCACCGGGATCGTTTATCCCGGGCCAAACCCGGGGCAAAGCTCAGGCGGGCACAAAGGAGGCGCTGGGAGGTGCCTGGGAAAGGCTTTTCCCACTTTTCCTGAGGAGGAGAGAAAATTCCTGCCTGCCAGGGAATGGGATGGGGGTGGATTTTGGGCACCTGGAACGTCCAGGGACTGGGATGAGGGGCTGGGAAAAAAATCAGGCACAAAAATATCCTGGAAATTTCACATCGAAATCCCTCCGGAGAGAATTTCTCCTTTTCCTGGAGTCTGGAAATGAATTCAGAGAATTTTTCCCCCTTTCCTGGCAATGAATTCAGGGATTTTTCCCCTTTTTCCTGAAGCCTGGCAATGAAAATTCAGGGATTTTTCTTCCCCTTTCATTGGAAATAAATTCAGGGAATTTTTCCCCCCTTTTCCTGGATCCTGGCAATGAATTCAGGGATTTTTTTTCCCCCTTTTCCTGCAGTCTGGCAATGAATTCAGGGATTTTTTTTCCTTTTCCTGGACCTGGCAATGAATTCAGGGAATTTTTTCCCCCTTTTCCTGGAAATGAATTCAGGGAATTTTTCCCCCTTTTCCTGCAGCCTGGCAATGAATTCATGGATTTTTTCCTGGAGCCTGCAATGAATTCAGGAATTTTTTTTCCCCTTTTCCTGGATCCTGGCAATGAATTCAGGAATTTTTTTTCCCCTTTTCCTGGAGCCCGGCAATGAATTCAGGAATTTTTTCCTCCCCTTTCCTGGTGATGAAAATTCAGGGAATTTTTTTCCCCTTTTCCTGGAGTCTGGCAATGAATTCAGGGATTCTTTTCCCCTTTTCCAGGCAATGAATTCAGGAATTTTTCCCCCTTTTGCTGGCAATGAATTCAGGAATTTTTTCTTCCCCCTTTTCCTGGAGCCTGGCAATGAATTCAGGAATTTTTTCCTCCCCTTTCCTGGTGATGAAAATTCAGGGAATTTTTTTCCCCTTTTCCTGGAGTCTGGCAATGAATTCAGGGAATTTTTACCCCTTTTCCTGGAAATGAATTCAGGGAATTTTTTCCCCCTTTTCCTGGCGATGAATTCAGGGATTTTTCCCCTTTTTCCTGAAGCCTGGAAATGAAAATTCAGGGATTTTCTTCCCCCTTTTCCTGGCAATGAATTCAGGAATTTTTTCTTCCCCCTTTTCCTGCAGCCTGGCAATGAATTCAGGGATTTTTTTCCTTTTCTTGGCAATGAATTCAGGGATATTTTCCCCTTTTTCCTGGCAATGAATTCAGAGATTTTTTCCCCTTTTCCTGGAAATGAATTCAGGATTTTTTTTCCCCTTTTCCTGGAGTCTGGCAATGAATTCAGGGAATTTTTTTCCTGGATCCTGGCAATGAATTAAAATCCTGGCTGCCAGGATTGAAAGCAGATGTGGAGGAAGTGTCTCATTAGCCGTAATTGCTGCGAGGATTTGAGGTTTTCCCCTCTCTGCCACCACCAAAAACACTCGGGGAAAAAAGAAAAATAAATAAAATAAATAAAATAAATAAACCCAAACCCCTCCAGGCAGAGTTTGTGCTGCACAAACGTTCGGGGATTTTCAGGCAGGCAAAGTTTGTTCAGCCAGGGCTGAGGGATCTCAAATTATTCCCGGCAGATTAAGCTGGAAAAACTCTGCCTAAATCCCATTTTTCCTGCCTCACCGCGGCCGGATGGGGCTGGAATGGGCTCGAAATTCAATCCTGGAATTCCAGAGGGGAAAAATCCATGGGACACTTCGGGAATTCCTTCCTTCCCCGCAGGACACTCTGGGAATTGGGAATTCCTTCCTTCCCTGCCAGGACACTTCGGGAATTCCTTCAGGGCTGCTCAAGCAGCTCCAGGCTTTCCTGACCCATCCCACTTTTCCTTGGATTCCAGGGCTGGATCAGACAGATCTGAGTAATCAGAGCAGGCAGGTCCTTGCAGGGAACAGGCTCAGAGCAGGCAGGTCCTTGCAGGGCTGAGAAATCAGAGCAGGAAGGTCCTTGCAGGTCAGAGCAGAATCCCAATGTTCCACCCACTTTCCCTCGGGTTCCAGGGCTGGATTGGGCAGATCCAAGGAATCAGAGCAGGCAGGTCCTTGCAGGGAACAGGCTCAGAGCAGGCAGGTCCTTGCAGGGCCGAGAAATCAGAGCAGGAAGGTCCTTGCAGCTCAGAGCAGAATCCCAATGTTCCACCCACTTTTCCTTGGATTCCAGGGCTGGATCGGGATGATCCAAGGAATCAGAGCAGGCAGGTCCTTGCAGGGAACAGACACAGAGCAGACAGGTCCTTGCAGCTCAGAACAGAGACCCAAAGCAAGATGGGTTTGGGTGGGAGCCTGGAACACCCATTCCTGTTCCACTCGGTTTCCCTTGGATTCCAGGGCTGGGTCGGGCAGATCCGAAGAATCAGAGCAGGCAGGTCCTTGCAGGGAACAGACACAGAGCAGGCAGGTCCTTGCAGCTCAGAGCAGAATCCCAATGTTCCACCCACTTTTCCTCGGGTTCCAGGGCTGGATTGGGCAGATCCAAGGAATCAGAGCTGGCAGGTCCTTGCAGGGCCAAGAAATCAGAGCAGGCAGGTCCTTGCAGGGCTGAGGAATCAGAACAGGCAGGTCCTTGCAGGGAACAGGCTCAGAGCAGGGCAGGTTTGGGTGAAAGCCTGGAACACCCATTCCTGTTCCACTCGGTTTCCCTTGGATTCCAAGGCTGGATCAGACAGATCCGAATAATCAGAGCAGGCAGGTCCTTGCAGGGAACAGGCTCAGAACAGGCAGGTCCTTGCAGCTCAGAGCAGGGTCCTGCTTTTCCACCCACTTTTCCTTGGGTTCCAGAGCTGGGTCGGACAGATCCAAGGAATCAGAGCAGGCAGGTCCTTGCAGGGAACAGGCAGGTCCTTGCAGGGAACAGGCTCAGAGCTCGCAGGTCCTTGCAGAGAACAGGCCCAGAGTAGGCAGGTCCTTGCAGCTCAGAGCAGGCAGGTCCTTGCAGGGAACAGGCTCAAAGCAGGCAGGTCCTTGCAGGGAACAGGCAGGTCCTTGCAGGGAACAGACTCAGAGCAGACAGGTCTTTGCAGCTCAGAGCAGGGTCCCGCTTTTCCACCTGCTTTTCCTTGGATTCCAGGGCGGGATCAGACAGATCCGAGGAATCAGAGCAGGCAGGTCCTTTCAGCTCAGAGCAGACAGGTCCTTGCAGCTCAGAGCAGGACACCCAAAGCAGGGCGGGTTCCACAATTCCCTGGGCCCTGGATGCTCCCAGCCCTTCCCAGGTCCTGGATGCTCCCAGCCCTTCCCAGGTCCTGGATGCTCCCAGCCCTTCCCAGGCCCTGGATGCTCCCAGCCCTTCCCAGGTCCTGGATGCTCCCAGCCCTTCCCAGGTCCTGGATGCTCCCAGCCCTTCCCAGGTCCTGGATGCTCCCAGCCCTTCCCAGGCCCTGGATGATCCCAGCCCTTCCCAGGCCCTGGATGATCCCAGCCCTTCCCAGGCCCTGGATGATCCCAGCCCTTCCCAGGCCCTGGATGATCCCAGCCCTTCCCAGGTCCTGGATGATCCCAGCCCTTCCCAGGCCCTGGATGCTCCCAGCCCTTCCCAGGTCCTGGATGCTCCCAGCCCTTCCCAGGCCCTGATCCCAGCCCTTCCCAGGTCCTGGATGATCCCAGCCCTTCCCAGGCCCTGGATGCTCCCAGCCCTTCCCAGGTCCTGGATGATCCCAGCCCTTCCCAGGTCCTGGATGCTCCCAGCCCTTCCCAGGCCCTGGATGATCCCAGCCCTTCCCAGGTCCTGGATGATCCCAGCCCTTCCCAGGTCCTGGATGCTCCCAGCCCTTCCCAGGCCCTGGATGATCCCAGCCCTTCCCAGGTCCTGGATGCTCCCAGCCCTTCCCAGGTCCTGGATGATCCCAGCCCTTCCCAGGTCCTGGATGCTCCCAGCCCTTCCCAGGTCCTGGATGCTCCCAGCCCTTCCCAGGCCCAGCTCCATCCCCAGCCGCTCTTTTGTTCTTTCCCTGCTCTGCACAATTTTCCCACCCCAGGTTTGATTTCCCACCTGTCCCCACATCAGCTCTTTGTTCTGGGGCTGCATTTCCCACAATAATACCATAATATATTATTAATAAAATAAATTATATTTTATATATTTATATATTATTAATAAAAGAAATTCTATTTTAGCGTTCTGTTAAAGTTAAGAATAATTTCTGTATAGTCAAATTTAAATTAAGCATTGCTCAGTTAAATTACATTATTTTTTAAGCATTAAGTAATGCTTAAAAGTAATATAAACTTATTGGGGCTTAAACCTAAAATAAAACTTAATATAATGTAATTTAACTGAGCAATGCTTAATTTAAACTTGACTATACAGGAATTATTCTTAACTTTAACAGAACACTAAAATAGAATTTCTTTTATTAATAATATATGAATATATAAAATATAATTTCTTTTATTAATAATATATAAATATATAAAATATCATTTATTTTCTATAATTTTCAGACCTGAGTATTGTAAATGACCTAAATTGAAAACTATTTCTATTTTATTCTCTGTCGGGATAGCAAATCTCGAGGGAGAGCCTAAAATCAAACTTAAAATAACGTAATTTAACTGAGAAATGTTTAAAAATAACATAAACTTATCAGGGCTTAATATTTTAAATGGTGTCCCCCTGTCCCCGGCGGTGTCCCCAGCACTGTCCCCATGTCCCCAGCACTGTCCCCATGTCCCCAGCACTGTCCCCAGCCCTGTCCCCTTGTCCCCATCGCTGTCCCCATAGCTGTCCCCATAGCTGTCCCCTTGTCCCCGTTGCTGTCCCCTCCTGTCCCCATCGCTGTCCCCCTGTCCCCAGCCCTGTCCCCCCTGTCCCCAGCCCTGTCCCCATCGCTGTCCCCCTGTCCCCAGCCCTGTCCCCAGCCCTGTCCCCCCTTGTCCCCATCGCTGTCCCCAGCCCTGTCCCCCTGTCCCCATCGCTGTCCCCATCGCTGTCCCCTTGTCCCCAGCGCTGTCCCCTTGTCCCCAGCGCTGTCCCCCTGTCCCCAGCCCTGTCCCCCCTGTCCCCATCGCTGTCCCCCTGTCCCCAGCTCTGTCCCCCTGTCCCCAGCCCTGTCCCCCCTGTCCCCAGCTCTGTCCCCCTCGCTGTCCCCCTGTCCCCATCGCTGTCCCCCTGTCCCCAGCCCTGTCCCCCTCGCTGTCCCCCTGTCCCCCCCGCGGCCCCAGCGCACACAAAGCCGCCCCTGTGTCGGAGTTCCGGGCGGGCAGCCAGGGCCGGCAGCTCCCGGCGGAATCAAAGCCGCGTTTGTGCTGCCCCGGCCCCGCCGAGCAGCGCTGGGGCACCCGCGGAGGGAGGCGAGGCCACGGCAGCGGCTGGGGAC
This sequence comes from Acrocephalus arundinaceus, assembly GCA_021534815.1. Lineage (NCBI taxonomy): Eukaryota > Metazoa > Chordata > Aves > Passeriformes > Sylviidae > Acrocephalus > Acrocephalus arundinaceus. Next base: position 7,594,201 of record JAJEOU010000287.1, on the reverse strand, counting down.
AGTGACAGATCCGCTGGGGACAGGGACAGCCCGGCTGGGGACAGCGAGAGCCCGGCTGGGGACAGCGAGAGCCCGGCTGGGGACAGTGACAGCCACAGCCCGGCTGGGGACAGTGACAGACCCGCTGGGGACAGTGACAGACCCACTGGGGACAGTGACAGACCCGCTGGGGACAGCGACAGCCACAGCCCGGCTGGGGACAGTGACAGCCACAGCCACGGCACCGCCTGGGGACAGCCACAGCCACTCTGGGGACAGTGACAGCCCTGCCAGGGACAGCGAGAGCCCCGCTGGGGACAGTGACAGCCACACCATCAGCTGGGGACAGCCACAGCCACTCTGGGGACAGTGACAGCCCTGCCAGGGACAGCGAGAGCCCCGCTGGGGACAGTGACAGCCACAGCCCGGCTGGGGACAGCCACAGCCACACCATCAGCTGGGGACAGTGACAGACCCGCTGGGGACAGCGAGAGCCCGGCTGGGGACAGGGACAGACCCGGCTGGGGACAGGGACAGACCCGGTTGGGGACAGAGACAGTCACAGCCACGGCACCGCCTGGGGACAGCCACAGCCACTCTGGGGACAGTGACAGCCCTGCCAGGGACAGCGAGAGCCCCGCTGGGGACAGTGACAGCCACAGCCCGGCTGGGGACAGCCACAGCCACACCATCAGCTGGGGACAGGGACAGACCCACTGGGGACAGTGACAGCCCGGCTGGGGACAGTGACAGCCCTGCTGGGGACAGTGACAGCCCGGCTGGGGACAGTGACAGACCCGCTGGGGACAGTGACAGACCCGCTGGGGACAGTGACAGACCCGGCTGGGGACAGGGACAGACCCGGCTGGGGACAGCGAGAGCCCCAGCCCGGCTGGGGACAGGGACAGCCCGGCTGGGGACAGTGACAGACCCGGCTGGGGACAGGGACAGACCCGGCTGGGGACAGTGACAGCCCCAGCCCGGCTGGGGACAGGGACAGCCCTGCTGGGGACAGTGACAGACCCGGCTGGGGACAGGGACAGCCCGGCTGGGGACAGTGACAGACCCACTGGGGACAGTGACAGCCCGGCTGGGGACAGTGACAGCCCGGCTGGGGACAGTGACAGCCCGGCTGGGGACAGTGACAGCCCGGCTGGGGACAGTGACAGACCCACTGGGGACAGGGACAGCCCGGCTGGGGACAGTGACAGACCTGCTGGGGACAGTGACTGTCCTCCCAGGGCAGGAGTTGGGAATGATGTCCCAGGCCAGGATTCATCCCTGCCTTCATCGTTCCACCACAGAGACCCCCAAATCCCTCCTGGGATCAGCTCCCAGCAGGAATTCTGTGAGCCCACATTGCCAGCCCTGATCCCACTGGGATCCAGGATTCCCTAAAAACCCTTCCCTGGCCAGGGCAGGAGGTGGGAATGGATCCAGGATGGATCCCTGCTCCACCATTCCAACACAGAGACCCCCAAACCCCTCCTGGGATCAGCACTCACAGGGAATTCTGGATCCCTAAAAACCCTTTACTGGTTAGGGATTGGAAATGGATCCACGATGGATCCCATTCCAGCACAGGAATTCCTGCTGGGAATTCTGTGAGCCCACAATCCCAGCCCCGATCCCACTGGAGCTGGGAATCCCAGCTGGGATCCCTAAAAACCCTTCACAGGTCAGGAATTGGGAATGGATCCAGGATGGATCCCTGCTGCACCATTCCAACACAGAGACCCCCAAATCCCTCCTGGGATCAGCACTCACGGGGAATTCTGGATCCCTAAAAACCCTTCACAGGTCAGGAATTGGAAATGGATCCAGGATGAATCCCTGCTCCACCATTCCAGCATGGGAATTCCTACTGGGATCAGCTCCCACTGGGAATTTTGGATCCCTAAAAACCCTTCACAGGTCAGGAATTGGAAATGGATCCAGGATGAATCCCTGCTCTACATTCCAGCATTATGGAGACCCCCAAACCCCTCCTGCTGCTGGCAGGAAAAACTGAGGAAAAACAGAGAAAAAACCGAGGAAAAACCTAAGAAATAATTGAGGAATAATTGAGGAATAACCTGAAGAATAAATGAGAAATAATCTAAGGAATAACTGAGAAATAAATGAGAAATAACATAAGGAATAACTGAGGAATAACCTAAGAAATAATTGAGGAATAAATGAGAAATAATCTAGGGAATAAATGAGGAATAACCTGAGGAATAACCTAAGAAATAATTCAGGAATAAATGAGAAATAACCAAAGGAATAAATGAGGAATAACTGAAGAATAACTGAGGAATAAATGAGAAATAACCTAAGGAATAATGAGGAATAACCTAAGGAATAAATGAGGAATAACCTGAGGAATAACCTAAGAAATAATTCAGGAATAAATGAGAAATAATCTAAGGAATAACTGAAGAGTAAATGAGAAATAACATAAGGAATAAATGAGGAATAACCTAAGAAATAAATGAGAAATAATGTAAGGAATAACTGAGGAATAACCTAAGAAATAATTGAAGAATAAATGAGAAGAAATCTAAGGAATAAATGAGGAATAACCTAAAGAATAATCTAAGGAATAAGCCAAGGAATAATTGAGGAATAACCTAAGAAATAATTGAGGAATAAATGAGAAATAAGCAAGGAATAAATGAGGAATAACCTAAGGAATAACTGAGGAATAACTGAGGAATAACCTAAGAAATAATTAAGGAATAAATGAGAAATAATCTAGGGAATAACTGAGGAATAACTGAGGAATAACCTAAGAAATAATTAAGGAATAAATGAGAAATAATCTAGGGAATAAATGAGAAATAATCTAAGGAATAACTGAGGAATAACCTAAGAAATAATTAAGGAATAAATGAGAAATAACCAAAGGAATAACTGAGAATTAACCTGAGAAACAACCTAAGAAAAAACCTAAGAAAAAACCTCAGGACTGACCCAAGGAAATCCCCATAAAACACAAAGAAAACCATAAAAAATCAAGGCTGGAGCTGTTTTAGCACTTTTTAAATTCCACCAAATCCTTTTGTGGGATCTGCTCCCGCTCCCCCAGCTCCCCCAGGCTGCCGGGACAGGCCGGGGTTAATTAAAGCGTTAATTTTAAAGGGTTTGGAGTTCATTAAAGTGTCACAGCCCCGGGCACGGCTCGCCCAATTCACCCCACTTGACCGAGTGACCCCGAGGATTTGGAGATCCATAAATCCCAAAGCCACGTGGGGAGGGGTTGGGTTTTCCACGAGGGAAAATTCTCAGGGAATGCAGGCCGAGAAATTTGGGCACCTCTCCCTTTCCATCCTCGTCATCCCTGAGATTTTTGTCCAGGGAATTTTTGTCCAGGGAATTTTTTATCCACGGAATTTTTATCCCTGAGATTTTTGTCCTGGGAATTTTTGTCCAGGGAATTTTTGTCCACGGAATTTTTTATTCAGGGAATTTTTATCCCTGAGATTTTTATCCAGGGAATTTTTACCCACAGAATTTTTACCCAGGGAATTTTTTATCCCGGGAATTTTTATCCCTGAGATTTTTATCCAGGGAATTTTTACCCACAGAATTTTTACCCAGGGAATTTTTTATCCCGGGAATTTTTTATCCCTGAGATTTTTTATCCTTGATATTTTTACCCAGGGAATTTTTATCCACGGAATTTTTTATCCATGGAATTTTTATCCACGGAATTCTTACCCACGGAATTTTTATCCCTGAGGTTTTTATCCAGGGAATTTTTATCCATGGCATTTTTACCCATGGAATTTCTTATCCATGGAATTTTTATCCCTGAGATTTTTTATCCAGGGAATTTTTTATCCCTGAGATTTTTATCCAGGGAATTTTTATCCCTGAGATTTTTATCCGTGAGATTTCTTATCCCTGAGATTTTTACCCAGGGAATTTTTACCCACAGAACTTTTATCCATGGAATTTTCATCCACAGAATTTTCATCCACGGAATTTTTACCCACGGAAATTTTTTTCCACGGGATTTTTACCCATGGAACTTTTACCCAGGGGGTTTTTATCCCCAGAATTTTTATCCCCAGGGAATTTTTATCCAGGGAATTTTTTATCCCTGAGATTTTTATCCACAGAAATTTTTACCCAGGGAATTTTCATCCCTGAGATTTTCATCCCTGAGATTTTTATCCAGGGAATTTTTACCCAGGGAATTTTTTATCCACGGAACTTTTACCCACGGAACTTTCATCCACAGAATTTTCATCCATGGAATTTTCACCCACAGAAATTTTTTTCCACAGGATTTTTACCCAGAGAACTTTCATCCCTACAGAACTTTTATCCCCACAGAATTTTAATCCACGGAATTTTTATCCTTGAGATTTTTATCCACGGAATTTTTACCCACAGAACTTTTACCCACGGAATTTTTCTCCACGCTCTTCCAGGTTTTTTTTGTCATGGCAGGGGACAAAAGGGACGAGCTGAGCTCTTGCTGTCCCCTCCGTGCCACCCTGCCCAGGAAAACCCAGATCCAAGGAATTCTCTTCCCGACAAAATCTCGGAAATATTCACGCTCAGTGTGGCCCCAATTTCCATCCCAAAAAAAAAGAGGAATGATGTTCTTACCTGAGGAATAATTGGATAATCCACAATTCACAGAGGGGCAGCACATGGAAAAAAAAGAGGGAAAATGGTTGGATCAGACCCAGGAGCTGGACCCTCACCCCAAAAAAGCTGCAGCCCCCCGAAAAACCTGCAATTCCCCAGAGATTCACCCCAAAAAGCTGCAATTCCACCCAGAAATTCACCCCAAAAAACCTGAAATTCCACCCAGAGATTCACCCCAAAAAGCTGCAATTCCTCCCAGAGATTCACACAAAAAAACCTGAAATTCCCCCCAGAGATTCACCCCAAAAAGGTGCAATTCCACCCAGAAATTCACCCCAAAAATCTGCAATTCCTCCCAGAGATTCACACAAAAAAACCTGAAATTCCCCCCGGAGATTCACCCCAAAAAGCTGCATCCCCCACAGCAAAATTCACCCCAAAAAGCTGCAATTCCACCCAGAGATTCACCCCAAAAAACCTGAAATTCCCCCCAGAGATTCACCCCAAAAAACCTGAAACTCCCCCCAGAGATTCACCCCACAAGCCCTGCAATTCCATCCAGAAATTCACACCAAAAAAACTGAAATTCCCCCCAGAGATTCATCCCAAAAAGGTGCAATTCCACCCAGAAATTCACACAAAAAAAATCTGCAATTCCCCAGAGATTCACCCCAAAAAGCTGCAGCCCTTAGAGCCAAGATTCACCCCAAAAATCTGCAATTCCTCCCAGAGATTCACCCCAAAAAAACTGAAATTCCACCCAGAGATTCACCCCCAAAAAAAACTGCAATTCCACCCAGAGATTCACCCCAAAAAAGCTGCAATTCCTGCCAAAAATTCACACCAAAAATCTGCAATTCCCCCCAGAGATTCACCCCAAAAAGCTGCAGCTCCCAGAGCAAAGATTCACCCCAAAAAGCTGCAATTCCCCCCAGAAATTAACACCAAAACCCCTGCAATTCCCCCCAGAGATTCACTCCAAAAAGCTGCAGCTCCCAGAGACTTATCCCAAAAATCCTACAATTCTACCCAGAAATTCACCCCAAAAAACTGAAATTCCACCCAGAAATTCACCCCCAAAAAACTGAAATTCCTCCCAGAGATTCACCCCAAAAAACCTGAAATTCCCCCCAGAGATTCACCCCAAAAATCTGCAATTCCACCCAGAAATTCACCCCAAAAAGCTGCAATTCCCCCCGGAGATTCACCCCCAAAAGCTTCAGCCCCTCAGGGAAGAGTTTTCCCCAAAGGTTGCAGCTCCTGTCCCCAAAAAATAGCTGGGAAAAACATCTGCCCCGAAAAAAACCCCAAGGCCAAAGGGGCAGGAGGACCCAAAAAACCCAGTAAAAGCTCCTGTCCCAAAAAGACACCTGGGAAAAATAACAGAAGTCACGGCATGCACAGAATTCACAGAAATCCAGAATTCCCAGAATTCATGGAATTCATAGAATTCACAGAGAATTCACACAGAATTCAAGAATCACAGAATTCATAGAATTCATGGAAATCACAGAATCCCAGAATTCATGGAATCACAGAATTCACAGAATCACTGGAATTCACAGAATTCACAGAGAATTCACACAGAATTCACACAGAATTCGAGAATCACAGAATTCATAGAATTCACAGAAATCATAGAATTCACAGAATTCATGGAATTCATAGAATTCACAGAGAATTCAAGAATCACAGAATTCATAGAATTCATGGAAATCACAGAATCCCAGAATTCATGGAATCACAGAATTCACAGAATCCCAGAATTCACAGGACACACACAGAATTCACAGAATTCACAGAATCCACGGAATTCCAGATACAGAATCCCAGAATTAACAGAATCACAAAATCACAGAATCACAGAAACCCAGAATTCACAGAATCCCAGAATTCACAAAATTCACAGAATCCCAGAATTCCCAGAATTCACAGAATTATTCCCAGAATCCCAGAATGTCTGGGCTGGCAGAGACCTCCAGGATCATCGAGTCCAACCCAGCCCCAACACCTCAAGTGACCCACGGCACCCAGTGCCACATCCAGGCTTTCCTTAACCACAGCCAGGGATGGTGACTGCACCACCTCCCCGGGCAGAACATTCCAGCATTTATCACCCTTGCTGGGAAAAACTTTTCCTGACATCCAACCTCAATTTCCCTATTTCAGGCTGTGCCCTCTGGTTCTGTCAGTGCTGCCTGGAGAAAGAGCCCAAGCCCAGCTGGGCACAGGCACCTTTCAGGGAGCTGTGGGGAGTGACGAGGGCACCCCTGAGTCTCCTTTTCTCCAGGCTGAACAAGCCCAGCTCCCTCAGCCGTTCCTCACAGGGTTTGTGTTCCCAGCCCCTCTCCAGCCTCGCTGCCTCCTCTGGGTGAGCTCGAGGGTCTGAACGTCCACCCTGAACTGAGGGACAGAGCTGGACACAGCACTGAGTGTCCATCCTAAACTGAGGGACAGAGCTGGACACAGCACTGAGTGTCCATCCTAAACTGAGGGACAGAGCTGGACACAGCACTGAGTGTCCATCCTAAACTGAGGGACAGAGCTGGACACAGCACTGAGTGTCCATCCTAAACTGAGGGACAGAGCTGGACACAGCACTGAGTGTCCATCCTGAACTGAGGGACAGAGCTGGACACAGCACTGAGTGTCCATCCTAAATAGAACTGGACACAGCACTCAGTGTCCATCCTAAATAGAACTGGACACAGCACTCAGTGTCCATCCTAAACTGGACAGAACTGGACACACAGCTCAGAACTCAGAACTGGACACACAGAGCTCAGAACTGGACACACAGAGCTCAGAACTGGATGCTGCCGTGTGGCCTCACCAGTACCAAGTGACCTCCAGCCGGTCACAGCCCCAGCAGCCACATTCCATCCTGTCCCTGACAGGGCCACCACCCCCTGGGAGCCCTCAGGACGGACAGACAGACAGACAGACAGCTGGGGAGTGTCCATCCTGCAGCTCTCAGGGGTCAGAGCTCTGTGGAAAAATCCCTGCTGGACAAACAGGGCTGGAGGCGTGGGCAGAGTGTGAATTCTGCCCGAGCACAGGGGGTTTGGAGCTGGGGTTCTGCTCCTTATCACCACAGATTTGGTGGCCAGAAGGTCCCCAGGGTCCCCCCAGGGCCCCTCTGCTGCTTCCTCTGCCCCGGGATGGATTCCAGGGTTTCTCCAAAGGGTTCCCACGCCTGGAATGTGCAACATCCTCCCCCGGGAGGGAGCAGGGCCGGGCACGCTCTGATCTGGCTGCAGGGGCGGGGAGAGGGCAGGGCTGCTGGTGCTCCCAGTGTCCCCAGTGCTCCCAGTGTCCCCAGTGCTCCCAGTGTCCCCAGTGCTCTGTTCCCAGTGCTCCCAGTGTCCCCAGTGCTCTGATCCGGCTGCAGGGGTGGGGAGAGGGCAGAGCTGCCAGGGCTCCCAGTGTCCCCAGTGTTCCCAGTGGTCCCAGTGCTCTGATCCGGCTGCATGGGCCAGGGAAAGGCCAGGGCTGCCAGTGCTCCCAGTGTCCCCAGTGCTCTGTTCCCAGTGTCCCCAGTGTCCCCAGTGCTCCCAGTGCTCTGATCCTGCTGCAGGGGTGGGGAAAGGCCAGGGCTGCCGGTGCTCCCAGTGCTCCCAGTGTCCCCAGTGCTCTGTTCCCAGTGCTCCCAGTGTCCCCAGTGTCCCCAGTGCTCCGCTCCCAGTGCTCCCAGTGTCCCCAGTGCTCCGAGTCTGCTGTAGAGGCGGGGAGAGGCCAGGGCTCCCAGTGCTCCCAGTGATCCCAGTGCTCTGCTCCCAGTTCTCCCAGTGTCCCCAGTGCTTCCAGTGCTCTGCTCCTGCTTCAGGGGCGGAGAAAGGCCACGGCTGCCAGTGCTCCCAGTGCTCCCAGTGCTCTGTTCCCAGTGCTCCCAGTGCTCCCAGTGCTCTGTTCCCAGTGCTCCCAGTGTCCCCAGTGCTCTGCTCCCGGGGCTCCCAGTGCCCTGGACTCATAAAACAGCCTGGACCCAAAACCCAGCCTGGACTAAAAATGCAGCCTGGACCTAAAAACCCAGCCCTGGACCCATAAAACACCCTGAACCCCAAAACCAGCTTTGGACTAAAAAATCAGCTCTGGACCCCAAAAACAGCCTGGACCCAAAACCCAGCCCTGGACTAAAAGCAGCTCTGGACCAAAGAAAGAGCCCTGGACCAAAAAACCATCTCTGGATTCAAACCTAGCTCTGGACCCCAAAACCAGCTGGACCCCAGAACCAGCCCTGGACTAAAAGCAGCTCTGGACTAAAATAATAGCCCTGGACCAAAAAAAAAAAAAAAAAAACCTCCAAAAAACCACAAAACCCCCCAAAAAACCCCAAAAACAACAACAAAAATATCTGGACCCAAAACCCAGCCCAGGACCCAAAAATCCAGCCCTGGACTAAAAGCAGCCTGGACCCAAAAACAAACTGGACCCCAAAACCAGCCCTGGACTAAAAGCAGTTCTGGACTAAAATAATAACCCTGGACCAAAAAAAAACCAACTCCAAAAAACCACAAAACCCCAAAAAACCCCCAAAAACAACAACAAAAATATCTGGACCCAAAACCCAGCCCAGGACCCCAAAACTCCAGCCCTGGACTAAAAGCAGCCTGGACTAAAATAATAACCCCGGACCAAAAAAAACCCCAAAATATCTGGACCCAAAACCCAGCCTGGGACCCCAAACCCATCCCTGGCCCCAAACCCATCCCTGGCCCCATCCCACCCCTGTTTTTCCAGTGTCAGTGGGTGGGCACGCTCAGCCTTTGATGTTCCACAGAGCAGCTCCAAAACAAACCCGGTCACGGGAGATAAAAACCCCAAACAAACCCCAAACAAACAATCCCCGCCACGGGACACATCCGGGACCGGGCTGGGAAAGAATTCCATGGAAAAACCACGGGGCAGCTGCTTCCCACCCCCGGCCCGGCAGCGGGGCCCAGAATCCGGGGAAAAATCATCCTGGAAAAGGCAGGAGGGTCCCAAATGTTCCACTCAGGGAGCTCTGGCAGTGACCAAATTCCCTGGAAAAAGCAGCAGTGGGGATCCCCAAAAATTCCTCCTGCATCCTTTGAAATTGCTCAAATTCCCTGGAAAAAGCAGCAGTGGCACCTCCCCAAAATTATTCTTGAATCCCTGGAAATTGCCCAAATTCCCTGGAAAAAGCAGCAGTGGGGATCCCCAAAATTTCCTCTTCTATCCCTGGAAATTGTCCAAATTCCCTGGAATTGAGGCACCAGTGGGGCTCTCTAAAATTCCACTTCTGTCTCTGGAAATGCCCAAATTCCCTGGAAAAAGCAGCAATGGGGGTCCCCAAAATTATTCTTGAATCCTTTGAAATTGCCCAAATTCCCTGGAAAAGGCACCAGTGGCACCTCCCCAAAATTAATCTTGAATCTTTTGAAATTGCCCAAATTCCCTGGAAAAAGCACCAGTGGCACCTCCCCAAAATTTCCTCTTGAATCCCTGGAAATTGTCCAAATTCCCTGGAATTGAGGCACCAGTGGTGCCTTTACAAAATTCCTCCTGAATCCCTTGAAATTGCCCAAATTCCCTGGAAAAGGCAGCAGTGGCACCTCCCCAAAATTAATCTTAAATCTTTTGAAATTGCCCAAATTCCTTGGAAAAAGCAGCAGTGGGGATCCCCAAAATTAATCTTGAATCCCTGGAAATTGCCCAAATTCCCTGGAAAAGGCACCAGTGGCACTTCCCAAAAATTCCTACTGCATCCCTGAAAATTGCTCAAATTCCTTGGAAAAGGCACCAGTGGGGCTCCCCAAAATTTCCTCTTCTATCCCTGGAAATTGCCCAAATTCCCTGGAATTGAGGCACCAATGGTGCTCTCTAAAATTCCACTTCTGTCTCTGGAAATGCCCAAATTCCCTGGAAACAGCAGCAGTGGGGATCCCCAAAATTCCTCTTGAATCCCTGGAAATTGTCCAAATTCCCTGGAATTGAGGCACCGATGGTGCCTTTACAAAATTCCTCCTGAATCCCTTGAAATTGCCCAAATTCCCTGGAACTGAGGCACCAGTGGGGCTCTCTAAAATTCCACTTCTGTCTCTGGAAATTGCCCAAATTCCCTGGAAAAGGCACCAGTGGCACTTCCCAAAAATTCCTCCTGCATCCCTGAAAATTGCTCAGATTCCTTGGAAAAGGCACCAGTGGGGCTCCCCAAAATTCTTCCTGAATCCCTGGAAATTGCCCAAATTCCTTGGAAAAAGCAGCAGTGGCACCTCCCAAAAATTCCTCTTGAATCCCTTGAAATTGCCCAAATTCCTTGGAAAAAGCAGCAGTGGCACCTCCCCAAAATTCCTCTTGAATCCCTGGAAATTGCCCAAATTCCCCGGAATTAACAGACAAGCTCTGGCACTGCCCAAATTCCCTGGAATTCCTGATAATCTCCTCACACCCCTGGATATTTCCCAAATTCCCTGGAGCAGAAAAACTCTGGCACTGCCCAAATTCTCTGGGAGGGGCCGGGAATTCCCGGGAGCTCCTGGCAGGATCCCCGGGGCGCTCCGGGGCTGGAATTCCGGATCGCTGGAATTCCGGGCGGGCACGGAAAGGAAATTCCTGCCAGGACAGGGCGGGAAAAACACAGCACGGGCAGGGAGAGAGGGAAACTGGGAAAGGGAGAAACTGGGAAAGGGAGAAACTGGGAAAGGGAGAAACTGGGAAATCCAGGGATACTGGGAAATCCAGGGAAACTGGGAAATCCAGGGATACTGGGAATCCAGGGATACTGGGCAGGGAGAAACAGAAATCCAGGGATCCTGAAAATCCAGGGATACTGGGAAAGGGGAAACTGGGAATCCAGGGAAACTGGGAATCCAGGGAAACTGGGAATCCAGCCCCAGAGCTGCTCCTGGTGTCCCCAAAAGTCCCAAAGCTGCTCCTGGTGTCCCCAAAAGTCCCTAAAGCTGCTCCTGGTGTCCCAAAAAGTCCCAAAGTTGTTCCTGGTGTCCCAAAAAGCCTCAAAGTTGCTCCTGGTGTCCCCAAATCATCCCTAAAGCTGCTCCTGGTGTCCCCAAAAAGTCCCAAAGTTGCTCCTCGTGTCTCCAGTCATCCCCAGAGCTGTTCCTGATGTCCCAAAGCTGCTCCTGGTGTCCCCAAAAGTCCCAGAGTTGCTCCTGGTGTCCCAAGTCAACCCCAAAGCTGCTCCCGGTGTCCCCAAAAGTCCCAGAGCCACTCCTGGTGTCCCAATCAGTCCCAGAGTTGCACCTGGTGTCCCCAAATCACCCCCAGAGCCACTCCTGGTGTCCCCAGTCAGTCCCAAAACTGCTCCTGGTATCCCAGAGCTGCTCCTGATGTCCCAAAAAGTCTCAAAGTTGCTCCTGGTGTCCCCAAATCTGCCCCAAAGCTGCTCCTGGTGTCCCCAAAAAGTCCCAAAGCTGCTCCTGGTGTCCCCAAAAGTCCCAGAGCCACTCCTGGTGTCCCAAATCACCCCCAGAGCTGCTCCTGGTGTCCCAGAGCTGCTCCTGGTGTCCCCAAAAAGTCCCAAAGCTGCTCCTGGTGTCTCAAATCATCCCCAAAGCTGCTCCCGGTGTCCCCAAAAGTCCCAAATCTGCTCCCCTGCCCCTGAACCCCCCAAAATTCCCCTCCAACCCTCTCTGCTCTCCCCCCATCCCGAGCTGCCCCCGCCTGCCCTCCCCTCTCAGACACCATTGGGATGTCTGGGATTTTTCCAAGCTGGACAAAGTCCCAAACATTCCAGGGTTTTTTTCTGCCTCCATTCCTCCCATTCCTTCTTGCAGAAAAAAAGAAAAGAAAAAAAAACCCTGCAGGGTTTGTTTGGGAACTGCAAAGTGCAGCAGAGCTTTGGGGTCTGGTGGGAAAAGGAGCCCTGGGGGGGAAATTCCCAACCTGGGAGCTCGGGAATCATTCCTGGGGGGTGGGAGCAGCTCCTCTTCCAGCTGGGAAAGGGATTTGGGGTCACTTTCCCTGAAAAAATTGGGGTTTGGGGTCATTTTCCCTGAAAAAATTGGGGTTTGGGGTCATTTTCCCTGGAAAAATTGGGGTTGGGGTCATTTTCCCTGGAAAAATTTGGTTTGGGGTCACTTTCCCTGAAAAAATTGGGGTTTGGGGTCATTTTCCCTGGAAAAATTTGGTTTAGGGTCATTTTCCCTGGAAAAATTGGGTTTGGGGTCATTTTCCCTGTAAAAATTGGTGTTTGGGGTCATTTTCCCTGGAAAAATTGGGGTTTGGGGTCATTTTCCCTGGAAAAATTGGGGTTTGGGGTCATTTTCCCTGGAAAAATTGGGTTTGGGGTCATTTTCCCTGGAAAAATTTGGTTTGGGGTCATTTTCCCTGGAAAAATTTGGTTTGGGGTCATTTTCCCCGGAAAAATTGGGTTTGGGGTCATTTTCCCTGGAAAAATTGGGTTATGGGGTCATTTTCCCTGGAAAAATTGGGGTTTGGGGTAATTTTCCCTGGAAAAATTGGGGTTGGGGTCATTTTCCCTGGAAAAGGGGTTATGGGGTCATTTTCCCTGGAAAAATGAGTTATGGGGTCATTTTCCCTGAAAAAATTGGGTTTGGGGTCATTTTCCCTGGAAAAATTGGGTTTGGGGTCATTTTCCCTGGAAAAATTGGGTTTGGGGTCATTTTCCCTGGAAAAGGGGTTATGGGGTCATTTTCCCTGGAAAAATTAGGGTTTGGGGTCATTTTCCCTGGAAAAATTGGGGTTTGGGGTCATTTTCCCTGGAAAAATTGGGGTTTGGGGTCATTTTCCCTGGAAAAATTGGGATTTGGGGTCATTTTCCCTGGAAAAATTGGGGTTTGGGGTTATTTTCCCTGGAAAAATTGGGGTTTGGGGTCATTTTCCCTGGAAAAATTGGGGTTTGGGGTCATTTTACCTGGAAAAGGGGTTATGGGGTCATTTTTCCTGGAAAAATTGGGATTTGGGGTCATTTTCCCTGGAAAAGGGGTTTTAGGGTCATTCCCATTGAATAAAGGAGTTATGGGGTCATTCACCCTGGAAAATGGAGTTATGGGGTCATTGTCCCCATCAGCATTCCCAGCTGGAAAAAGGGAGTTATGGGGTCATTCCCCCTGGAAAAATGGGATTTTGGGATCATTCCCCCTGGAAAAATGGGATTTTGGGGTCATTCCCCCTGGAAAAAGGAGTTTGGGGTCATTCTCCCTGTAAAAAGGAGTTTGGGGTCACTCTCCCAGTCAGCATTCCCAGCTGGAAAATGGAGTTATGGGGTCAATCTTCTCGAAAAAAGGTTTTGGGGTCATTCACCCTGGAAAAAGGAGTTTGGGGTCATTTTCCCTGGGAAAAAGGGTTTGGGATCATTCCCCCATCAGCATTCCCAGCTGGAAAAAGGAGTTATGGGGTCATTCCCCCTGAAAAATGGGATTTTGGGGTCATTCACCCTGGAAAAAGGAGTTTCCTCCCTGGAAAAAAGGAGTTATGGGGTGGTTTTCCCTGGGAAAAGGGGTTTGGGGTCATTGTCCCAGGAAAAAGAAGCTTGGGGTCATTCTCCCTGTCAGCATTCCCAGCTGGTAAAGGGATTTGGGGTCATTCTGCCTGTTAACATTCCCAGCTGGAAAATGGAGTTATGGGGTCATTCTGAGCATTCCCAGCTGGGAAATGGAGTTATGGGGTCATTCCCAGCTGGAAAATGGAGTTATGGGGTCATTCTGAGCATTCCCAGCTGGAAAATGGAGTTATGGGGTCATTCTGAGCATTCCTAGCTGGAAAATGGAGTTATGGGGTCATTCTGAGCATTCCCAGCTGGCAAAGGGGCTGTGGCCTCCCCTGGTGCAGATCCAGGGTTGGAGGGAGAAAAAAAAAATCCTGGGGATTATTTTTGTTGTCCCAGTGGAATTCCTGCACCCCTGCACCCCTGCATCGCTGCATTGCTGCATTGCTGCATTCCTGCACTCCTGGTTCAGGCCCAGCAAAGGCTCCGGGTTCCCTTCAGGGGCTCCAGAAAACCAAAGGATGATCCTAAATCACCACAGACCCACCCCAAACACGCAGAGAGGTGCAGGATGATCCTAAATCACCCACCCCAAACACACAGAGCAGTGCAGGGTGATCCTAAATCAACTGTCCAGGAACCCACAGTCCAGTGTGACCCACCCCAAACACACAGAGCTGTGGGATGATCCTAAATCACCACAGGCCCACCCCAGACACTCAGAAAACTGTAGGATGATCCTAAATCACCTGTCCAGGAGCTCAGAGTCCAGTGTGACCAACCCAAACCCACAGAGCTGTGGGATGATCCTAAATCACCACAGGCTCACCCCAAACACACAGAGAACTGTGGGATGATCCTAAATCACCACAGGCCCACCCCAAACACACAGAACTGCGGGATGATCCTAAATCACCACAGACCCACCCCAGACACTCAGAAAGGTGCAGGATGATCCTAAATCACCACAGACCCACCCCAGACACTCAGAAAGGTGCAGGATGATCCTAAATCACCACAGACCCACCCCAAACACACAGAGAACTGTGGGATGATCCTAAATCACCACAGGCCCACCCCAAACACACAGAGAACTGTGGGATGATCCTAAATCACCTGTCCAGGAACCCACAGTCCAGTGTGATCAACCCCAAACACACAGAGCTGTGGGATGATCCTAAATCACCACAGACCCACCCCAGACACTCAGAAAGGTGCAGGATGATCCTAAATCACCACAGACCCACCCCAGACACTCAGAAAGGTGCAGGATGATCCTAAATCACCACAGACCCACCCCAGACACTCAGAAAGGTGCAGGATGATCCTAAATCACCACAGACCCACCCCAGACACTCAGAAAGGTGCAGGATGATCCTAAATCACCACAGACCCACCCCAGACACTCAGAAAGGTGCAGGATGATCCTAAATCACCTCCCCAGGAGCTCACAGCCCTCTGTGACCCACCCCAAACACTCAGGGAAGGGAAGGATGATCCTAAATCACCTGGCCATGAACCACTGACCCCAAATTAGTGTCGCCATCACCAGCCCAAAGCAGCAGGACACCCCTCAGCCACACATCCCTGCCCATCCAGGGGCGCCCAGCAGAGATGGGAATCCTGGGAAAATCCCAGGAAAATCCCAGGAAAATTGCCATAAAAATCTCAGAAAAACTGTATTAAAATCCCATAAAAATCCAATAAAAGTACTGTAAAAATGCCATCAAAGATCCCAGGAAAGATCCCAGGAAAGATCCCAGGAAAGATCCCAGGAAAGATCCCAGGAAAGATCCAAAAGATCCCAGGAAAGATCCCAGGAAAGATCCCAGGAAAGATCCCAGGAAAGATCCCAGGAAAGATCCCAGGAAAGATCCCAGGAAAGATCCCAGGAAAGACGGAAAGATCCCAGGAAAGATCCCAGGAAAGATCCCAGGAAAGATCCAGGAAAGATCCCAGGAAAGATCCCAGGAAAGATCCCAGGAAAGATCCCAGGAAAGATCCCAGGAAAGATCCTGTCAAAATCCCAGGAATATTCCAGGGAAAAATCCCAGGAAAAACCATTAAAAATACCATCAAAATGCCATCAAATTCCCAGGAAAGATCCCAGGAAAATTCTCAGGAATGATCCTGTAAAAATCCCAGGAAAATCCTCTTAAAATCTCATCACAATCTCGTCACAATCACCTCCTAAAAACCCCCTAAACCCCCCCTAAAAATCCCCTAAAAATCTCCTAAAACCCCCCTAAAAATCGCCTAAGACCCCCCTAAAAATCCCCCCAAAACCTCCTAAAAACCTCCAAAAAATCCACTTAAAACCTCCTAAAAACCCCCAAAAACCCCCACAAAACCCCCCCAAAACCCCTAAAAATCCCCCAAAAAACCCCCTAAAAACTCTCCTATAAACCTCCAAAAAATCCCCTTAAAACCTCCTCAAAACCCCCCAAAACCCCACAAAACCCCCCCAAACCCCCCAAAAAACCCCCTAAAAATCTCTCCTATAAACCTCAAAAAAATCCACTTAAAATCTCCTAAAACCCCCTAAACCCCCCTAAAAACTCCCTAAAAACCCCCTAAAAACTCTCCTATAAACCTCTAAAAATCCCCTTAAAATCCCCTAAAAACCTCCTAAAAATCTCCTAAAAATCCCCTAAAACCCCCTAAAAGCCTCCAAAAAATCCCCTTAAAACCTCCTCAAAACCCCCCAAAACTCCAAAAAACCCCCCAAAACCCCCCTAAAAATCCCATAAAAACCCCCTAAGACCACCCTAAAAATCCCCTTAAAACCTCCTAGAAACCTCCTAAAAATCCCCTTAAAATCCCCTAAAAACCCCCATAAAGCCTCCTAAAAACTCTCCTACAAACCTCCAAAAAATCCGCTAAAAATCCGCTAAAAATCCGCTAAAAATCCGCTAAAAATCCGCTAAAAATCCCCTAAAAATCCCCTAAAAATCCCCTAAAAATCCCCTAAAAATCCCCTAAAAATCCCCTAAAAGCCCCCTAAAAATCCCCTAAAAGGCCCCTAAAAATCCCCCTATAAACCTCCAAAAAATCCCCTAAAAATCCCCTAAAAATCCCCTAAAAATCCCCTAAAAATCCCCTAAAAATCCCCTAAAAATCCCCTAAAAATCCCCTAAAAATCCCCTAAAAACCCCCTAAAAACCCCCTAAAATCCCCTAAAAATCCCCTAAAAATCCCCTAAAAATCCCCTAAAAACTCTCCTAAAAACCTCCAAAAAATCCCCTTAAAATCCCCTAAAAACCCCAAGAAATCCTCTAAAAACCCCCTAAAAATCCCCTAAAAACTCTCCTAAAAACCTCCAAAAAATCCCCTTAAAATCCCCTAAAAACCCCAAGAAATCCTCTAAAAACCCCCTAAAAATCCCCTAAATATCCCCTAAAAATCCCCTAAAAATCTCAAACCCCCTCAAAACCCCCCAAAAACCCCCCAAAACCCCCCTCACCTTCCACGCAGTGCTCCACCTCCTCCAGGTTCCTCAGGGTGATGCGCATGAGGCTGGAGTTGAGCATGAGCTCGTTGCGGTGCGCCGGCCAGAGCGCGCGCGGGGCCGGGTTCACGAAGAAGATCCGCGTGTCCCCCGTGGCCACCTGGTTGTCACAGATCAGGGGGTCCCCGAAGCCGCCGATCACCACCTTGTTCCCCCCGTCCAGCAGGATCTCGTGGGTGACGATGTCCCTGCCCTTCAGGTAGCGCCACACCCGCACCTGCCATGGAGGGGACGGGTCACTGGAGGGTTGTGGTTTTTGGGGATTCCTATTTTGCCTCCTTGGGCTTTCATTTTTCCTCCCTGGGTTCCCATTTTCCATCCCTGGGCTCTTTTCCCTCTCTGGGATCCTCAATTCCCCCTTTGGGCTCCTCTTTTCCATCTCTGGGTTCCCAGTTTCTCTCTTGCCCCAGCAGGATCTCATGGGTGACGATGTCCCTGCCCTTCAGGTAGCGCCACACCCGCACCTGCCATGGAGGGGATGGGTCAGGAGGCGGTTGTGGTTTTTGGGGAGTTCCTATTTTGCCTCCTTGGGCTCCTCCTTCCCCTTGCTGGGTTCCCATTTTCTCTCCCTGGGCTCTCATTTTCCATCCCTGGGCTCCTTTCACTCTCTGGGATCCTCAATTCCCCCTCTGGGCTCCCATTTTCTCTCCCTGGGCTCCTCAATTCCCTCTCTGAGCTCCCTGAGCTCCTCATTCCATTCCTGGGCTCCCATTTTCTCTCTCTGGGCTCTTTTCCCTCTCTGGGTTCCCGTCTTCCTTCCCTGGGCTCCCATTTTCCCTCTCTCAGCTCCCATTTTCTCTCCTTGGGCTCCTCAATTCCCCCTCTTTTCCCATCTCTGGGTTCCCAGTTTCTCTCCCTGGGATTTTCCCAGTTTCCCTCTCTGGGTTCCCATTTTCTCTCCCTGGGCTCTTTTCCTTCTCTGGGCTCCTCAATTCCCCCATTTTTCCCTCTCTGGGCTCCCATTTTCTCTCCCTGGGCTCCTCTTTCCCCTCTCTGGACTCCTTCCATTCCTGGGCTGCTCTTTCTCTCCCTGAACTCCTGTTTTCCCTCTCTGGGTTCCCAGTTTCCCTCTCTGGGTTCCCAGTTTCTCTCCTGCCCTGTCCAGCAGGATCTCGTGGGTGACGATGTCCCTGCCCTTCAGGTAGCGCCACACCCGCACCTGCCATGGAGGGGACGGGTCAGGAGGTGGTTCTGGGGTTTGGGGGTTCCCATTTTGCTTCCTTGGGCTCCCATTTTCCTTTCTGGACTCTTCCTTTCTCTCTCTGGGCTTCTCAATTCCCCCTCTGGGTTCAATTCCCTCTATGGGCTCCCATTTTCTCTGCCTAGATTCCTCTTTTGCCTCCCTGGGCTCCTCTTTTCCATTCCTGGACTCCTCTTTTCCTTCCCTGGACTCTTTTCCCTCTCTAGGTTCCCATTTTCTCTCCATGGCCTCCCAGTTTCTCTCCTTGGGTTTCTGTTTCCCTTCCCTGGGCTCCTCTTTTCCCTCTCTGGGCTCCCATTTCCTCTCCCTGGACTCCTCTTTCCCTCTCTGGGCTCCTCTTTCCATTCCTGGGCTCCCGTTTTCTCTCCCTGGTTTCCTCTTTTCCATCTCTGGGCTCCCATTTTCTATCTCCGTGTTCCTCTTTCCATTCCTGGGCTCCCGTTTTCCCTCCCTGGGCTCCTCTTTTCCATCCCTGGGCTTCTCTTTTCCTCTCTGGGCTCCTCTTTCCCTTCCCTGGGCTTCTGTTTTCTTTCCTGGGCTCCTCAATTCCCTCTCTGGGCCCCTCTTTCCCCTTTCAGGGCTTCCATTTTCCTCTCTGGGCTGCCTCATTTTTGATGTTTTTTTCCCAAACACCCCAGGGCTGGCAGAACCTTCCAGCAGAGCCCATCCCAGGAGCCCTAAAAGCACCAGAAAAAAAGCCCTAAAAGCACAAAAAAAGCGCGCCCTAAAAGCACCCAAAAAAGCCCTAAAAGCACCTAGGAGGGGTTTGAGTCACCTCACGTTGTCCCCAACCTGTCCCGGTGTCACCCCAGGAGGGAGGGAGGGCTCAAACAGGGACGGTGACACCGAGAGGTGACACCTGGACAGGGTTTGGTGGCACCTGGGTGGCTTTGAGTCACCTCCAGGTGTCCCCAACCTGTCCCGGTGTCACCCCAGGAGGGAGGGAGGGCTCAAACAGGGACGGTGACACCGAGAGGTGACACCTGGACAGGGTTTGGTGGCACCTGGGTGGCTTTGAGTCACCTCCAGGTGTCCCCAACCTGTTCCAGCGTCACCCCAGGGAGGAGAGAAGACCCAAACAGGGACAGTGACACCGAGGGGTGGCACCTGGACAGGGTTTGGTGGCACCTCACGCTGTCCCCAACCTGTCCCAATGTCACCTCCAGGTGTCCCCAACCTGTCCCGGTGTCACCCCAGGAGGGAGGGAGGGCTCAAACAGGGACGGTGACACCGAGAGGTGACACCTGGAGAGGGATTGGTGGCACTTAGAGGGGGTTTGGTGGCATCTGGACAGGGTTTGGTGGCACCTGGGTGGCTTTGAGTCACCTCCAGGTGTCCCCAACCTGTCCTGGTGTCACCCCAGCCTCACCTACCGAGCAGGAGAAGGGAATAAATGAATAAATAAAAAGGGAATAAATGAATAAATAAAAAGGGAATAAATAAAAAGGGAATAAATAAAAAGGGAATAAATAAAAAGGGAATAAATATAAAAAGGGAATAAATAAAAAGGGAATAAATATAAAAAGGGAATAAATATAAAAATGGAATAAATATAAAAAGGGAATAAATATAAAAAGGGAATAAATAAAAAGGGAATAAATAAAAAGGGAATAAACTCAGCACTGCCCTGCAGGGCCCAAACCAAACCAAAAAAACCCCAAACCAAACCAAAAAAAAACCCCAAAAAACCCCACAAATAAACTAAAAAACCCCAAATCCAGGTTAGGAACCGAGTTCAGGAGTTTTAGAGTTTAGGATTTCGCCTCTCCCTCCCCTCCTGTTTCCCTCACACCTTCTCCTGCTGCTGAAATATTCTGAGCAGGGCTTGGGGGAGGTTTGAGCTCCTCCCTTTTTGTATCTTTTGCCAAAAAATCAAGAAATGACCCCAATTCTCACCCCAGCCTGCACAGCCCCACCCTGCCCTGCTGCATACCTGAGCTGCAGGTGTGGGCAGGGCTGGGACAGCCCCTGCTGGGCTGAGCCACCCCAAAGCTCCAAAAAGGGGAGAAAAGGGGAGAAATCCTATTTGAAAGGGGAGAAATCCCATTTGAAAGGGGAGAAATCCCATTTGAAAGGGGAGAAATCCCATTTGAAAGGGGAGAAATCCCATTTGAAAGGGGAGAAATCCCATTTGAAAGGGGAGAAATCCCATTTGTTTGGGGTAAGGAATGGGGGAATGTCCTGTTTATATCCCTGAATTATTATAGGGGTAATATTACCCCAAAGCTCCAAAAAGGGGAGAAATCCTATTTGAAAGGGGGAGAGAAATCCTATTTGAAAGGGGAGAAATCCCATTTGTTTGGGGTAATGAATGGGGGTGTCCTGTTTAAATCCCTGAATTGTTATAGGGGATCCATTCATTATGGGACAAATAATAGGGAAAAAAGCTCCAGAATGGGGAGAAATCCTATTAGAAGGGGGAGAAATCCCATTTGTTTGGGGTAAGGAATAGGGGAGTCCTGTTTAAATCCCTGAATTATTATAGGGGGTAATAACACCCCAAAGCTCCAAAAAAGGGAGAAAAATCCTATTTGAAAGGGGAGAAATCCCATTTGTTTGGGATAAGGAATAGGGGTGTCCTGTTTAAATCCCTGAATTGTTATAGGGGGTAATAAAACCCCAAAGCTCCAAAAAGGGGAAAAAAGGGGAGAAATCCTATTTGAAAGGGGAGAAATCCTATTAGAAAGGGGAGAAATCCCATTTGTTTGGGGTAATGAATAGGGGAGTCCTGTTTAAATCCCTGAATTATTATAGGGGATCCATTCTTTATGGGACAAATAATAGGGAAAAAATCTCCAAAAAGGGGAGAGAAATCCCATTTGTTTGGGGTAATGAACAAGGGGAGTCCTGTTTAAATCCCTGAATTATTATAGGGGTAATAACACCCCAAAAAGGGGGAAGAAATCCCATTTGTTTGGGGTAAGGAATAGGGGATGTCCTGTTTAAATCCCTGAATTATTATAGGGGATCCATTCATTATGGGACAAATAATAGGGAAAAAGCTCCAGAAAGGGGAGAAATCCCATTTGAAAGGGGAGAAATCCCATTTGAAAGGGGAGAAATCCTATTTGAAAGGGGAGAAATCCCATTTGAAAGGGGAGAAATCCCATTTGAAAGGGGAGAAATCCCATTTGAAAGGGGAGAAATCCCATTTGAAAGGGGAGAAATCCCATTTGAAAGGGGAGAAATCCCATTTGAAAGGGGAGAAATCCCATTTGAAAGGGGAGAAATCCCATTTGAAAAGGGGAGAAATCCCATTTGAAAAGGGCAGAAATCCCATTTGAAAGGGGTAAGGAATAGGGGAGTCCCGTTTATACCCCTGAATTATTATAGGGGGTAATAAAACCCCAAAGCTCCAAAAATGTGGAGAGAAATCCTATTTGAAAGGGGAGAAATCCCATTTGATTGGGGTAATGAATAGGGGAGTCCTGTTTAAATCCCTGAATTGTTATAGGGGGTAATAACACCCCAAAGCTCCAAAAAGGGGAAAAAAGGGGAGAAATCCCATTTGAAAGGGGAGAAATCCCATTTGTTTGGGGTAAGGAATAGGGGATGTCCTGTTTAAATCCCTGAATTGTTATAGGGGGTAATAACACCCCAAAGCTCCAAAAAGGGGAAAAAAGGGGAGAAATCCTATTTGAAAGGGGAGAAATCCCATTTGAAAGGGGAGAAATCCCATTTGAAAGGGGAGAAATCCCATTTGAAAGGGGAGAAATCCCATTTGAAAAGGGGAGAAATCCCATTTGAAAGGGGAGAAATCCCATTTGAAAGGGGAGAAATCCCATTTGAAAGGGGAGAAATCCCATTTGAAAGGGGAGAAATCCCATTAGAAAGGGGTAAGGAATGGGGGATGTCCTGTTTAAATCCCTGAATTATTATAGGGGGTAATAAAAAACAAAAACCTAAACGCCCCCTCCCAAAAAAATTAAAACTAAAATAAAATTTAAAAAAAAAACTAAAAAATTAAAATTAAAAAACCCAAACTCCCAAATAAAAATATAATAAAAAATTAAAATAAAAATTAAAATAAAATAAAAAACCCACCCTAAATAAAAAATAATTAAAAATTAAAATAATTAAAATAAAATTAAAAAACCCCACCCAAAATAAAAAATAATTAAAAATTGAAATAAAAATTAAAATAAAATTTAAAAAAAACCCACCCAAAATAAAAATAATTAAAAATTAAAAAATAATAAAAATTAAAATAAAAATTAAAAAACCCCAAAATAAAAAAAAATTTAAAAAAAATTAAAATAAAAATTTAAAAAAAATTAAAATAAAAATTTAAAAAACCCCAAATAAAATAAAAATTAAAATAAAAATTAAAATAAAAATTTTAAAAAAACCCAAAATAAAAAAATTAAAATAAAAATTAAAATAAAAATTAAAAAAACCCCAAATAAAATAAAAATTAAAATAAAAATTAAAATAAAATTAAAATAAAATTAAAATAAAAATTAAAATAAAATTAAAATAAAATTAAAATAAAAATTAAAATAAAAATTAAAATAAAAATTAAAATAAAATTAAAATAAAAATTAAAATAAAAATTAAAATAAAAATTAAAATAAAAATTAAAAAAACCCCAAAATAAAATAAAAATTAAAATAAAATTAAAATAAAATTTTAAAAAAACCCAAAATAAAATAAAAATTAAAATAAAAATTAAAATAAAATTAAAAAACCCCCAAATTAAAATAAAAATTAAAATAAAAATTAAAAAACCCCAAAATAAAAAAAATTAAAATAAAAATTAAAATAAAAATTAAAAAACCCCCAATAAAATAAAAATTAAAATAAAAATTAAAATAAAAATTAAAATAAAAATTAAAAAAACCCCAAAAAATAAAAAATTGAAATAAAAATTTAAAAAACCCAAAATTAAAAAAAAAATTAAATTAAAATAAAAAATTAAAAAAAAACCCCAAATAAAATAAAAATTAAAATAAAATTAAACTAAAATGAAACTAAAATTAAAAACCCCTCCCCAAAGGAGCTCCTCCAGCAGCAGCGATCCCAGCCCAGCTTTGGGGCTCTCACCTCGACTTTTGGGGTGAAAAAATCGGAATTTTCCCCGCGGGAACGAACCGGGGCCACTCCCCGAACAAACATCCGAGCCCGCCCCGCCCCGGGGCAGGGATGAGCAGGATTAATTAATTCATTAATTAATTAATTAACATCCCCTCATTAGTGCTGAGTCACCGCCGGGGACGGGGAAATAAAAATAAATTAAAAATTGGGGGGGGATTTGTTGGGAGGGGAGAAAATGAGGGGTTGGGAAGTTTGAAAAGTTTAAAAGTTTAAAAGGTTTAAAAGTTTAAAATTTTAAAGGTTTAAAAGTTTAAAATTTAAAATTTAAAAAGTTTAAAAGGTTTAAAAGGTTTTAAAGGTTTTAAAGGTTTTAAAAGATTTAAAGGTTTAAAAGTTCTAAAATTTTAAAAGTTTAAAAAGTTTTAAAGTTTAAAATTTAAAAGGTTTAAAAGGTTTTAAAAGTTTAAAATTTAAGAAGTTTAAAAGGTTTAAAAGGTTTTAAAAGGTTTTAAAAGTTCTAAAATTTAAAAAGTTTCAAAGGTTTTAAAAGTTTAAAAGTTTAAAAAGTTTAAAAGGTTAAAAAAGTTTAAATTTCAAAAGTTAAAAAGTTTAAAAGGTTGAAAAAGTTTAAAATTTTAAAACTTTTTTTAACTTTTAAAACTTTTTAAACCTTTTTAAACTTTTTAAACCTTTTAAAAGTTTAAAATTTTAAACTTTTTAACCTTTTAACAAGTTTAAAACGTGTAAAAAGTTTAAAAATTTTAAATTTCCAAAGTTTAAAAGTTTAAAATGTTTAAAAAGTTTAAAAGGTTTAAAGGTTCAAAATGTTTAAAAATTTTAAAGTTTAAAAGGTTTAAAAAGTTTTGTGGAGGTGGAGGAAGAGCAGCCACAACTTTGGGGTGTTTTAAAGACAAGGAGAAAAATAAATTTAATTTTTTTTTATTTTTTAAAAGGATTTTCCCTATTATTGATCCCATAATGAATGGATCCCATATTGTGCATCCCATAATAATAAAGGAATAATAAGGAATATTCCAGCCAGGAATTGACAACTTTATGCAGGCAGATCCTCACATGGATGTGTTTTAAAGGTGGGGAAAAATAAATAAAATAAATATTAAAAAAATTAAAAAGGATTTTCCCTGTTATTGATCCCATAATGAACGGATCCCATATTGTACATCCCATAATAATAAAGGAATAATAAGGAATATTCCAGCCAGGAATTGACAACTTTATGCAGGCAGATCCTCACATGGGTGTTTTAAAGGTGGGGAAAAATAAATAAAATAAATTTTAAAAATTAAAATAAAAGGATTTTCTAATATGGATCCCATAACGAACGGATCCCATATATCCCATATTGTACATCCCATAATAATAAAGGGATAATAAGGAATTTCCTGCCAGGAATTGACAACTTTATGCAGACAGATCCTCTCACTGATGTGTTTTAAAGGTGGGGAAAAATAAATAAAATATATAAATAAAAAAAATTAAAAGGATTTTCCCTATTATTGATCCCATAATGAACGGATCCCATATATCCCATATTGTACATCCCATAATAATAAGGAATAATAAGGAATATTCCTGCCAGGAATTGACAACTTCATGCAGACAGATCCTCTCACTGGTGTGTCTTAAAAGCAGGGGAAAAATAAATAAAATAAATTTTTAAAAATTTTAAATAAAAGGATTTTCCCTATTATTGATCCTATAATGAATGGATCCCATATTGTACATCCCATAATAATAAAGGAATAATAAGGAATATTCCTGCCAGGAATTGAAAACTTTATGCAGACAGATCCTGGCAGGGGAAAATAAATAAAATAAATTTAAAAAAAAATTTAATAAAAGGATTTTCCCTATTATTGATCCCATAATGAATGATCCCATATATCCCATATTGTACATCCCATAATAATAAAGGAATAATAAGGAATATTCCTGCCAGGAATTGACAACTTTATACAGACAGATCCTCTCACTGATGTGTTTTAAAGGTGGGGAAAAATAAATAAAATAAATTTAAAACAATTAAAAAGGATTTTCCCTATTATTGATCCCATAAGGAACGGATCCCATATTGTACATCCCATAATAAGGAAGGAATAATAAGGAATATTCCTGCCAGGAATTGACAACTTTATGCAGACAGATCCTGGCAGGGGAAAAATAAATAAAATAAATTAAAAAAAAAAATTAAAAGGATTTTCCCTGTTATTGATCCCATAATAAACGGATCCCATATATCCCATATATCCCATATTGTACATCCCATAATAATAAAGGAATAATAAGGAATATTCCAGCCAGGAATTGACAACTTTATACAGACAGATCCTCTCATGGATGTGTTTTAAAGGTGGGGAAAAATAAATAAAATAAATATTAAAATAATTTAAAAGGATTTTCCCTGTTATTGATCCCATAATGAACGGATCCCATATTGTACATCCCATAATAATAAAGGGATAATAAGGAATATTCCAGCCAGGAATTGACAACTTTATGAACTTTATGCAGACAGATCCTCTCACTGATGTGTTTTAAAGGTGGGGAAAAATAAATAAAATAAATATTTAAAATTTAAATAAAAGGATTTTCCTGTTATTGATCCCATAATGAACAGATCCCATATTGTGCATCCCATAATAATAAGGAATAATAAGGAATATTCCTGCCAGGAATTGACAACTTTATGCAGACAGATCCTCACATGGATGTTTTAAAGGTGGGGAAAAATAAATAAAATAAATATTAAAAATTAAAATAAAAGGATTTTCCCTGTTATTGATCCCATAATGAACAGATCCCATATATCCCATATTGTACATCCCATAATAATAAGGAATAATAAGGAATATTCCTGCCAGGAATTGACAACTTTATGCAGACAGATCCTGGCAGGGGAAAAATAAATAAAATAAATTTAAAAAATTAAAATAAAAGGATTTTCCCTGTTATTGATCCCATAATAAACGGATCCCATATTGTACATCCCATAATAATAAAGGGATAATAAGGAATATTCCAGCCAGGAATTGACAACTTTATGCAGGCAGATCCTCTCATGGATGTGTTTTAAAGGTGGGGAGAAATAAATAAAATAAATATTAAAAATTTTAAATAAAAGGATTTTCCCTGTTATTGATCCCATAATAAACGGATCCCATATTGTACATCCCATAATATTCTCTCTGTGCCTTTTTCCTGCCCGTTCCACAACAATTCCCACAAAACTTCCCAAAAAAATCTGCATTGTCCAGCACAGGATCCACATCCCTTTCCACACCTCCTGCAGCACTCCCAGAACTTGGATTTATCTGAGAAATAAAAATAAATTGTTGATTTGGGGTTTTTTGGGGGGTTTTTAGGGTTTTTTTGGGGTGGGTTTTTTGGGGTTTTTATTTTGGGTTTTTGGGAATTTTTT
This sequence comes from Acrocephalus arundinaceus, assembly GCA_021534815.1. Taxonomy (NCBI): domain Eukaryota; kingdom Metazoa; phylum Chordata; class Aves; order Passeriformes; family Sylviidae; genus Acrocephalus; species Acrocephalus arundinaceus. Next base: position 7,567,026 of record JAJEOU010000287.1, on the reverse strand, counting down.
TTGGTTTTGGGGGGATTTTTTGGGGGGATTTTTTGGGGGTTTTGGGGTTTTTATTTTGGGTTTTTGGGAATTTTTGGGGGGGGTTTTGGGGGGTTTTTAGGGTTTTTTTGGGTTTTTGGGAATTTTTTTTGGTTTTGGGGGGTTTTTGGGGGGTTTTTTTGTGGTGGTTTTGGGATTTTTTGGGGGGTTTTTATTTTGGGTTTTTGGGAATTTTTTTTGGTTTTTGGGTTTTTTGGTGGTTTTGGGGTTTTTTGGGGTGGGTTTTATTTTGGGTTTTTGGGATTTTTTTTTTGGTTTTGGGGGGATTTTTTGGGTTTTTGGTGGTTTTGGGGTTTTATTTGGGGTTTTTGGGATTTTTTTTTGGTTTTGGGGGGATTTTTTGGGGGGATTTTTTGGGGGTTTTTGGGATTTTGTTTGTTTTGGGGGGATTTTTGGGGGTTTTGGTGGTTTTGGGGTTTTTATTTTTTGGGTTTTTGGGATTTTCTTTTTGGTTTTGGGGGGATTTTTGGGGGGTTTTTTTGATGGTTTTGGGGTTTTTATTTTGGCTTTTTAGGATTTTGTTTTGTTTTGTGGGGGATTTTTGGGGGGTTTTTTTGATGGTTTTGGGGTTTTTATTTTGGGTTTTTAGGATTTGTTTTGTTTTGTTTTGTGGGGGATTTTTGGGGGGTTTTTTTCGTGGTTTCGGGGTTTTTTGGGGTTTTTATTTTGGGTTTTTGGGAATTTCTTTTTGGTTTTGGGGTTTTTTTGGGGTCTTTTTAGAGTTTTTTGGGGGGGTTTTATTTTGAGTTTTTAGGATTTTGTTTTGTTTTGTTTTGGGGGGATTTTTTTGGGTTTTTTGGTGGTTTTGGGGTTTTTTGGGGTTTTTTTGGGGGGGTTTTTGGGATTTTTTTTTTTTTTTTGGTTTTGGGGGGATTTTTGGGGGGTTTTTTGGGTGGTTTTGGGGTTTTTATTTTGGGTTTTGGGGAATTTTTTTTTTGGTTTTGGGGTTTTTTTGGGGTCTTTTTAGGGGTTTTTTGGGGGGGTTTTATTTTGGGTTTTTGGGATTTTTTTTGGTTTTGGGGGATTTTGGGGGTTTTTTGGTGGTTTCGGGGTTTTTTTGGGGGGTTTTTTTGGGGGTTTTGGGGTTTTTTGGGGGGTTTTTAAGATTTTTTTTTTTGGTTTTGTGGGGGATTTTTGGGGGTTTTTTTGGGTTTTTTTTTGGTTTTGGGGGGATTTTGGGGTTTTTTTTGGTGGTTTTGGGGTTTTTTGGGGTTTTTTTTTGGTTTGGTTTTGGGGTTTTTTGTTTCCTCCCCTTTTTTTTCCCCCTCCTTTTCCTGGCTTTATCCTAGAAATAAAACACCAAATGCTGCCTTCCTAAACACCAAAACAACCCCAAAAAAAGGAATTTTTGGGGGGGTCAAAGCAGGAAGGGACACAGAGGAGCAGCAGTTTTGGGAAGAAACCACAAATGGGATTTTGTGAACTACAAATACACAAAAATTCACAAAAATTTAAAAAAATTCAAAAAAAATCACAAAAGAATCACCAAAAAAAAAAATCACAAAAAAATTCACAAAAAATCACCAAAAAATCACCAAAAAAAATCACAAAAAAATCACAAAAATTCACAAAACTCACAAAACCTCAGAAAACCTCAGAAAACCTCACCAAAAATTCACCAAAAAATCACAAAAAATTTACCAAGAATCTCTAAAAAAATCACCAAAAAATCACAAAAAATCACCAAAAATCACCAAAAAATTCACCAAAAATCACAAAAACCCCACAAAAATTCACAAAAAAATCACCAAAAATCACAAACCCCCACAAAAATTCACAAAAAATTCACCAAAAAATCACAAAAAAATCACAAAAAATCACCAAAAATCACCAAAAAATCACCAAAAAACCCCACAAAAAACCCCACAAAAAATCACAAAAAATTCACAAAAGAATCAGAAAAAAATCACCAAAAAAATCACCAAAAAATCACAAAAAAATCACAAAAAATCATAAAACATCACAAAAATTCACAAAAACTCACCAAAAAATCACCAAAAAAAATCACAAAAAATTACCAAGAATCACTAACAAATCACAAAAAATCACCAAAAATTCACCAAAAAAATCACCAAAAAATCACCAAAAAATCACCAAAAAATCACCAAAAAATCACCAAAAAATCACCAAAAAAAATCACAAAAAAATCACAAAAAAAATCACAAAAAATCACCAAAAATCACCAAAAAAATTCACCAAAAATCACAAAAACCCCACAAAAATTCACAAAGAAATCACCAAAAATCACAAAACCCCCACAAAAATTCACAAAAAATTCACCAAAAAATCACCAAAAATCACAAAAAACCCACAAAAATTCACAAAAAAAATCACAAAAAATCACAAAAAAATCACAAAAAATCACAAAAAAATCACAAAAAAATTCACAAAAAAATCACAAAAAATTCACAAAAAAATTCACAAAAAATCACCAAAAAATCACCAAAAAATCACAAAAAATTCACAAAAATATCACAAAAAAATTCACAAAAAAATCACAAAAAAAATCACCAAAAATCACCAAAAAATCACAAAAAACCCAACAAAAAATCACCAAAAAATCACAAAAAAATCACAAAAAACCCAACAAAAAAATCACAAAAAAATCACAAAAAATCACCAAAAATTCACCAAAATTACGAATTTTTGCCAGGAATATCCAATCCCTCAGGAAAAAAAAATACCACACCAGTCCCTTTTTGGGAATTCTATCAACCTGCAGCCACTTTTTAGGAATTCTCAATTTTGAGGTGAATTTATGTGACATTAATTTCCCATTTCTCCTCACATTTATCCACACCTCCCCAAAGCTCTGAGCCAGGGAGGGTTTTGGGAGGAATCCCAGATTTCCCCACGTGCCAGGAGCACCCAGAGCCAGGAAAATTTGGGATTTTTGGGTGTGGGTTCCAGGGAACTCCCCCTGGTTTTTCCTCTGCTGATAAGGGAGAGGTTGGAGGGAGATAAGTGGGAATTGGGGCAGGAATTTGCTCGGCAAAGATCTTGGATTTGTCCCAACTCTCCCTCCCCTGAAGGAGCTTTAATCCTCAATTGTTGGTGGGATTTAGGAATTTTAAAAAAAATTAAAATAAATAAAAATTGAACTCTGTAGGGATGGTCAAGTCAACAAAATTTGGACAATTCCAAAGCTTTGGGAGAGATGTGGATCAGGTTGGATCCCGAATTGCTGGTGGAATTTAGGCATAAAATAAAATAAAATAAAATAAAATATAAAATAAATAAAATATAAAATAAATAAAATTAAAATAAAATTAAAATAAAATAAAATAAAATAAAATAAAATAAAATAAAATAAAATAAAATAAAAATAAAATAAAAACCCTGCAGGGATGGCCAAGCCAACAAAATCTGCACAATTCCAAGATTTTGGGAGAGCTGGGGATCAGGTTGGGTCCCAAATTGCTGGTGGAATTTAGGCATAAAATAAAATAAAATAAAATAAAATAAAATATAAAATAAATAAAATATAAAATAAAATAAAATAAAATAAAATATAAAATAAAATAAAATAAAATAAAAAATAAAATAAAATATAAAATAAAATGAAATATAAAATAAAATAAAATAAAATAAAATAAAATAAAATAAAATAAAATAAAAAAATAAAATAAAATAAAATAAAATAAATAAAATAAAATAAAATAAAATAAAATCCCTGCAGGGATGGCCAAGCCAACAAAATTTGGACAATTCCAAAGCTTTGGGAGAGATGTGGATCAGGTTGGATCCCAAATTGCTGGTGGAATTTAGGCATAAAATAAAATAAAATTGAAATAAAATTGAAATAAAATTGAAATAAAATTGAAATAAAATTGAAATAAAATTGAAATAAAATTGAAATAAAAGAAATAAAATAAAATAAATAAAATAAATTAAAAAAATAAAAAAATAAAATTAAAATAAATAAATAAAATAAAATAAAATAAAATAAAATAAAATAAAATAAAATAAAATAAAATAAAATAAAATAAAATAAAATAAAATAAAATAAAATAAAATAAAATAAAATAAAATAAAATAAAATAAAATCCCTGCAGGGATGGCCAAGCCAACAAAATTTGGAGAATTCCAAAGCTTTGGGAGAGATGTGGATCAGGTTGGATCCCAAATTGCTGGTGGAATTTAGGCATAAAATAAAATAAAATAAAATAAAATAAAATAAAATAAAATAAAATAAAATAAAATAAAATAAAATAAAAAAATATAAAATAAATAAAATATAAAATAAAATAAAATATAAAATAAAATAAAAAATAAAATAAAATAAAATAAAATCTCTGCAGGGATGGCCAAGCCAACAAAATTTGGACAATTCCAAGATTTTGGGAGAGCTGGGGATCAGGTTGGATCCCGAATTGCTGTTGGAATTTAGGCATAAAAAAATAAAATAAAATAAAATAAAATAAAATAAAATAAAATAAAATAAAATAATAATAAAATAAAATAAAATAAAATAAAATAAAATAAAATAAAATAAAATAAAATAAAATAAAATAAAATAAAATAAAATAAAATAAAATAAAATAAAATAAAATAAAATAAAATAAAATAAAACAAAATAAAACAAAATAAAATAAAATCTCTGCAGGGATGGCCAAGGCAGCCACATCCACACAATTCCAAGGCTTTGGAATTCCGAGGAGCTGCTGCAGCCCTGCCCAGCCCTGAGTCACTGCAGTGCCGGGAGATTTCCCTGCACCCGGGACCTTGGGACACCCCAAACCCAACCCCAAAGGTTTTGTCCCTGCAAAGACACCGGGGATGGCACCAAAAGTGACACGGGATGGGCGGGGAAAGGGACAGGGAACCTGGGCTGGGAGAATTCCTGAATGTCACAGCGCTGCCACTGTGGGATCAGTGGGATGGGATCAGTGGGATGGGATCAATGGGATCAATGGGATCAGTGGGATCAGTGGGATGGGATCAATGGGATCAGTGGGATCAGTGGGATGGGATCAATGGGATCAGTGGGATCAGTGGGATGGGATCAGTGGGATCAGTGGGATCAGTGGGATGGGATCAGTGGGATCAGTGGGATCAGTGGGATGGGATCAGTGGGATCAGTGGGATCAGTGGGATGGGATCAGTGGGATCAATGGGATCAGTGGGATGGGATCAATGGGATCAATGGGATCAGTGGGATGGGATAAGATCAATGGGATCAATGGGATGGGATCAATGGGATCAATGGGATCAGTGGGATGGGATCAGTGGGATCAGTGGGATCAGTGGGATCAGTGGGATGGGATCAGTGGGATCAGTGGGATCAGTGGGATCAGTGGGATGGGATCAGTGGGATGGGATCAATGGGATCAATGGGATCAGTGGGATGGGATCAATGGGATCAATGGGATCAGTGGGATGGGATAAGATCAATGGGATCAATGGGATGGGATCAATGGGATCAGTGGGATCAATGGGATCAATGGGATCAATGGGATGGGATCAGTGGGATCAATGGGATCAATGGGATCTATGGGATCTATGGGATCAATGGGATCAATGGGATGGGATCAGTGGGATCAATGGGATCAATGGGATGAAAGCTTTCCTGCTTTCACTTTTACACGACTCCAAGGCTGGAATTATCCAAGACTTTCCCCATCCCACCTTTCCCCATCCCAGCTTTTGTCATCCCAGTTCTATCCCAGATTTCCCATCCCAGCTTTGCCTGTCCCAGCTTTCCTATCCCAGATTTTCCTGTCCCAGCTTTCCTCATCCCAACTTTTCCCATCCAAGCTTTTCTTCATCCCAGGTTTTCCTGTCCCAGCTTTTCCTATTCCAGTTTTTGCCATTGCAGCTTTTTGTATCCCAGCTTTTCCTGTCCCAGCTTTTCTCATCCCAGATTTCCCTGTCCCAGCTTTTCCTGTCCCAGTTCTCCCCATCCCAGTTTTTCCCATCCCAGCTTTCCTATCCCAGCTTTTCCCATCTCAGCCTTCCTAACCCAGCTTTTGCCATCCCAGTTTTCCTATCCCAGCTTTTCCTGTCCCAGCTTTTCCTGTCCCAGCTTTTGCCGTTGCAGCTTTTTGTATCCAAGCTTTTTGTATTCCAGCTTTTCCTATCCCAGCTTTTCCCATCCCAGCTTTTCTCATCCCAGTTTTCCTGTCCCAGCTTTTTCCATTGCAGCTTTTTGTATCCCTGCTTTTCTCATCCCAGCTTTTCCTGTCCCAGCTTTCGCCATCCTGGCTTCTCTCATCTGAGCTTTCCCCATCCCAGTTTTCCCCATCCCATTTTTCCCCATCCCACCTTCTCTCATCCCGGTTTTTCCATCCCAGTTCTTCCCATCCCACCTTTCCCTATCCCCCCTTTCCCATCCCATTTTTCCCCATCCCACCTCCCCCATCCCACCTTCTCTCATCCCACTTTTCCCATCACAGGTTTCCTCATACCAGTTCTCCCCATCCCATCTTTTCCTATCCCACCTCTCCCATCCCAGCTTTTCCCATCCCAGTTCTCCCCATCCCACCTTTCCCATCCCATTTTCCCCTATCCCACCTTCTCTCATCCCACTTTTCCCATCACAGCTTTCCTCGTCCCAGTTCTCCCCATCCCACTTTTCCCATCCCATTTTTTCCCATTCCAGCTTTCCCCATCCCATTTTTCCCCACCCCAGCCTCCTGCCAGGCTCTTTCCTGCCCAGGAAAAGGGATCCCACCCTCACCCCAACATCTCCCCCTGGCCACCAGCACCCCTGGGCCACCCCCTGTGGCCACCCCGCTCCGGCCCCAGGTGGCCACGTCCATCTGTGCCCAGCAGCAGCAGCGGCAGCGGCAGCGGCTCATTAATTCCGTCAGCACCCAGGATGTGCCAGACGCTCGGCAAACAGACGGACAGACGGACGGACAGACGGGCCCGCGGGGGCTGCGAGGGGCAGATGGGTCTGGGGGGGCGCTGGGGGCGGGCAGGGGCTGCGGGGTGCTCGGGGGGTGTTTGGGGGTTGTTTGGGGGTGTTTAGGGGATGTTCGGGGGTGTTTGGGGGATGCTCAGGGGGTGTTTGGGGGATGGATGTTTGGGGGATGCTGGGTGGGGTGTTTGGTGGATGTTTGGGGGTATTTGGGGAGTGTTTGGGGGATGCTCGGGGGATGTTTGGGGATGCTCAGGGATGTTTGGGGGTTGGATGTTTGGGGGTGTTTGGGGATGCTCAGGGGATGTTTGGGGGTTGGATGTTTGGGGGTGTTTGGAGGATGTTTGGGGGATGGATGTTTGGGGGATGTTTGGGGATGCTCAGGGGATGTTTGGGGGTATTTGGGGGGTGTTTGGGGATGCTCAGGGGATGTTTGGGGATTGGATGTTTGGGGGTGTTTGGGGGATGTTTGGGGGATGTTTGGGGGTGTTTGGGGGTGTTTGGGGATGCTCAGGGGATGTTTGGGGATTGGATGTTTGGGGGTGTTTGGGGGATGTTTGGGGGATGTTTGGGGGTGTTTAGGGGATGCTCAGGGGATGTTTGGGGGTTGGATGTTTGGGGGTGTTTGGGGGATGTTTGGGGGGTGTTTGGGGATGCTCAGGGGGTGTTTGGGGCTTGGATGCTTGGGGGATGTTCGGGGGATGTTCGGGGGATGTTTGGGGATTGGATGTTTGGGGGTATTTGGGGGGTGTTTGGGGATGCTCAGGGGATGTTTGGGGATTGGATGTTTGGGGGTGTTTGGGGGATGGATGTTTGGGGGTGTTTGGGGATGCTCAGGGGATGTTTGGGGGTTGGATGTTTAGGCGGTGTTTGGGGATGCTGGGGGGGTGTTAGGGGATGGATGTTTGGGAGATGCTCAGGGAATGTTTAGGAGATGTTTGGGGGATGTTTTGGGGATGTTTTGGCGATGTCTGGGCGATGTTTGGGGGATTTTTTTTTTCCCTGCAAATGCCACTACAAACGACACGGGATGGGCAGGGAAAGGGACAGGGAACCTGTCCTGGGAGAATTCCCGATTGTCACAGCGGGATGGGATCAGTGGAATGGGGATGGGATGGAATCTTCCCTGCTCGGGGGATGCTCAGGAGATGTTTGGGGGCTGCTCGGGAGAATTTTTTTTCCCTGCAAATGCCACTAAAAACGACACGGGACGGGCGGATGGGCAGGGAAAGGGACAGGGAAGCTGTGCTGGGAGAATTCCTGAATGTCACAGCACTGCCACGATGGGATCAGTGGGATGGGATCAGTGGGATGGGATGGGATCAATGGGATGGGATCAATGGGATGAAATCTTTCCTGCTTGAGGGATGCTCAGGGGATGTTTGAGGGAATTTTTTTTCCCTGCAAAGACACCCAGAAATGCCACTAAAAACGGGACGGGCGGATGGGCAGAGAAAAGGGACAGGGAACCTGTGCTGGGAGAATTCCCGAATGTCACAGCATTGCCACGATGGGATGGGATCAGTAGGATGGGATGGGATCAGTGGGATGGGATCAATGGGATGAAATCTTTCCTGCTTGAGGGATGCTCAGGGGATGTTTGAGGGAATTTTTTTTCCCTGCAAAGACACCCAGAAATGCCACTAAAAATGCCACGGGATGGGCTGATGGGCAGGGAACCTGTCCTGGGAGAATTCCCGAATGTCACAGCACTGCCACAGCCAGATGGGATGGGATCAGTGGGATGGGATCAATGGGATGGGATCAGTGGGATGGGATCAATGGGATGAAATCTTTCCTGCTCGGGGGATGCTCGGGAGATGTTTGGGGAATGCTCAGGGGATGTTTGGGGGACACCACAGGAAAAAGTTCACCTCCCCCTCTGCCACCAAATCATCGCCCCCCAGCCCTGCTCAGCAGGCAGAAAACCCAGGATTTCAGGCAGAAAAACCAGGATTTTTTGCGGAGGAAAAGGGGAACTGGAAGAAGAGGAAAGAGCTTGTCCTGGCAAGCGAGATCCCTGCCCCGCAAAGGGTTAAAGGCACCCGGCACGTTTTCTGTCAAGCGGGCGGATGGGATTTCAGGTTGCTCGGGACTCGAGCGTCTCTCGGCTTCGGGGCGGGGGGGAGATAAAAAAAAACCCAACCCCAAACCAAACCCCACAGCCCGAGGCCAGGTTGGTGGTTAAACAATAGCTCGGGCTGGCTTGCAGGAACTCGAGATGCTGCTAAAGTAAACACCGAGCCGCGGCTGGAGGCAGGAGAGGCTCTCCCAGCACCTTTTTTTTTTTCTCTCTCTTTTCCCGGAAAGTTGGGAAAGGCAGCTCCGCATCACGCCAAAACCCAGGAGGGAAATGCCCATAAAAAGCAAAGCAAAACCTCTGGAGATATCCCCCCCCTCTCCAGCCTCAACCCTCCGCCTTCCTCTGCTGCGGGAGCTTTTCCTTAGCTTAAAAACCCTAAAAAAAAAGGTAAAAGTTGCATTTTGCTGCGTGGTTTTACCTTGCACGAGTAGGTGTGGTGCACCGGGTCCACGTTCATGATCTCCTCCACCGTGCCCGTGAGCACCACGTTGGCCTCCTCCTCCCTGCGCTCCAGCTCCCGCTCGGGGCAGCTGGCCAATCCCGAGCCCAACAGTTCCACCGCGATCCCCAGAGCCAACAGCAGAGCCAGCAGCACCTCCCGCTCACCGCCGGCCCGCCGTGTCCCCATGGTGCCGGTGCTGGCGGCGGTGCCGGCCCGGTGGCGGTGCCGGTGTCCCGGGGCTGAGCGCAGACAAAGCGGCTCCGCTGGTGAAGGCGCAGCCGAAAGGGGCACTTTTGTTCCAGGAGGTGAAAAGGAGGAAAGAAAGAGAGGAGGGAGGGAAGGGAGGGGAGGGGAGGGAGGCAGAGAGGGGAGGGGAGAAGGAGGAAAATCCCAGGAGGAGGAGGAGGAGGAGGAGGAGGAGGAGGAGGAGGAGATCTGGCTCTGCCCAGGAGCTCTGCGCTCTCTCTGCCGCGGCCCTGGAAGAAAAGCGCGCAGATTTGCATGAAATCTGAATTGCTGATAAGGAAGGGAGAGGAGCGGGGGGTTAGAGGAGGGAGGGAGAAAAGGAAGGGAGGAAGGCAAGCGCGCCCGCCCGCCCTGCTGGCAGCGCTCGGTGCGAACGCCGCCCCCAGGAAAAGGCAGCGCTCGCCTCGGTTAATGGATAATCAGCGCCGCAACGTGAGGAGACTTTTAAAGGTGTAGGGACCGCAGCCGGCCCCGCCACCCCCATCGTCTCACCGGGAGTGGCAGCTGTCCCCAGGCCTGTCCCGGGGTGTGCCTCGCTCCATCCCGCACCCCCGAGGTGCGCGAAGGGAGGGGCTGTGCCTGCCTGGCACCCCTCGCTGCGGGTGGCGGCTGTGCCCAGCCCTGTCCCTGATCCATACTGAACCCCCGGGGTGCTCAAAGAGGGGTGGCACCCCGACATTTCCCCCCTGGACACTCCCAGCCCTGTCCCTGATCCATACTGAACCCCCAAGGTGCTCAAAGAGGGGTGGCACCCCGACATTTCCCCCCTGGACACCCCCAGCCTTGTCCCCAGCTCTGTCCCCGCTTCATTCAGCACCCCCGGGGTGGTCAAAGAGGGGTGGCACCCCGACATTTCCCCCCTGGACACCCCAGCCCTGTCCCTGATCCATACTGAACCCCCAAGGTGCTCAAAGAGGGGTGGCACCCCGACATTTCCCCCCTGGACACCCCCAGCCTTGTCCCCAGCTCTGTCCCCGCTTCATATCAGCCCCCCCGAGGTGCTCAAAGAGGGGTGACACCCCGACATTTCCCTCCTGGACACCCCCAGCCTTGTCCCCAGCTCTGTCCCCGCTTCATTCAGCACCCCCGGGGTGGTCAAAGAGGGGTGGCACCCCGACATTTCCCCCCTGGACACTCCCAGCCCTGTCCCTGATCCATACTGAACCCCCAAGGTGCTCAAAGAGGGGTGGCACCCCGACATTTCCCCCCTGGACACCCCCAGCCCTGTCCCTGATCCATACTGAACCCCCAAGGTGCTCAAAGAGGGGTGGCACCCTGACATTTTCCCCCTGGACACCCCCAGCTCTGTCCCCAGCTCTGTCCCCGCTTCATTCAGCACCCCCGGGGTGTCAAAGAGGGGTGGCACCCCGACATTTCCCCCTGGACACCCCCAGCCTTGTCCCCAGCTCTGTCCCGCTTCATTCAGCACCCCCGAGGTGCTCAAAGAGGGGTGACACCCCGACATTTCCCCCTGGACACCCCCAGCCTTGTCCCCAGCTCTGTCCCCGCTTCATTCAGCACCCCGGGGTGGTCAAAGAGGGGTGACACCCCGACATTTCCCCCCTGGACACCCCCAGCCCTGTCCCCAGCCCTGTCCCTGGTCCATACTGAACCCCCGAGGTGGTCAAAGAGGGGTGACACCCCGACATTTCTCTCCTGGACACCCCCAGTGCCACCCCAGGGGCTGGTGGCACTCTGGCATTTCCCTCCCTGTCACCCCCAGGGCTGGTGGCACCCCCACATTTCCTTCCCTGTCACCCCTTGTCACCCCCAGGGGCTGGTGGCACCCCGACATTTCCCTCCTTGTCACCCCCAGTGCACCCCAGGGCTGGTGGCACCCCGGAATTTCCCTCCCTGTCACCCCCAGGGCTGGTGGCACCCCGACATTTCCCTCCTTGTCACCCCCAGTGCCACCCCAGGGCTGGCACCAGGGATTCTCCCAGGTTTTCCCTTTGGGGAAACTGAGGCAGGGCTGGTCCTGCTCCTCAGGGACCCCGCGAGTCCCTCCCTGGACACCATGGGGACATCAGGATTTGGGCTAGAAAAGAAAAAAAAAATTTAAAAAATTAAAAAATTAAAATCATAATTTAAAATGCTCTCATCCCAGCCCTGCCTGGGCAGGGACACTTTCCCCATGCCAGGAACTCCCTGGGACACTCCCGGGGAATGTGGCTCTGTCCCCGCAGCACCGTGACTTCCCCTCGGGGGCTGTGGGGTGATTTCCCCAGATGTCCCCAGCAATTAGGGCAGATAGAAAATGAAAAGTTAAGTGGCGCCAGGGGAGGGATGTTGTTTCTGCCCTCCATAAATCAGCCGGCCCCCAGAGGCGTTTTACGAGGCCGTTTCACTTGATGGCCCTAAAAAAGCCCTAAAAAAGCCCTAAAAAAGCCCCGTGTGTGACCCAGACCGAGCTCCTGATCCCAGGGTGAAGTTTAAGCACCTGCCAGCAGAGATTGTGACACATGAAGGTGTCCCCGTGTCCTCCTGTCTTCCCTAAATTCTCAAATAATTCATTCCCTAAATCCCGGGCTCTCTGTGCTGTTTGCCTCCCTGTGTGCGTCACGCTCCTTTTCCTCTCCTTCTTTCATTTATTTAATATCTAGAAATAAATGGATCTGGCTGAAGTTTGTCCCTGAAGAGGATGAAGCACCAGAGATCCCGTAAATCTGCCTGGAAATATCCCAAATCCTGTGGGGTTTGCACATTTTCTGTCTTAACCCAGGCGTTCCCACAGTGTTCTTGTAACCCCACGGCTTCTCCCAGGGCTCTTTCCACTCCAAACTTCCATTTCTCCCTTGGAAATCTGAATTTCCCAGCTCAGCACCGAGGGAAGGCTGCCTGATCCAAGGAAACAAGGGTTTTATCACCTCAGGGATAAAATCCTTATCAAAAATGGCTTTGATTTTCATCAAAAAATGGCCCAAAGCCTGCTCAGATCTTCAGGAAACCTGGTGGGGAATAACTTCCAAACTTGCCAGATTTCCCCACTCCTGTAAAACCCCAAGTTCCAGGATGAAGTGACCTGAAGAAAATCCATGTTATCCAATTTTCTGACCAAAAAACTTCCCCAAAAAGCCCAAATTTTTGGACAAGAGGTAATGGGAAGCCTCCATCCCTCAAAGCCAAGCCCAGGCCCCACAGGCCTCACATCCCAGGGCTCTTTCTACTCAAAACTTCCATTTCTCCCTTGGAAATCTGAATTTCCCAGCTCAGCACTCAGGGAAGGCTGCGTGATCTAATCAAGGAAGGGTTTTATCACCTCAGGGGTAAAATCCTTATCAAAAAATGCTTCAGGGAGATGATTTTCACCAAAATAAATGGCCCAGGGCCTGCTCCGGCCTGCAGGAAACCTCTTAGGGAATAATTTCCAAATTTGCCAGATTTCCCCACTCCTGTAAAACCCCAAGTTCCAGGATGAAGTGACCTGAAGAAAATCCATGTTATCCAGTTTTCTTACCAAAAATCTTCCCCCCAAAGCCCAAATTTTTGGACAAGAAGTAATGGGAAGTCTCCATCCCTCAAAGCCAAGCCCAGGCCCCACAGGCCTCACATCCCAGGGCTCTTTCCACTCCGAACTTCCATTTCTCCCTTGGAAATCTGAATTTCCCAGCTCAGCACTCAGGGAAGGCTGTGTGATCTAATCAAGGAAGGGTTTTATCACCTCAGGGGTAAAATCCTTATCAAAAAGTGCTTCAGGGAGATGATTTTCACCAAAATAAATGGCCCAGGGCCTGCTCCAGCCTGCAGAAAACCTGGTGGGGAATAATTTCCAAACCTGCCACACTTCCCTACACTGTAAAACCCCAAGAAGTTCCAGAATGAAGTAACCCAAAGAAAATTCTCATTTTGTCACCAAAGAACTTGCCCCAAAAGCCTGGATTTTTGGACAAGAGGTCAAAGCCAAGCCCAGGCCCCACAGGCCTCACATCCCAGGGCTCTTTCCACTCAAAATTTCCGCTCAAGAAGATCCAGGATGAAGTGACCTGAAAAAAATCCACATTATCCAAATTTATGACCAAAAAAGATCCCCAAAAAGCCCAAATTTTTGGTCAGGAAATAATGGGAAGCCTCCACCCCTCAAAGCCAAGCCCAGGCCCCACAGGCCTCACATCCCAGGGCTCTTTCCACTCAAAACCTCCCCTCAAGGAATTCCAGGATGAAGTAACCTGAAGAAAATCCACATAATAAAATTTTCTGACCAAAAAACTTCTCAAAAAAGCATGGATTTTGAGGGAAACCTCTTTTTTGGGAAACCTCCACCCCTCAAAGCCAAGCCCAGGCCTCACAAAAATCCTCACAGAGGAGCTCCATTACTCCATTCCTCTTTTTATAAACTCTAGCCATCAGCTAAAAATATTTCAGTGGCCTGATTTTTTTTTTAATCCTGCTGTTTTAATAATTAATTTTTATTGTATTCCTCGAGCACTGCTGGAGTGGAAATCCCAGCAACAAGCTCAGCTCGAGGTGGAAGGAACCAGCTGGGACTCCCTGCTCCAGAACCTCGTAGGGAGGGGAATTATTTCTGCTGGATTTTCACAATTTTCTGGGGTTGAGTTGCCTCCTTTCAGCCCCACCCCTCCATCTGCTTTCAGAGCTGGGATGTGAGGAGAAAAACGCTTTTCACAGCTTTTTTTTTTGATGTTTTTTGCCCCAATCTGGTGTGGTTTGAGTGGAATTACTTGGCCTCGAGGGGTTTTTTTTTGGTGGAGGTGAGATGTGAGGAGCTCGCTCTGCTTGTGGAGGTTTCATGGGACTGAGAAGGACAAAGATTTTCCAAAAGGAAAAGAAGAAAATCACCTTTTTTTAGGGCCAAAAGTGCAGGGAGCAGCACATTCCCACAGGGAATTGCTGAACCTCCAGCTGATAAAGGAGAAACAGGCGGAAAAAAAAAAAAATCTGGGATGTTTCTGTGGGAAAATTGAAGTGAATTCCTTGGCAAATCAGCGCCCAAAATAAATAAACAGCAGCTCCCAAAAATACACAAAACCCCGGGGTTTGTCCCAGCTCTTCCTGGTGAACCTGGAGCTTCCGGGAATGAGTTTTGGAGGTGGTGGAAAATCAAAAATATCTTGGGAAAACTGCAAGGAATTTAGGCAGGGTTCACTTCCTTACACTTGTGTGTGATTTGGGGTGGGAATTCCAAGGGGTTTTTGGAGGGATTGGAATGGAGAGGGGAAAAGGAGAGAAAGGGAGAAGGGAAGGGAGGACCTGGCACTGCCCACATGTCAGGGCAGGAACCCCTCAGGGTTCTGAGCCAAATATTTGCCTTGAAAGCAAATAAAAGGCTTTATTTTAAAATAAAATCCAACCCTGGGGGTGACAGCAGCGTCCTCATCCCTGATTTCCAGAATCCCCATCCCCACTTCCTTCCCTGCTCTGTCTCTCTAAGCTCTGAAATGTTTTAATGTGATTTTTTTTCCTCACCCTTCCCCTATTTCTCTTTCAAGTTTAATCCCTCTTAGTGCTTCCTGCCGCTGCCAAATTCCTTTTTTTTTTTTTTTTTTTGTGCTGTTAGAAACCCTCTGGATGTCACTCCGGAGCAGCTGGAACAAGCTGCCTCTGGGATGTTCCGTGTCTGCCTGGATAATGAGTCCTAAATAATTAAATTTGTTAATTAGAGTGGGGCTGAGGGGGTTTCACCCCACAGCAGCTTCAAGGGGGTCACTCTGTCCCTCTGCTTGGGCTTTTCCCCCCAAAAAAATCAAGGAATTCACAGGGATTTGTCACATCCTGGAGAAAAAAAATTGAGAATTTGGTGTTTTCCACCCCAAATCGGGCTGGCAGCCTTGAACTGGGTTAAAAACTGGGTTAAAACTGGGTTAAAAATCCCCAGCTGATCTCCTGGAATGGCAGGAGGGATCCAGAGGCAGGAATTGTGCTGAATGTGCCCAAATTCCCGGGACTCCAGGAGAGAGAAAAACCCCAAACCACGGCGGGTTCTGCGCTCTAATGACAGGGTGGGAGGAATTCAGCTGGAATGGGATGAAGGGTTGGGATCACCCAGGGATTTTGGGGATTTTTGGCCCCAAATTTTGAGGATCAGAGCCCCCCACAAACCCCTACAGGTGTTTTAGGGCCAGGTTTAACCACCCTGAACATCCAGCAGGGTTTAACTTAACCCCAGCTCAGGGCTCAAAAGCACCCAGTGAACCACGAGGAATCTTTGTGGTTCAAAAAAGGGGAAAAAAGGGGAATAAAAGGGAAAAAATCAAAAGGGGAAAAGAAGCAAAAGGGAAAAAGAAGCAAAAGGAAAACCCAGCGTGAACTTGAGGGCAAAGGATCCCCCCAGGATCAAATCCCACCCTTAAAAACGCCTTGGGGGGGCTGCTGGAATTCCTCCTGCTGGAGTTCCTCCTGCTGGAATTCTCTGTGCCCACAGCAGCCTCCCTAATGCGGATTGATGGCCTCAATCTGCTCTCCCTGCAGGAAAAAAGGAGCTCTGACCCCTGATATCCATTTTTTCCCCACCCTAAGTGGATTTCCCTGTATTTTCCAGGAGAAAAAAAATATCTCCATCTATCCCCACCCCAGCCTTGACAAGCAGCAGCAGCAGAGGGAAACATTCCCACTTAATTCCTCCCTCCCCTGGATTGATCACGGCCACGCCAGGATTAATTGTGGAGAGTAAAAACGTTTCTCTGGGCCATCAATCTTCCCGCGGTTCCCTCACCTTGTCATGCAGCTAATAAGTGGGAAATCAAAATTCCCCTCCTTGGCTGCCTCCAGCCGGCAAATGGATTTCTGTGCTGCATTGCTGGGAATCCTTAAAAGGCGTTTGGGGAGACAAATGGGATTAGCTGGGCAGGGAAAGTGCAGCCACAGCGTTTCTGTGCTGGCAGTGAGGGGAATTCAGCTCTGCCAGGCTCGGGGGGTGAGGGAGAGCCCTGGGGAGGGGGTGTGGAGCAGGATTTGGGGTGGGGATCCCAGGGGTGTCCGTGGGGCTGAGGAATATTCGGGAGGAAAACACCAAAAGCCTTTCCTGGTTTAAATTCCAGAGGGATTCCTGTGTGCAGTGCAAGGGGAGCTGGGAGATGGAATTGGACAGGCCCAGTCACTGCTCTCATCCCAGCACAGAATTCCCTGGATTTGATGTGGGAGCCAGGGATGCAGAGATGAATATCTGGAATCAAAGACCAAAAACCTTTCCTGGTTTAAATTCCAGAGGGATTCCTGTGTTCAGTGTAAGGGAGTTGGGAGATGGAATTGGACAGGCCCAGTCACTGCTCTCATCCCAGCACAAAATTCCCTGGATTTGATGTAGGATCCATGATTAAGAGATGAAGAATATTTGGAGTTAAAGACCAAAAACCTTTCCTGCTTTAAATTCCAGAGGGATTCCTGTGTTCAGTGTAAGGGACACTGGGAATTTTGTCCAGATGGAATTGGACGTGCCCAGTCGCTGCTCTCATCCCAGCACAGAATTCCCTGGATTTAATGTGGGATCCATGAGTGCAGAGATGAAGAATATTTGAAATCAAAGACCAAAAACCTTTCCTGGTTTAAATTCCAGAGGGATTCCTGTGTTTAGTGTAAGGGGAGCTGGGAGATGGAATTGGACGGGCCCAGTTGCTCTTCTCATCCCACCATAGAATTCCCTGGCCTGTCTCAGGATTTGGGATATGGGATGATGTGGGAGCCAGGGATGCAGAGATAAAGAATATTTGGAGTCAAAGACCAAAAGCCTTTCCTGGTTTAAATTCCAGAAAAAATTCCTGTGTTCAGTGCAAGGGGAGCTGGGAGATGGAATTGGACGGGCCCAGTTGCTCTTCTCATCCCAGCACAGAATTCCCTGGGTTTCATGTGGGATCCATGAGTTAAGAGATAAAGAATATTTGAAATCAAACACCAAAAATCTTACCTGCTTTAAATTCCAGAGGAATTCCTGTGTTCAGTGTCAGGGGCACTGTTCAGTGTCCAGCTGGAATTGGACATTCCCAGTCACTGCTCTCATCCCACCACAGAATTCCCAGGATTTGAAGTGGGAGCCAGGGATGCAGAGATGAAGAATATCTGGAATCAAAGACCAAAACCCTTTCCTGCTTTAAATTCCAGAATTCCCTGCCTTGTCCCAGTGTGTCCCCAGCTGTTTGGGTTTGGATTTCCCAGCTGACCACGCCATGTCAGGGACATTTGGGGGATGTCCCAATCTCTGGGAGGTCAAATTTGGCTGAAATTTCTCACAGGGAGCCGAGAACCCGGCCCTGTCCTTCCCTGGAGAGAAATGGGGAATCCTGGAATGCTTTGGGTGGGAAGGGACCTCAAAGCTGATCCCATCCCAGCCAAAACATTCCAGGGACACCTGGAGAACTCCAGGGATGAATCCACAGCTCCTCCTGGCAAACCCCATTTTTTTTTTCCCTTAAAACCTCAGGAATTTGGAAAATCCCACATCCAGGGCAGTCCCAGCTCCCAGCAGTGATTCCTGGGAATCCCAGAGGATCCCTGAGTGCCCAGGGCTGTGGGAAAGGTGAGCACAACCATCCCCAATCCCACAAAAATCCTTCCAGGAGCTCCCTGATGGAAAACACCCAGCACAACTTCAACCTGAAAGAGAAAATATTAACATTCAGGGCATGCAGAGATCCAGCTTTTCCCTTTCTCCTGTTTTTTTTTTTGCAGGATTGAATCAGCCAAGGTTTTCCCGGGCCCCTCTGAAGGCCCTTGGCAACCCCTGGGAAGTTGTTGGAGCCTCTCCCAGAAGGGCTGGAATGCCCAGGGGTGGGCAGGGAGCGACCCAGCCCTCCCAAATCGTGGTTTCACACTTCCCCGAGCCCATTTCGCCTTCCCCAGCAGGATTTATTTATTGGCCGGGGCTCTCCAGGAGATGGAAGCTTTTGTGTGGAATTTTATCCCAAACCCTTCCTGCAGCTGCTGCGTGGGCAAAAAGGAAAAAAAAAAAAAAAAGTAAAATAAAGAATTAAAAAAAAAAAAAAAGAATAAAAAAGACATTGAAAGTGAGAGCTTTGAAAAGATTTCTTCTCTCCGGGATCAGTTTGTGAGTCACAGGCAGGGAATGACCGGGGAATATTTCATCCTGCCGGGATGTGAATCTGCCCCGAGCATTCGTCATTCCGCACACACACCGAGCGGGCAGAGGGCTTTAACCTCTTCCTGCCCGAGATTCCGCCCCTGGCAGGATGGTTTGGATGGGTTTTGAATGATTTAAATGGTTTAAAATGGGTTTAAAATGGGTTTTAAATGGTTTTAAAATGGTTTAAAATGGTTTAAAATGGTTTAAAATGGTTTAAAATGGTTTAAAATGGTTTAAAATGGTTTAAAATGGTTTTAAAATGGTTTTAAAATGGTTTTAAAATGGGAAATAACGCCGAGGATGCTGTCCCAGAGAAGCTGAAACACCAAAACCATGGGAATTATTCCCAAACTTCACTCCCGGCTCAGCTCAGGGGGAGAGGGAGCAGGAAAAGCTGAGGGTGCTCTGCACCTGCTGGCCAAGGAGCGAGCAGGATTTTTGGGAAGGAATTCCCATCCCAGGGATGGAACAGCCGCAGGGAATTAATTTCCAGCTGGAGGCTGAAGAGGATGGAGGGATGGATCCATGGATCCTCTTGGATCCATGGCAAAGGGCTAAATCCAAAATTTAAAAAAAACAGTTTTAAAAACAAAACAAAACAAAAACCCCAAACAAACAAACAAAACAAAAACCCCACAAACAAACAAACAAAAAAAGCAGGAGAGGAAGGGGGAAAAAAGGCCAAAAAAAGCAAGAAAAGGGAAATTCCGGGGGAAATCTCGATTCAGGGCAGTGGGACAGGATGACCTTTAAAAATCCCTTCACCCCAAACCCACTCCGCACTCCTCTGATCCTTTCCCCTCCAAAATTCCTTTGTGGGGATGCAGAAGAGAATCCCCCCAAAATTAAACCCGCTCACCCCTGCCAGGACCCCAAACCCGCTTTAAATCCTCAGCAGAGCTAAAACCACCCGGGCCAGGCACCCTGGGAGCCACGGAGGCCACCGAGTTTTGCTGCAGGGAGCGGGAGAGGAGCCAAGGAGGCTCCGGGTTGCGCCTCAGCTGCTCCGGAGCTGTCAGGGCAGCGCGTCCTGGCAGAGCCTTTCAATTATCCAAAGTGCTCCCAGGCAGCCGCAGCCTCATCCATTAAGGGCTGCTCTGACTCAGGCACTCCTGACCGGCTCCTCTCCTCTTTTCCCGGCGTGTTCCAGCTGGGAAAAGAGGGAACAGGACATGGGGGAGAGGGAAAAGTGGAGCTCACTGCAAAGCGCTGAATACAAATTGTAAAAACCCCAATTTTTTTTTTTTTTAACCCTTGTTTGCTACAGAAATAGAATTAGTATTTGAAATGTAATTAGTATTTGAAATGTAATTAATATTTGAAATGTAATTAATATTTGAAATGTAATTAATATTTGTGCCTTTTGTCAGGGTGAGGTTGAGGCCAGGAGCAGCAGGAGCCGCCTGCCCCTTCCTGTGGGGATTAAACCCATTTTAAACAGCCAAGTGGAGCCCAGGAAAAACTGAATTTCTCAGGAAAAACTGAATTTCTGAGTCAGGAAAAACTCAATTTCTGAGTCAGGAAAAACTCAATTTCTGAGTCAGGAAAAACTCAATTTCCCAGTCAGGAAAACCTGAATTTCTCAGTCAGGAAAACCTGAATTTCCCAGTCAGGAAAACTGAATCTCCCAGTCAGGAAAACCTGAATCTCCCAGTCAGGAAAACCTGAATTTCCCAGTCAGGAAAACCTGAATTTCCCAGTCAGGAAAACCTGAATTTCCCAGTCAGGAAAACCTGAATTTCTGAGTCAGGAAAACCTGAATTTCCCAGTCAGGAAAACCTGAATTTCCCAGCCAGGAAAGCCTGAATTTCCCAGCCAGGAAAGCCTGAATTTCTCAGCCAGGAAAACTGAATTTCCCAGTCAGGAAAACCTGAATTTCTCAGCCAGGAAAACTGAATTTCCCAGTCCGGAAAACCTGAATTTCTCAGCCAGGAAAACCTGAATTTCTCAGTCAGGAAAACCTGAATTTCCCAGTCAGGAAAACCTGAATTTCCCAGCCAGGAAAGCCTGAATTTCCCAGCCAGGAAAGCCTGAATTTCCCAGCCAGGAAAGCCTGAATTTCCCAGCCAGGAAAGCCTGAATTTCTCAGCCAGGAAAACTGAATTTCCCAGTCAGGAAAGCCTGAATTTCTCAGCCAGGAAAACTGAATTTCCCAGCCAGGAAAGCCTGAATTTCTCAGTCAGGAAAACCTGAATTTCTGAGTCAGGAAAAACTCAATTTCCCAGTCAGGAAAACCTGAATTTCTCAGCCAGGAAAACCTGAATTTCTGAGTCAGGAAAACCTGAATTTCTCAGTCAGGAAAACCTGAATTTCTCAGTCAGGAAAACCTGAATTTCTCAGGAAAACCTGAATTTCTGAGTCAGGAAAACCTGAATTTCTGAGTCAGGAAAACCTGAATTTCCCAGTCAGGAAAACCTGAATTTCTCAGTCAGGAAAACCTGAATTTCTCAGGAAAACCTGAATTTCTGAGTCAGGAAAACCTGAATTTCTGAGTCAGGAAAACCTGAATTTCCCAGTCAGGAAAACCTGAATTTCTCAGTCAGGAAAACCTGAATTTCTCAGTCAGGAAAACCTGAATTTCTCAGTCAGGAAAACCTGAATTTCTCAGTCAGGAAAACCTGAATTTCTCAGTCAGGAAAACCTGAATTTCTCAACCCCAAGCGGGCTGGGTTGGGGTTTAGCAGCGTCCGGGGACGTTTTGGGGAGGGCAGGGAGGAGAATTCCAGGGGGACAGAGGCTGTCGCTGTCCCCGGGTGCCACCCTGAGTGCCCAAACCCCCCCGAGGGGCTCCTGAGCTCCTCCGCCCCCGGCTCAGCTGCGAAACCCCGGCCCTGCTCCCTTCCTGCAGCCATCAAAGTGCTCTTTGTTAGGCGAGAGCTGCAAAACAGCTGCCGAGGGCTTGTCCAGACACATAATCCCGGCTGGAGAGCCGGGCTGGGAACGGAGAGCGGCTCCCCAGCCTCGCCCGTGCCCCCTGCCCGGGCAGCGACAGTGGCACCATTCACAGCCCGGGCTGGGGGCACCCCTGGGCTGCTCCAGGGGGGGATTGGGGCACAGGGAGGCTCGGGAGGCACAGCCGGGGGTGCAGGAGCTGATTCCAGCCCTGATCCTGCTCCAAGGAGGGATCCGGGCTGGTTTTTCCCCCATTCCAGGGTGAAAAGAGCTTTAGGTGAGGAACTGGGACAGATTTCCTGGATGGATTGGGGCTAAACCATGGCTGGGAGTGTCCAGGGCCAGGCTGGAGCACCCTGGGATGATCCTAAAAGCCCCTTCCACCCCAAACCCTTCAGTGGTGAGGAATGGGATCCTGCCCTGCAGAGCTGTCAGATCTGGGAGTGATCCTGGCTCCATTTTCCCCCATTCCAGGGCTAAAAGAGCTTGAGGTGAGGAGCTGGAACAGATTTCCTTGAGGAATTGTGGCTAAACCATGGCTGGGAGTGTCCAGGGCTGGGCTGGAGCACCCTGGGATGGTGGGAGGTGTCACTGTCTATGGGAATGGGATGATCCTAAAAGCCCCTTCCACCCTAAACCGTTCTGTGCTGGGGAATGGGATCCTGTCCTGCAGAGCTGTCAGATCTGGGAGTGATCCCAGAGTGATCCCATCCACCCCAAACCATTCATGATGGGGAATAGGATCCTGTCCTGCAGAGCTGTCAGCTCTGGGAGAGATCCTGGTTCGGTTTTCCTGGATGAAATTTTGATTTCCTGTGGCTGACCCATGGCTGGGAGTGTCCAGGGCCGGGCTGGAACACCCTGGGACGGTGGGAGGTGTCACTGTCTATGGGAATGGGATGATCCTAAAAGCCCCTTCCACCCCAAACCCTTCAGTGATGGGGAATAGGATCCTGCCCTGCAGAGCTGTGGGATCTGGGAGACATCCTGGCTCCATTTTCCCCCATTCCAGGGCTAAAAGAGCTTGAGGGGAGTGACTGGCACAGATTTCCTTGAGGAATTGTGGCTGCCCCATGGCTGGGAGTGTCCAAGGCCGGGTTGGAACACCCGGGGATGATCCTAGAAGCCTCTTCCACCCTAAACCCTTCAGTGGTGGGGAATAGGATCTGTCCTGCAGAGCTGTGGGATCTGGGAGTGATTCCATCCACCCCAAACCATTCATGATGCAGAATGGGATCCTGTCCTGCAGAGCTGTCAGATCTGGGAGTGATCCTGGCTCCATTTTCCCCCATTCCAGGGTGAAAAGAGCTTTAGGTGAGGAACTGGGACAGATTTCCTGGATGGATTGTGGCTGCCCCATGGCTGGGAGTGTCCCGGGCCAGGCTGGAACACCCTGGGATGGTGGGAGGTGTCCCTGTCTATGGGAATGGGATGATCCTAAAAGCCCCTTCCACCCCAAACCATTCTGGGCTGGGGAATAGGATCCTGTCCTGCAGAGCTGTGGGATCTGGGAGTGATCCCATCCACCCCAAACCATTCTGGGCTGGGGAATAGGATCTGTCCTGCAGAGCTGTGGGATCTGGAGTGATCCCAGAGCGATCCCATCCACCCCAAACCATTCTGGGCTGTGGAATAGGATCCTGCCCTGCAGAGCTGTGGGATCTGGGAGTGATCCTGGCTCCATTTCCCCCCATTCCAGGGCTAAAAGAGCTTGAGGTGAGTGACTGGCACAGATTTCCTGGATGGATTGTGGCTGCCCCATGGCTGGGAGTGTCCAAGGCCGGGTTGGAACACCCGGGGATGATCCTAAAAGCCTCTTCCACCCTAAACCCTTCAGTGGTGGGGAATGGGATCCTGCCCTGCAGAGCTGTCAGCTCTGGGAGAGATCCTGGCTCAGTTTTCCTGGAACAGATTTCCTGGATGAAATTTTGATTTCCTGTGGCTGCCCCATGGCTGGGAGTGTCCAGGGCCGGGCAGGAGCACCCTGGGACGGTGGGAGGTGTCCCTGTCTATGGGAATGGGGTGATCCTAAAAGCCCCTTCCACCTCAAACCATTCTGGGCTGGGGAATGGGATCCTGTCCTGCAGAGCTGTGGGATCTGGGAGTGATCCTGGCTCCATTTTCCCCCATTCCAGGGCTAAAAGAGCTTGAGGGGAGTGACTGGCACAGATTTCCTTGAGGAATTGTGGCTGCCCCATGGCTGGGAGTGTCCAGGGCTGGGCAGGAGCACCCTGGGATGATCCTAAAAGCCCCATCCACCCCAAACTATTCTGTGATGAGGAATAGGACCCTGCTCTGCAGATCTGTGGGATCTGGGAGTGATCCTATCCACCCCAAACCATTAATGATGGGGAATAGGATCCTGCCCTGCAGATCTGTGGGATCTGGAGTGATCCCAGAGCGATCCCATCCACCCCAAACCATTCAGTGGTGAGGAATAGGATCCTGCCCTGCAGAGCTGTGGGATCTGGAGTGATCCCAGAGCGATCCCATCCACCCCAAACCATTAATGATGGGGAATAGGATCCTGCCCTGCAGATCTGTGGGATCTGGGAGTGATCCCAGAGCGATCCCATCCACCCCAAACTGTTCTGTGATGAGGAATGGGATCCTGCCCTGCAGAGCTGTGGGATCTGGGAGTGATCCCAGAGCGATCCCATCCACCCCAAACCATTAATGATGGGGAATAGGATCCTGCCCTGCAGATCTGTGGGATCTGGGAGTGATCCCAGAGCGATCCCATCCACCCCAAACTGTTCTGTGATGAGGAATGGGATCCTGCCCTGCAGAGCTGTGGGATCTGGGGATGATCCCATCCACCCCAAACCCTTCAGTGATCAGGAATAGGATCCTGCCCTGCAGACCTGTCAGATCTGGAATGATCCCATCCCAGGATGGTCAAGAAGAGGAAAAAAAAGCAAGGAAAATATTCCAAAATGGAAGAGGCTGAGGTTTGAATCCCGAGGCTTTGATGGGGAAGGAGGAAAGGGAAGGAAATCATCCCTGGCCGAGCTCAAATCAAAGCTCAGCCTGACACCAGAGCCTTGCCCAGGGCTCACTCCCGGCCCAGTCGGGCAGGATTTGCTGTGAGCTGCTCCCTCTCCCTCCTGGCTTCACAACTGAGTCAATCCAGCCCCGAGCTGGGAGCCTGGAATGCCCCAGGAATCCCCACGGGAAGGGGCAGGCGGCTCCTGCTGCTCCCAGCTCGGCCCGGCAAAGGGCACAAATATTAATTACATTTCAAATATTAATTACATTTCAAATATTAATTACATTTCTGTGGCCAAACCAGGCTGGCTGCTGACAGCCTCACCTCCCTCTGCTGTCCTGCTCCACCCCAGCCAAAAAACCAGTTTAAATCCAGGGTGAGCCTTCCTGTACTGGTTTTCTCCCAGTTTGGCTGGTCCAGGCTGTGGGAGGGACAGGAGATGGGGATGGGAGAATCTCTGCTCCTTCCCTTTTTCCCAAAATTCTGCCAAATCCAAGGAAATGCTTCAGGATGGGATGAACCCTTAGCCGGGCCTGGATTTGGGATCAGGAGGGATCGAGTCTGAGGGATGAGGCCCCAGAGCAGAGCGGGCAGAGCTCTGTGCCAGTGAAATCCCTGCGGATTTCATGGAATCAGGGAATGGTTTGGATTCTGAAAAATCCTTAAGGGTTATCCCATTCCACCCCGGCCTTCCAGGGACACCTCCCACTGTCCATGGCCTGGGGCACTTCCAGGGCATTTTTGGGAAACCTTCACCTGACCCCATTTTCCTCAGGACTTTCCCCTTCATTCCCCACTTTCAGCCAGCCCTGGCCCCTGAGATCCATTTTCCCTCCCAGAAATCCCAATCTAAGTGGATTTCCCTGTAAAAAACAGATTTTCCTGTGGATTTCTCCTCACTTCCAGGAAAAAATTGACTCCATCCATCTCAGACAGGCAGCAGCAGAGGGAAGCGTTCCCTCCTCATCCTCACCCCGCTGTCCTGGGCTGTTCCAGCCTGGCCTGGGGCACTTCCAGGGCATTTTTGGGAAACCTGTTCAGTGCCATCACCTGACCCCATTATCCTCATTCCCCCCTTTGGCAAGCCCTGGTCCCTGAGATCCATTTTCCTTCCCAGAAATCCTAATCTAAGCGGATTTCCATGGAAAAAGCAGATTTCCCTGTGGATTTCTCCTCACTTCCAGGAGAAAGGGAATCCATCCATCAGGGGGGGAAGCGTTCCCTCCTCATCCTCACCCCACTGTCCTGGGCTGCTCCAGCCTGGCCTGGGGCAATTCCTGGGACATTTTTGGGAAACCTGTTCAGTGCCATCACCTGACCCCATTTTCCTCATTCCCCCCTTTCAGTGAGCCCTGGTCCCTGATACCAATTTTCCCTCCCAGAAATCCCAATTTTAAGTGGATTTCCCTGTAAAAAACAGATTTCCCTGTGGATTTCTCCTCACTTCCATTAGAAAGGTGTCTCTATCCATCAGCAGAGGGAGAAGCGTTCCCTCCTCATCCTCACCCCACTGTCCTGGGCTGGCCCAGGCCGGCCTGGGGCACTTCCAGGGCATTTTTGGGAAACCTGTTCAGTGCCATCACCTGACCCCATTTTCCTCGGGACTTTCCCCTTCATTTCCTTCTTTAAGTGAGTCCTGGTTCCTGAGATCCATTTTCCCTCCCAGAAATCCCAATTTTAAGCGGATTTCCCTATAATAAACTGATTTTCCTGTGCATTTCTCCTCACTTCCATTAGAAAGGTGTCTCCATCCATCAGCAGAGGGAAGCGTTCCCTCCTCATCCTCACCCCACTGTCCTGGGCTGTTCCAGCCTGGCCTGGGGCACTTCCAGGGATGGGGCAGCCACAGCATTTTTGGGAATACTGTGGCTTCCCAAAGTTTCCCAAAACATTGACAAGTTCCTGTCAACAGAACTGTCACCTGACCCCATTTTCCTCAGGATCTTCCTCTTCATTCCCCCCTTTCAGCCAGACCTGGTCCCTGATATCAATTTTCCCTCCCAGAAATCCAAATTTTAAGCAGATTTCCCTGTGGATTTCTCCTCACTTCCAGGAGAAAAGTGACTCCATCTATCCCCCCTGGACAGGCAGCAGCAGAGGGGGAAGCGTTCCCTCCTCATCCTCACCCCACTGTCCTGGGCTGCTCCAGCCTGGCCTGGGGCAATTCCAGAGGCATTTTTGGGAAAAGTGTTCAGTGCCATCACCTGACCCCATTTTCCTCATTCCCCCTTTTCAGTGAGCCCTGGTCCCTGAGATCCATTTTCCCTCCCAGAAATCCAAATTTTAAGCAGATTTCCCTGTAAAAAACAGATTTCCCTGTGGATTTCTCCTCACTTCCATGAGAAAGGGAATCCATCCAGCAGAGGGGGAAGCGTTCCCTCCTCATCCTCACCGCACCGCGGGTGTGTCGCTGTCCCTGGCGCTGTCCCGGTGCCACCTCCATCCTTTTCCCTTCCCTGCAGCGCTGGAAGCGGCCCAAGGGCTGGATCAGCAGGGAGGGAAGGATTTTTAATTAAAGCTCCGCGCGGGGCTGAGCCAGGAGATTTAATGGAGCTAAAGTGAAGGGCTGGCCCGAGCTCCTGGCAGGGAATGAGATCCCAGAGAGCTGGAAAAGCCGGGAAGGGCCGGGGTGGGAGCCAGGGATGGGGAAATGGATGGAAATTGGGAATTTGGGATGGGTAAAGGCACTGGGGGAAACTCGGGAGAGGGGAAGGGATCAGGGGGGTGAGACCAGACCAGCCTCCTTTGGAATATCCTCATCCCTCTGGAATATCCCCAAATCCTCTGGAGTATCCCCATCCCTCTGGGATATCCTCACCCCTCTGGAATATCCCCAATCCTCTGGGATATTCCCAAATCCTCTGGAGTATCCCCATCCCTCTGGGATATCCTCACCCCTCTGGAATATCCCCAATCCTCTGGAGTATCCCCATCCCTCTGGAATGTCCTCAATCCTCTGGAATATCCCAAATCCCCTGAATATTCTTACTACTCTGGAATATTCTTACCCCTCTGGATTAATCTGCCCTCCTCTGGAATATCCCAAATCCTCTGGAGTATCCCCATCCCTCTGGGATATCCTCACCCCTCTGGAATATCCCCATCCCTCTGGGATATCCTCACCCCTCTGGAATATCCCAAATCCTCTGGAATATTCCCACGCCCCTGGGATATCCTCATCCCTCTGGGATATCCCCAAAACTCTGGAATATTCAACATCCCTCTGGAATATCCTCGTCCCTCTGGGATATCTCAAATCCTCTGGAATATCCTCACCCCTCTGGAATATTCCACATCCCTCTGGAATATTCCACATCCCTCTGGAATACCCCCATTCCTGTGGAATATCCCTAGATCCTCCGGAATATCCTCACCTCCATGGAATATCCTCTCTCTTCTGGAGTATCCCCATCCCTCTGGAATGTCCCCATTCCCTGGGACTGTTGCAGGCCGGGCTGGGGCAGCCTGGGATGGCAGCAGGGGTGGAAGGGGGGGCAGGACCGGATCCCAAAGTCGCTCCCAGCCCAAGGGATCAGGACACCGTGCCCGGATCCTTCTGGAAGCGTCAGTGGGAGATTCCTGCCCAGGGGCTGGGATGGGATGGGATTGAAGGTCCCGTCCGACCCAAACCCCTCTGGAATTCCCAGCTGAGCTTTTCCCATGGAAGAGGGGCTGGAATGGGATCTGATTTAAGGTCCTGTCCAATCCAAACCATCTGGAATTCCCAGCTGAGGTTTTCCTATGGAAGAGGGGTTGGAATGGGATTGAAGGTCCTGTCCAACCCCAAACCCTTCTGGAATTCCCAGGAATTCCCAGCTGAGGTTTTCCGGTGGCAGGAGGCTGGAATGGGATGGGATTTAAGCTCCTTTCCAACCCAAACCTTTCTGGAATTCCCAGGAATTCCCAGCTGAGGTTTTCCCGTGGCAGGAGGCTGGAATGGGATGGGATTTAAGCTCCTGTCCAACCCAAACCATCTGGAATTCCCAGCTGAGCTTTTCCCATGCAAGAGGAGCTGGGATGGGATTTAAGCTCCTTTCCAACCCAAACCTTTCTGGAATTCCCAGGAATTCCCAGCTGAGGTTTTCCTATGGAAGAGGGGTTGGAATGGGATTGAAGGTCCCGTCCAACCCAAACCTTCTGGAATTCCCAGGAATTCCCAGCTGAGGTTTTCCCATGGCAGAGGAGCTGGGATGGGATTGAAGGTCTCGTCCAACCCCAAACCCTTCTGGAATTCCCAGCTGAGCTTTTCCCGTGGCAGGAAGCTGGAATGGGATGGGATTGAAGGTCCCGTCCAACCCAAACCCTTCTGGAATTCCCAGGAATTCCCAGCTGAGGTTTTCCTATGGAAGAGGAGCTGGAATGGGATTGAAGGTCTCGTCCAACCCCAAACCTTCTGGAATTCCCAGGAATTCCCAGCTGAGGTTTTCCTGTGGCAGGAGGTGCTGGATTTGCTGACACTTCCAGGGTCCTCTGGTCCCACCTGGATCTCTGTACTAATAATAATAATAATAATAATAATAATAATAATAATAATAATAATAATAATAATAATACCACCAATGCCAATAATTATTGTTAATAACAACAATAATAAATATATCTAATAATATAATATTATAATACAATATAATACAATACAACATATATTATATATTATATATTAATATATATAATATATTATATAAAATATAAAAGATATAAAATATAAAATATAAAAATTAAAATACATTATATGTTATGTATTATATCCTATTATAATTTATTATTATTATTACTGATAATATTGATAATATTGATGATGATGACAATAATAATAATAATAATACCATCAATACCAATAATTATTGCTAACAATAATAAATATATATAATAATATAATACAATATAATACAACATATATTATATTATACATTATATAATAATATATTATATATATTATATATTATATATTATATATGTTATGTATTATATACTATTATAATTTATTATTATTACTGATAATATTGATAATGGTGATGATGATAATAATAACACCAATACCAATAATTATTGCTAACAACAACAACAATAATAAATATATATAATAATATAATACATTGTAATACAATACAATACAACTTATATTATATTATATATAAAATATATAAAATATATAAAATAGAATATATAATATATAATATATAATATATAATATATAATATATAATATATAATATATAATATATAATATATAATATATAATATATAATATATAAAATATATAATATATAATATATAATACGTTATGTATTAGATACTATTATAATTTATTATTATTACTGATAATATTGACAATGATGATTAAATAATAATAATAATAATAATAATAATAATAATAATAATAATAATAATAATAATAATAATAATAATAATAATAATAATAATAATAATAATAATAATTCCAAAAGAAGGAATTCTTTTCAGAAGCCAGGCAGGAGATCCAACCCAAACAAAAACTCCGGACGATTTTCTTACCAATTCCTGCTGCAAGCAGCAGCCAGGAAAATTTGGGAAGGAATTTCCTGGGACAGGAAATCCCAACCGGGCACGGACCGGGACAAAACTCCAGCCCGGGCAGGTTCCTGTTCCAGCATTTCCTTGGAGCAACAAACGCGAGAGGAAAGCGGCCTCTGCTGGGTGGAAACTGCGCTGCACGAAAAAACCTCAGTTAAAGGTTTAAAAGTGGTTTAAATGAACTCGGTTAAAGGTTTAAAAATGGTTTAAGTGAAATTCAGTTAAAGGTTTAAAAATGGTTTAAATGGACTTTGGTTAAAGGTTTAAAAATGGTTTAAGTGAAATTCAGTTAAAGGTTTTAAAATGGTTTAAATGGACTTTGGTTAAAGGTTTAAAAATGGTTTAAGTGAAATTCAGTTAAAGGTTTAAAAATGGTTTAAGTGAAATTCAGTTAAAGGTTTTAAAATGGTTTAAGTGAAATTCAGTTAAAGGTTTTAAAATGGTTTAAATGGACTTTGGTTAAAGGTTTAAAAATGGTTTAAATGAACTCTGGTTAAAGGTTTAAAAATGGTTTAAATGAACTCTGGTTAAAGGTTTAAAAATGGTTTAAGTGAAATTCAGTTAAAGGTTTGAAAATGGTTTAAGTGAAATTCAGTTAAAGGTTTAAAAATGGTTTAAGTGAAATTCAGTTAAAGGTTTAAAAGTGGTTTAAATGGACTTTGGTTAAAGGTTTAAAAATGGTTTAAATGGACATCAATTATTGGTTTAAAAATGGTTTAAATGAACTTCGGTTAAATGTTTAAAAATGGTTTAAATGAATGTCAGTTAAAGGTTTAAAAATGGTTTAAACATGGTTTAAATGAAGGTCAGTTAATGGTTTAAAAATGGTTTAAATGGACTTTGGTTAAAGGTTTAAAAATGGTTTAAATGAACTTCAGGCAAAGGTTTAAAAATGGTTTAAATGGACTTCAATTAATGGTTTAAAAATGGTTTAAATGGTCTTTGGTTAAAGGTTTAAAATTGGTTTAAATGGACTCCAGGCAAAGGTTTAAAAATGGTTTAAATGAACTTTGGTTAAAGGTTTGAAAATTGTTTAAATTAATTTTGGTTAAAGGTTTAAAAATGATTTAAATGAACCATTATTAATGGTTAAAAAGTGTGTGTTTCTGAAGAAGAACCAAGGGCTTCAAATAATTATTTGGCTGCAAAAAAAAGTGGAAACAAATCATCCACTCAAATTCATAATAGCAGAGGAGAAATAATTTGAACCAATATCTTGAACCAATATCTTGAACCAATCCAATAATTTGAATTTAAACCATTGTTTAAAACGCGGTTTCTTTCACGCACAATCCAAAAGACTTTGGAGGGGATGTAAAAATCACCTTTTTAAAACTTAGATTATGTTATTCTGGCCATAATCTCCATTCAGGAGGTTTTTTTTTTATTCCCCTGCTCTGTTTTCCCGAGGATCCAACACCTTCCCGTGACCTCCAACTCAGCATCCCCATAAATCCCAGCCCAGTTAAACCCGACTTTCCTAAGGCCACAACCCCACAAAAGGCTGAGATTTAGGGCAGGGTGGGTGAGCAGCTCCTCGGCCTCACCCCGAGGCCGAATTTATAGAAAAAAAATCCTAAAGCTCAAAAAATTCCTCCCTGTGGGATGCTGGAAGATCCTGGCTCAATCTCTCCCTCTCTGCAAACAGCTCAGGAGTCCTTGGGAATATTCTTATGGAATTTATAGGAAAAAAATAAATCCTAAAGCTCAAAAAATTCCTCCCTGTGGGACGCTGGAAGATCCTGGCTCAATCTCTCCCTCTCTGCAAACAGCTCAGGAGTCTCTGGGAATATTCTTATGGAATTTATAGGAAAAATAAAATTCCTAAAGCTCAAAAAATTCCTCCCTGTGGGATGCTGGAAGATCCTGGCTCAATCTCTCCCTCTCTGCAAACAGCTCAGGAGTCCCTGAGAATATTCTTATGGAATTTATAGGAAAAAAATAAATCCTAAAGCTCAAAAAATTCCTCCCTGTGGGACGCTGGAAGATCCTGGCTCAATCTCTCCCTCTGCAAACAGCTCAGGAGTCCTTGGGAATATTCCTATGGAATTTATAGAAAAAAAATAAATCCTAAAGCTGAAAAAATTCCTCCCTGTGGGATGCTGGAAGATCCTGGCTCAATCTCTCCCTCTGCAAACAGCTCAGGAGTCTCTGGGAATATTCTTATGGAATTTATAGGAAAAAAATCCTAAAGCTCAAAAAATTCCTCCCTGTGGGATGCTGGAAGATCGTGGCTCAATCTCTCTCTCTCTCCAAACAGCTCAGGAGTCCCTGGGAATATTCTTATGGAATTTATAGAAAAAAAATCCTAAAGCTCAAAAAATTCCTCCCTGTGGGACGCTGGAAGATCCTGGCTCAATCTCTCTCCCTCTGCAAACAGCTCAGGAGTCCTTGGGAATATTCCTATAAATTTCCTTATAAAATTCCTTATAAAATTTCTCTGCAGCCCCAAAAAATTCATTCCTGTGGGACGCTGGAAATGCATCCCAGGTTCAACCTCTCCCTCTCTGCAAACAGCTCAGGAGTCCTTGGGAATATTCTTATGGAATTTATAGGAAAAATAAAATTCCTAAAGCTGAAAAAATTCCTCCCTGTGGGATGCTGGAAATGCATCCCAGTCCCTCCAGAATCAACCCCTCTCTCTCTCCAAACAGCTCGGGAGTCCTTGGGAATATTTGTATGGAATTTATAGGAATATATTTATAGGGAAATATATAAGAATATATTTATAGGAATATATTTATAGGAAAATATATAGGAATATATTTATAGGAATATATAGGAATATTTATAGGAATATATTTATAGGAATATATAGAAATACATATATAGGAATATATATAGGAATATATTTATAGGAATATATTGGAAAATATATAGGAATATATTTATAGGAAAATAAATTCTGTAGGAATATTCCCAGGGACTCCTGAGCTGTTTGGAGAGAGATTGAGCCAGGATCTTCCAGCATCCCACAGGGAGGAATTTTTTTGACTTTAGGAATTATTTTTATAAATTCTGTATTTTTTATAAATTCCCAGGGGCTCCTGAGCTCTTTGGGGAGAGAGAAGAGGGAGGGACTGGGATGCATTTCCAGCGTCCCACAGGGAGGAATTTTTTGGGGCTGGGGAGGAATTTTATAAAAGGAATTGTATAAATTTTACAAGAATATTCCCGAGGCAATTGGAATTCCCGAGCAGCCGAGGGGAGCAGGGAGGCAGAGCCACCGCTCAGCGCGGCTCCCACGCTGCGGTTTCCAGGGCGACGCGGCCGGGGCTGCATCCCTGACCCACCCCGCTGCGGCCTTTGGGGGCTCCGGAGCGGCTGCTGCTGCCCCTCTGTTCCGCTCTGTCCCCCGCTCTGTTCTCCCTCTGTCCCCGCTGTGTTCCCTCTCTGTCCCCCCCCTGTTCCCAGATCTGTTCCCCCCTCTGTCCCCGTTCTGTCCCCGCTCTGTTCCCCCCTCTGTCCCTGCTCTGTTCCCCGCCCTGTTCCCCCTCTGCTACCCCCCTGTTCCCCGCTCTGTTCCCTCCTCTGTCCCCACTCTGTCCCCGCTCTGTTCCCCCCTCTCACCCCCCCGTCCCTGCTCTGTTCCCGCTCTGTTCCCTCCTCTGTCCCCGCTCTGTTCTCCCCTCTGTTCCCAGATCTGTTCCCTCTCTGTTCCCGCTCTGCTCCCCCCCCGTCCCCCTCAGTTCCCCGCTCTGTTCCCCCTCTCACCCCCTCTGTCCCCCGCTCTGTTCCCTCTCTGTTCCCCGCTCTGTTCCCCCCCGTTCCCCCCTCTGTCCCCCCCCGTCCCCGCTCTGTTCCCTCCTCTGTCCCCGCTCTGTTCTCCCCTCTGTCCCCCCCCGTTCCCAGATCTGTTCCCCCTCTGTTCCCGCTCTGCTCCCCCCCTGTCCCCCCTCAGTTCCCCCCTCTGTTCCCCCCTCTCACCCCCTCTGTTCCCCCTCAGTTCCCCGCTCCGTTCCCCCCTCTGTTCCCGCTCTATTCCCTCCTCTGTCCCCCCTCTGTTCCCCGCTCTGTCCCCCCCCGTTCCCAGATCTGTTCCCCCCTCTGTTCCCCGCTCTGTCCCCAGCTCTGTTCCCCCCTCTGTCCCCCCCTGTTCCCCCCCTGTCCCCGCTCTGTTTCCCCCTCTGTTCCCCCTCTCACCCCCTCCGTTCCCGCTCTGTTCCCCCCCTTTTCGCTCCGTTCCCCCTCTGTTCCCCCCTCTGTCCCCGCTCTGTCCCCCCTCTGTCCCCGCCCTGTTCTCCCTCCATTCCCAGCTCTCTGCCAGCCGGGAATGCGGCCTGAGCTGGCCTTGGAACCACATGGAAAAGGGGGGAAAATAAAAATAATAAAAGTGAGGCTCGTGAGCTGCTTGGAGAGAGAGAGAGATTGAGCCAGCGTCCCACAGGGGGGAATTTTTTGAGCTTTAGAATTTTTTTCCCCTATAAATTCCATAAGAATATTCCCAAGGACTCCTGAGCTGTTTGGGGAGAGAGGGAAGGACTGGGATGCACTTCCAGTGTCCCACAGGAATTAATTTTTGGGGCTGGGGAGGGTTTTTTCTATAAATTTTATAAGAATATTCCCAGGGGCTCCTGAGTTGTTTTGGGACAGAGAGAGGGAGGGACTGGGATGCATTTCCAGCATCCCACAGGGAAGAGTTTTTTGGGGCTGGGGAGGGTTTTTTCCTATAAATTTTATAAGAATATTCCCAGGGGCTCATGAGCTGTTTGGAGAGAGAGAGGGGGATTGAGCCAGGAGCTTCCAGTGCCCCACAGGGAGGAATTTTTTCAGCTTTAGGAATTTTTTTCCCCTATAAATTCCATAGGAATATTCCCAAGGACTCCTGAGCTGTTTGCAGAGATGGAGAGGTTGAGCCAGGAGCTTCCAGCGTCCCACAGGGAGGAATTTTTTGAGCTTTAGGAATTCTTTTCTATAAATTCTGTAGGAATATTCCCAGGTGCTCATGAGCTGTTTGGAGAGAGAAGTTGAGCCTGGAGGGACTGGGAATGTTCCAGCTGGAGGGACTGGGAATGTTCCAGTTGGAGGGACTGGGAATGTTCCAGTTGGAGGGACTGGGAGCTGTGGTTTTGGGGATATGGGAACATTCACAGTCCCACAGTTCCCAGTCCCCCCAGCTGGAACATTCCCAGCACCAGAGCTCCCAGTTCGGCATTCCCAGTCCCAGAGCTCCCAGTCCCTCCAACTGGAACATTTCCAGCACCAGAGCTCCCAGTTCTGCATTCCCAGTCCCAGAGCTCCCAGTCCCTCCAACTGGGACATTCCCAGTCCCAGAGCTCCCAGTCCCACATTCCCAGTCCCAGAGCTCCCAGTTCGGCATTCCCAGTCCCAGAGCTCCCAGTCCTCCCAGCTGGGACATTCCCAGTCCCAGAGCTCCCAGTCCCTCCAACTGGGACATTCCCAGTCCCAGAGCTCCCAGTCCCACATTCCCAGTCCCAGAGCTCCCAGTTCGGCATTCCCAGTCCCAGAGCTCCCAGTCCTCCCAGCTGGGACATTCCCAGTCCCAGAGCTCCCAGTCCCTCCAACTGGAACATTCCCAGTCCCACAGTTCCCAGTCTCCCCAACTGGGACATTCCCAGTCCCACAGTTCCCAGTCCCCCCAACTGGGACATTCCCAGTGGATTCCAGCCTCTCCCCACCCGGGTGAGGCCCCGGAGCTCCGCCCCACTAATTTACGCACCCAATTAGCAAAGCCCGGCAATTAATTCACGTCTGATTGCCCAATTAGGCCGTGGGGAGCTCACCTGGGAGCTCTGTGCTCAGGACCACCTCGGCCCCGCACCTGGGCGCCCAATTAATTCATTAATTAATGCGTGACCGCCCAATTAACGTACGCGTGAGCGCCCGATGACGTCATGCACGCGCGCCCAATTAATTAATGCGTGAATGCCCAATTACGTCACGCATGGACACCTAATTAATCGATGCATGGGCGAGATATTAATTTGTTTAATTAAGATTTCAATTTATTCGCGTCGGCCAATTAATTCTGGGGGGTGAGAGCCCCTAATTAATTAATTAATATTAATAATTTGACCATTTTAATTAATAAATAATAAACAATAAAATAAAAATTTTTGACAGTTTTAATTAATAAAACAATAAAACAATAAAATAATAAATATTTTGACCATTTTAATTAATAAATAATAAAAT
The DNA here is from genome assembly GCA_021534815.1 of Acrocephalus arundinaceus. Lineage (NCBI taxonomy): Eukaryota > Metazoa > Chordata > Aves > Passeriformes > Sylviidae > Acrocephalus > Acrocephalus arundinaceus. The sequence goes on along the minus strand of JAJEOU010000287.1, from coordinate 7,530,734 downwards.
ATAAAATAATAAAAAATTTTACAGTTTTAATTAATAAATAATAAAATAATAAAACAATAAAATAATAAAATAATAAAAATTTGACAGTTTTAATTAATAAAAAATAAAAAATAAAAAATAAAAAAATAATTATTTAAATTAATGTTAATTTATCTGTTTAATTAATTAATTGATTGATTGATGCCCAGTTGCTTTGCACATCTTCCCCCGAGGCTGAGAATTTTTGCTGAGCCAAATCCCGGCCACCAAAGGGGGACAGGAGGGGACAGGAAAGGATTTTTTGGAAGGAAAAAAAAAATAAAAATAAAGGCGCAGGGAAAATGGAGATGAGGAGAGCGAGGGAGGAAAATCGGGTGGGTAAATCCTAAATTAAAAAATAAATAAAGAACGCGAGAGGGTGGAGGAGGGAAATTCAGGACTCCATCCCTAAATCCCGACTCCATCCTTACCCAGCTCCATCCTTGGCTCCATCCCTAAATCCCGACTCCATCCATCCCAATCCTCACCCTGGACTCCATCCTTGGCTCCATCCCTAAATCCTGACTCCATCCTTACCCAGCTCCATTCCCAGCTCCCTCCTGACCCCCGGCTCCATCCATCCCAATCCTCACCCCGGGCTCCATCCCTGGCTCCATCCCATCCCCATTCCCATCTCCAGCCTTTTCCCGGCTCCATCCCCATCCCGGCTCCATCCATCCCAATCCTCACCCTGGGTTCCATCCATCCCCATCCCCATTCCCATCCCATTCCCATCCCCATTCCCATCCCATTCCCATCCCCATCCCCATTCCCATCCCATTCCCATCCCCATTCCCATCCCCATTCCCATCCCCATTCCCATCCCCATCCCCATTCCCATCCCATTCCCATCCCCATTCCCATCCCCATTCCCATCCCCATTCCCATCCCCATCCCCATTCCCATCCCATTCCCATCCCCATTCCCATCCCATTCCCATCCCCATTCCCATCCCCATTCCCATCCCCATCCCCATTCCCATCCCATTCCCATCCCCATTCCCATCCCCATCCCCATTCCCATCCCATTCCCATCCCCATTCCCATCCCCATTCCCATCCCCATTCCCATCCCCAGCCCTTTCCCGGCTCCATCCCCGTCCCGAGCCCCGGCACCGCGCGGGGGCGCTCGCAGCCCGGCCGCGCCGCCGGAGCGGCTCCGGGATAACCCCGGGATAACCCGGGATAACTGCGGGATAACCCCGGGATAACCCGGGATAACTGCGGGATAACCCCGGGATAACCCGGGATAACTGCGGGATAACCCCGGGATATCTCCGGGGTAACCCCGGGATAACTCCGGGATAACCTCGGGACAACTCCATGATAACCCCGGGACAACTGCGGGATGACTCCGGGATGACTCCGGGATAGCCCCGGGATAACTCCAGGATAACCCAGGGATAACCCCGGGGTAACCCCGGGATAACTCTGGGATACCTCCGGGATAACCCCAGGATATCTCCGGGGTAACCCCGGGATAACCCCAGGATAACTCCGGGATAACTCTGGGATTACTCCGAGATAACTTCGTGATAACTCCGGGATAACTCCGGGATAACTCCGGGATAACTCCGGGATAACTCCAGGATAACCCCGGGATAACTCCGGGAACGGAGCCCCGCAGAGCCCGGCCCAGCCCAGCCACACCCCCGGCTGTCCCCGCTGCCCCGGGACGAATCCATCCCCCCTATCCCGGGAATGATCTGTCCCGGGAATGAACAGTTCCCTGTCCCGGGAATGAACAGTTCCCTGTCCCGGGAATGAACAGTTCCCTGTCCCGGGAATGAGGATTTAGGGATCAAACAGATCCAGAGTGAGGTTTTAGGGATCAGACAGACCTGGAGCGAGGATTTAGGGATCAGCTGGGTCTAGAGCAAAGATTTAGGGATCAGGTGGATCTAAAGTGAGGATTTAGGGATCAGCTGGATCCAGAACGAGCTTTTAGGGAATAGCCGGATCCAGAGTGAGGATTTAGGGATCAGCCGGATTCAGAGCGAGGATTTAGGGGTCAGCCAGATACAGAGCGAGGATTTAGGGGTCCCGGGAGGATTCAGGGGTCCCGGGAGGATTTAGGGGTCCCGGGAGGATTCAGGGGTCCCGGAAGGATTTAGGGGTCCCGGGAGGATTCAGGGGTCCCGGGGTGCTCCAGGAGCCGGCAGCAGCAGCGGCTGGGACGCAGCTGCCACTGCAGAGGCGCCACCCGAGATTTCCCATTTCCCTCATTATTCCAATAAATAAATCCCCGAGAAATCTGGGAGTGCAGGTCCCGCACGGTTTGAGGCAGCAGAGGCGGGGGCAGGCGGCGAACCCGATTTATCATCCCCGGGGGAGCGGGAATTGTGGCGGTGACTGACAGGCGGTGTCGCTGTCACTGTCGCTGTCACCGTGTCGCTGTCGCTGTCTGTGCCAGCCCTGCCTCCCGCATTAATCACCCGCAGGATGCTGCCCACGTAAATCTCATCCCACCCACCTCGCACAGCTCCAGTCACGCTCCGGAGCCTCCCGGGATGGCGACAGCGCCAGCCCAGCCCCGCGGGGACAGCAGTGCCACCCCTCCCCGGAGCCAGCCGGGCTGGTGGCAGCGCCGGTGACACAGCCCCGGTGAGGATCGGAGCTGCGTGTGGCCTCAAAAATGCGTCTGGAGCCGCTGCTGCCGGCTCGGGGCTGCGGGAGGGGCTGGGGAGGAGCCGGGGTCACCGGGGGTTATCGGGGACAAGGACACGGGACGGGGACAGCTGCCCAAAGCTGCCCAAAGCTGCCCAAAGCTGCCCAAAGCTGCCCCGATTTCTTTTCTCCTTATTCTGGCAGAGATTTTGGGATTTTAGCCAAAGCTCCTCTGTTTTACTCCTTATCCTGGCAGAGTTTTTTTGGGATTGTTTTCTTTACCCCTTATCCTGGCAGAGTTTTTTTGGGATTGTTTCCTTTTCTCCTTATCCTGGCAGAGTTTTTTTGGGATTGTTTCCTTTTCTCCTTATCCTGGCAGAGGTTTTTTTTGGGATTGTTTCCTTTTCTCCTTATCCTGGCAGAGTTTTTTGGGATTGTTTCCTTTTCTCCTTATCCTGGCAGAGCTTTTTGGGATTGTTTTCTTTACCCCTTATCCTGGCAGAGTTTTTTTTTGGGATTGTTTCCTTTTCTCCTTATCCTGGCAGAGTTTTTTTTGGGATTGTTTCCTTTTCTCCTTATCCTGGCAGAGTTTTTTTTGGGATTGTTTTCTTTACCCCTTATCCTGGGAGAGTTTTTTGGGATTGTTTTCTTTACTCCTTATCCTGGCAGAGTTTTTGGGATTTTAGCCAAAGCTCCCCTGTTTTCTTTTCCCCTTATCCTGGCAGAGTTTTTGGGGATTTTACCTAAACCTGCCCCCTTTTCTCTTCTCCTTATCCTGGCAGAGTTTTGGAATTTTATCCAAAGCTGCCCCGTTTTCCCTTCTCCCCATCCTGGCAGAAGTTTTGGGATTTTACCCAAAGCTGCCCCATTTTCTCTTCTCCCTGTCCTGGCAGAGTTTTTGGGATTTTACCCAAAGCTGCCCAAGCTCCCCTGTTTTACTCCTTATCCTGGCAGAGTTTTTTGGGATTTTGGCCAAAGCTCTCCCATTTTCCCTTCTCCCTGTCCTGGCAGAGATTTTGGGGATTTTACCCAAACCTGCCCCATTTTCTCTTTTCCCTGTCCTGGCAGAGTTTTTGGGATTTTGGCTCTGCTGAGATCAAGGCCAGGGAGGGGTGAGAGGTGCAGGAGCCTCTGTGGGTGCCAAAATTCTGGTTGAGCACCCAGAGGTGCCCAAAATCCACGTCAGAGATGGAAAGGACGTGCCCAGAGGAGCTCGGGCTGCTCTTCCCTGTCCCCTGCCAGGACCTGGGCTGTCACCTCACCTCCCTGGGCTGGTTGTCACCTCCCTGGGGTGTCACCTCCCTGGGCTGTCCCCTCCCTGGGGTGTCACCTCCCTGGGCTGGTTGTCACCTGGGCCAGTCCCACCTGTAGGATCAGGGGACACCCCCGAGCCAAGGAATCCCACCTGGGGCTGGAGTGGAAAATGGGATTAAAAACTAAAAATGGGATTAAAAACTAAAAATGGGATTAAAAACTAAAAATGGGATTAAAAGCCACGATTTGCTTCCCCATGCTGAGAAGAAAATCAGGACAGGGATTAGCCCCAAACCTGTCCCACCCCACCTGCTGCCCCCGGGATCATCCCGGCCCTTCCAGCCCCATGGATCAGCCAGTCCTGCCCTCCAGGGAGTTCCTGGAGCTCTGAGCTGGGCACGGAGAGATCCCAGAACATTCCCACTGGGATTTTGGGATAAGGTGTCCCAGCACTGCCACCCCCTTGAAGGCTGTGAGGATAAAAAATATCCTGGAAGTGGGAGAAAAATCCTGATTTTCAGCCATGGACTCCAGTGCTGATAGGTCTCTTCCAGGACCTGTCCCCCATAATTCCAGGGAATATCTCCTGTTCAAACCAGCCGGGTTTTGCAGTGTTCTTTATCCCTTCCAGGACCTGTCCCCCATAATTCCAGGGAATATCTCCTGTTCAAACCAGCTGGGTTTTGCAGGGTTCTTTATCCCTTCCAGGACCTGTCCCCCATAATTCCAGGGAATATCTCCTGTTCAAACCAGCTGGGTTTTGCAGGGTTCTTTATCCCTTCCAGGACCTGTCCCCCATAATTCCAGGGAATATCTCCTGTTCAAACCAGCTGGGTTTTGCAGGGTTCTTTATCTCCTTCCCCACCCGTCCATCCCCCAGGGGATCTCTGCTGCTAATGGGCCATGATGTCACCAATGACATCACACATGACGTCATCCCATTGGGAGAGGCTCCACCCAGTGTGGGCGGAGCCAACCGTTCCTACCTGGATAAAAACTGAGATTTGGAACATCTGGAATTCATTTTTTCCCACCAGAGGAAGCCCAGACCCATCTCAGCACCACTGGACTTTTCCTACTCCATTATCTGTACCCACAGAACTCATCTGGGATTTATTGGGGCTGCTCCAACACCCAACACCAACAGGGGGTCAGGGCGGATCCCTGACCCTGTTGGGGTTTTCCAGGATTTTTTTGTTTGCTTGTTTATTTCGTATTACTACATTTATATTTTTTTAATATTCCAACTAAAGAACCGTCACTCCTATTCCTAAATCTTTGCCCGAAATCCCCTAATTACAAAATTACAATAATTAGGAGGGGAGGGGGGTGACATTCCCCATCCCAAGGGAAGCTCTAATTTTCCTTGGCACACAACTGTCCTTCCAAACCAAGACGTGAGGCTGGGAACAAAACAGGGACAACATTCCCGCCGGGAAAACGGGGAGGTCGGGCACCCAAAAACTGCCAAGAACAGATCCCGAGGGGATGAGAGGGGCGCAGGAAGGCCTGGGAGGAGGAGGAGGAAGGCCCGGGAGGAGGAGGAGGAAGGAATGTCCCCTATTAGCCGGGACGGACAATAGGGAGCGATTGTCAGCTCAGCCCCGAAAAACGACAAATTACCCGGGGCGTGCGGCCCTTTCAGCCCCACTGAACCCTGTCCATGGGGAGATCATCCCGGCCGGGATGGAGGGATGGGAATTCCCGGTGGGATGGGAATTCCCGGTGGGATGGGAGCAGGAGATGCCGCCGGATCCAGGCCAGGGAGGAGGGAGCAGCCCCAGCCTGCCTGGGGAGAAGATTTGCCCTCCCCGGGGAAATTTTTTCCAAGTTTTTCATGCTGGGAGAAATGATGGGAGTAAGGGTTTGGAATGTGTGGAGAGTGGGAGTGGGAATGGGAAATGGAATGGGAATGGGAATGGGAATGGGAATGGGAAATGGAATGGGAATGGGAATGGGAAGGGGAATGGGAATGGGAATGGGAATGGGAATGGGAATGGGAATGGGAAATGGAATGGGAATGGGAATGGGAATGGGAATGGGAATGGATGGAATGGGAATGGAATGGGAGTGGGAATGGAATGGGAAATGGAATGGGAATGGAAATGGAATGGGAAATGGGAATGGGAATGGGAATGGGAATGGAATGGGAGTGGGAATGGAATGGGAAATGGAATGGGAAAGGAATGGGAATGGGAATGGGAATGGGAATGGGAAATGGAATGGGAATGGAATGGGAGTGGGAATGGAATGGGAAATGGAATGGGAATGGGAGTGGGAATGGGAAATGGACTGGGAATGGGAAAGGGAAAGAGAATGGGAATGGGAATGGGAAAGGAATGGGAATGGGAATGGGAATGGGAAATGGAATGGGAGTGGGAATGGGAATGGGAAATGGAATGGGAATGGGAGTGGGAATGGGAAATGGAATGGGAATGGGAATGGGAATGGGAATTGGAATGGAAAGGGAACAGGAAGGGGAATGCTCTTGTGGGCAAACTGGGAGATGGAGAGTGGGAATGAGAATGGGAATGGGAAACTGAATGGGAAACTGAATGGGAAAGGGATTGGGAAAGGGAATGGGAAAAGGATTGGGAAGGCTTTGTGGGCAAACTGGGCTACTCTTGTTCAGGGCCCTGCCCCGCAGTGCCGCAGAATTCCCACAAGAAGGAATTTCAGAAACTTCTCCACCTCCCCTCCCTCAGCTCAGAAAACCTGAAACTTTCATCCTCCGGCCTTCCAACATCCTCTCCCCCTCCCCTCCCCGTTAATTACCCCACGAGTTTTGGCTGCCAGCTCCGTCTGGGCTCCCGGAGCCCCCTCCTCACCCCTCATGTCCCCTCCTCACCCCGTGTGTCCCCTCCTCACCCCTCATGTCCCCTCCTCACTCTGTGTCCCCTCCTCACCCCGTGTGTCCCCTCCTCACCCCTGATGTCCCCTCCTCACTCTGTGTCCCCTCCTCACCCCGTGTGTCCCCTCTTCACCCCTCGTGTCCCCTCCTCACCCCTCATGTCCCCTCCTCACTCTGCATGTCCCCTCCTCACCCCTCATGTCCCCTCCTCACCCCAGATGTCCCCTCCTCACTCTGTGTCCCCTCCTCACCCCACGTGTCCCCTCCTCACCCCACGTGTCCCCTCCTCACTCTGTGTCCCCTCCTCACCCCTCGTGTCCCCTCCTCACCCCCGTGTCCCCTCCTCACTCTGTGTCCCCTCCTCACCCCTCATGTCCCCTCCTCACCCCAGATGTCCCCTCCTCACTCTGTGTCCCCTCCTCACCCCACGTGTCCCCTCCTCACCCCACGTGTCCCCTCCTCACCCCTCATGTCCCTTCCTCACCCCACGTGTCCCTTCCTCATCCTGCGTGTCTCCTCCTCACCTCGTGTGTCCCCTCCTCACCCCTCGTGTCCCCTCCTCACCCCACGTGTCCCTTCCTCACCTTGAGTGTCCCCTCCTCACCTCGTGTGTCCCCTCCTCACCCCTCGTGTCCCCTCCTCACCCCCGTGTCCCCTCCTCACCCCTCGTGTCCCCTCCTCACCCCGTGTGTCCCCTCCTCACCCCTCATGTCCCCTCCTCACTCCTCATGTCCCCTCCTCACCCCGTGTGTCCCCTCCTCACCCCTCATGTCCCCTCCTCACCCCTCATGTCCCCTCCTCATCCTGCGTGTCCCCTCCTCACCCCTCGTGTCCCCTCCTCACCCCTGATGTCCCCTCCTCACCCCTCGTGTCCCCTCCTCACCCCACGTGTCCCCTTCTCACCCCTCGTGTCCCCTCCTCACCCCTCGTGTCCCTCCTCACCCCTCGTGTCCCCTCCTCACCCCGTGTGTCCCCTCCTCCCCCTCATGTCCCCTCCTCACCCCACATGTCCCCTCCTCACCCCACATGTCCCCTCCTCACCCCTTGTGTCCCCTCCTCACCCCGTGTGTCCCTCCTCACTCTGTGTCCCCTCCTCACCCCTCATGTCCCCTCCTCACTCTGTGTCCCCTCCTCACCCCTCGTGTCCCCTCCTCACCCCTCGTGTCCCTCCTCACTCTGTGTCCCCTCCTCACCCCCGTGTCCCCTCCTCACCCACGTGTCCCCTCCTCACCGTACCAGCCGCTCCCCTCCACGCCGGCCCTTGTCCCCCTCTCCTCCAGCCCGAGCACCTGGAGACCTCCACAGAAAAACAAAAACTTTGATTAAATCTGATTTTCCCTGATCTTTGATTAAAGCGGCCTGGCGGGGAGGCCGAGCCAATATTGGTTTTGGGACAGACCGTGGGGATGACGGCAGGAGCCGGAGCCGCGGTGCCAGCGCCCGGGCAGGAGGGGAGGCCGTGCCTGGATGCCTCTGCTGTCCCCAGGTCCCCGGGCCCTGGGAGATCAAAGTGGGAGAGGTGGAGCGGCTGGAAGGACGTCGGCGGACAAAAGCATCAAAGGGAATGCAAGGAAAATTAATTGAAGGGTTTGAGCGCTCAGGAGCGAGCGCTGGGGCTTCCATGGCGCGCCAGCTTCTTCTTGTCAAAAACCACGCGGGGATGCGCTGCAAAAAACCCAGGGATGGCTGCTCCATTTCCCCCAAAACAACAACAACAACAGCGAAACCCCAAACCCAAACACGTGGTGCAAAAGGGCAGCAGATCCCGGCTGGCACAGCCTTTCCCAGGGCAGGGTTTTCCCAGATTTCTGCAGTTTCTGGGATGGGATTGCTGCCGTTTTCTGGGATTTCTGCTGTTTCTGGGATGGGATTTCTGCAGTTTCTGGGATGGGATTTCTGCAGTTTCTGGGATTTCTGCAGTTTCTGGGATGGGATTTCTGCCGTTTTCTGGGATTTCTGCCGTTTTCTGGGATTTCTGCCGTTTTCTGGGATTTCTGCAGTTTCTGGGATGGGATTTCTGCAGTTTCTGGGATTTCTGCCATTTTCTGGGATTTCTGCTGTTTCTGGGATGGGATTTCTGCAGTTTTCTGGGATTTCTGCAGTTTCTGGGATTTCTGCAGTTTCTGGGATGGGATTTCTGCAGTTTTCTGGGATTTCTGCAGTTTCTGGGATTTCTGCAGTTTCTGGGATGGGATTTCTGCAGTTTCTGGGGTTTCTGCAGTTTCTGGGGTTTCTGCAGTTTCTGGGATGGGATTTCTGCAGTTTTCTGGGATTTCTGCAGTTTTCTGGGATTTCTGCAGTTTCTGGGATGGGATTTCTGCAGTTTCTGGGATTTCTGCTGTTTTCTGGGATTTCTGCTGTTTCTGGGATGGGATTTCTGCAGTTTCTGGAGTTTCTGCAGTTTCTGGGGTTTCTGCTGTTTTCTGGGATTTCTGCAGTTTTCTGGGATTTCTGCCGTTTTCTGGGATTTCTGCAGTTTCTGGGATTTCTGCTGTTTTCTGGGATTTCTGCAGTTTCTGGGGTTTCTGCAGTTTCTGGGTTTTCTGCTGTTTTCTGGGATTTCTGCTGTTTTCTGGGATTTCTGCAGTTTCTGGGATTTCTGCTGTTTCTGGGATGGGATTTCTGCCATTTTCTGGAATTTCTGCCATTTTCTGGGATTTCTGCAGTTTCTGGGATGGGATTTCTGCAGTTTCTGGGGTTTCTGCAGTTTCTGGGATTTCTGCCATTTTCTGGGATTTCTGCTGTTTCTGGGATTTCTGCTGTTTCTGGGATGGGATTTCTGCCATTTTCTGGGATTTCTGCCGTTTTCTGGGATTTCTGCTGTTTCTGGGATTTCTGCTGTTTTCTGGGATTTCTGCTGTTTCTGGGATGGGATTTCTGCAGTTTTCTGGGATTTCTGCCGTTTTCTGGGATCTCTGCAGTTTCTGGGATTTCTGCAGTTTCTGGGATTTCTGCTGTTTCTGGGATTTCTGCAGTTTTCTGGGATTTCTGCCGTTTTCTGGGATTTCTGCAGTTTCTGGGATGGGATTTCTGCAGTTTCTGGGATTTCTGCTGTTTTCTGGGATTTCTGCTGTTTCTGGGATGGGATTTCTGCAGTTTCTGGGGTTTCTGCAGTTTCTGGGGTTTCTGCAGTTTTCTGGGATTTCTGCAGTTTCTGGGATGGGATTTCTGCAGTTTTCTGGGATTTCTGCCGTTTCTGGGATTTCTGCAGTTTCTGGGGTTTCTGCAGTTTTCTGGGATTTCTGCAGTTTCTGGGATTTCTGCAGTTTCTGGGATTTCTGCAGTTTCTGGGATGGGATTTCTGCAGTTTTCTGGGATTTCTGCAGTTTCTGGGGTTTCTGCTGTTTTCTGGGATTTCTGCAGTTTTCTGGGATTTCTGCCGTTTTCTGGGATTTCTGCAGTTTCTGGGGTTTCTGCAGTTTCTGGGTTTTCTGCTGTTTTCTGGGATTTCTGCTGTTTTCTGGGATTTCTGCAGTTTCTGGGATTTCTGCTGTTTCTGGGATGGGATTTCTGCCATTTTCTGGAATTTCTGCCATTTTCTGGGATTTCTGCAGTTTCTGGGATGGGATTTCTGCAGTTTCTGGGGTTTCTGCAGTTTCTGGGATTTCTGCCATTTTCTGGGATTTCTGCTGTTTCTGGGATTTCTGCTGTTTCTGGGATGGGATTTCTGCCATTTTCTGGGATTTCTGCTGTTTCTGGGATGGGATTTCTGCCATTTTCTGGGATTTCTGCCGTTTTCTGGGATTTCTGCTGTTTCTGGGATTTCTGCTGTTTTCTGGGATTTCTGCTGTTTCTGGGATGGGATTTCTGCAGTTTTCTGGGATTTCTGCCGTTTTCTGGGATCTCTGCAGTTTCTGGGATTTCTGCAGTTTCTGGGATTTCTGCTGTTTCTGGGATGGGATTTCTGCAGTTTCTGGGATGGGATTTCTGCAGTTTCTGGGATTTCTGCCGTTTTCTGGGATTTCTGCAGTTTCTGGGATTTCTGCCGTTTTCTGGGATTTCTGCCATTTTCTGGGATTTCTGCTGTTTCTGGGATGGGATTTCTGCAGTTTTCTGGGATTTCTGCAGTTTCTGGGATTTCTGCAGTTTCTGGGATGGGATTTCTGCAGTTTTCTGGGATTTCTGCAGTTTCTGGGATTTCTGCAGTTTCTGGGATGGGATTTCTGCAGTTTCTGGGGTTTCTGCAGTTTCTGGGGTTTCTGCAGTTTCTGGGATGGGATTTCTGCAGTTTTCTGGGATTTCTGCAGTTTTCTGGGATTTCTGCAGTTTCTGGGATGGGATTTCTGCAGTTTCTGGGATTTCTGCTGTTTTCTGGGATTTCTGCTGTTTCTGGGATGGGATTTCTGCAGTTTCTGGAGTTTCTGCAGTTTCTGGGGTTTCTGCTGTTTTCTGGGATTTCTGCAGTTTTCTGGGATTTCTGCCGTTTTCTGGGATTTCTGCAGTTTCTGGGATTTCTGCTGTTTTCTGGGATTTCTGCAGTTTCTGGGGTTTCTGCAGTTTCTGGGTTTTCTGCTGTTTTCTGGGATTTCTGCTGTTTTCTGGGATTTCTGCAGTTTCTGGGATTTCTGCTGTTTCTGGGATGGGATTTCTGCCATTTTCTGGAATTTCTGCCATTTTCTGGGATTTCTGCAGTTTCTGGGGTTTCTGCAGTTTCTGGGATTTCTGCCATTTTCTGGGATTTCTGCTGTTTCTGGGATTTCTGCTGTTTCTGGGATGGGATTTCTGCCATTTTCTGGGATTTCTGCCGTTTTCTGGGATTTCTGCTGTTTCTGGGATTTCTGCTGTTTTCTGGGATTTCTGCTGTTTCTGGGATGGGATTTCTGCAGTTTTCTGGGATTTCTGCCGTTTTCTGGGATCTCTGCAGTTTCTGGGATTTCTGCAGTTTCTGGGATTTCTGCTGTTTCTGGGATTTCTGCAGTTTTCTGGGATTTCTGCCGTTTTCTGGGATTTCTGCAGTTTCTGGGATGGGATTTCTGCAGTTTCTGGGATTTCTGCTGTTTTCTGGGATTTCTGCTGTTTCTGGGATGGGATTTCTGCAGTTTCTGGGGTTTCTGCAGTTTCTGGGGTTTCTGCAGTTTTCTGGGATTTCTGCAGTTTCTGGGATGGGATTTCTGCAGTTTTCTGGGATTTCTGCCGTTTCTGGGATTTCTGCAGTTTCTGGGGTTTCTGCAGTTTTCTGGGATTTCTGCAGTTCTGGATTTCTGCAGTTTCTGGGATTTCTGCAGTTTCTGGGATGGGATTTCTGCAGTTTTCTGGGATTTCTGCAGTTTCTGGGGTTTCTGCTGTTTTCTGGGATTTCTGCAGTTTTCTGGGATTTCTGCCGTTTTCTGGGATTTCTGCAGTTTCTGGGGTTTCTGCAGTTTCTGGGTTTTCTGCTGTTTTCTGGGATTTCTGCTGTTTTCTGGGATTTCTGCAGTTTCTGGGATTTCTGCTGTTTCTGGGATGGGATTTCTGCCATTTTCTGGAATTTCTGCCATTTTCTGGGATTTCTGCAGTTTCTGGGATGGGATTTCTGCAGTTTCTGGGGTTTCTGCAGTTTCTGGGATTTCTGCCATTTTCTGGGATTTCTGCTGTTTCTGGGATTTCTGCTGTTTCTGGGATGGGATTTCTGCCATTTTCTGGGATTTCTGCTGTTTCTGGGATGGGATTTCTGCCATTTTCTGGGATTTCTGCCGTTTTCTGGGATTTCTGCTGTTTCTGGATTTCTGCTGTTTTCTGGGATTTCTGCTGTTTCTGGGATGGGATTTCTGCAGTTTTCTGGGATTTCTGCCGTTTTCTGGGATCTCTGCAGTTTCTGGGATTTCTGCAGTTTCTGGGATTTCTGCTGTTTCTGGGATGGGATTTCTGCAGTTTCTGGGATGGGATTTCTGCAGTTTCTGGGATTTCTGCCGTTTTCTGGGATTTCTGCAGTTTCTGGGATTTCTGCCGTTTTCTGGGATTTCTGCCATTTTCTGGGATTTCTGCCATTTTCTGGGATTTCTGCCATTTTCTGGGATTTCTGCAGTTTCTGGGATTTCTGCAGTTTCTGGGATTTCTGCAGTTTCTGGGATCTCTGCAGTTTCTGGGATGGGATTTCTGCTGTTTTCTGGGATTTCTGCAGTTTTCTGGGATTTCTGCTGTTTTCTGGGATTTCTGCAGTTTCTGGGATGGGATTTCTGCAGTTTCTGGGATTTCTGCAGTTTCTGGGATTTCTGCAGTTTCTGGGATTTCTGCAGTTTCTGGGATGGGATTTCTGCAGTTTCTGGGATCTCTGCAGTTTCTGGGATCTCTGCAGTTCCTCAGCTTGCTCCGGGCACTCTGCAGGTGACACAGGAGCGGGAATGGCTGTGACCAAAGCCAGGATTTCTCCATGCTCCAGCGGTGACAGGAGCCACGGCCAAACCCTGCAGGGTGGGGATCTCTGGGTGTCCATGGAACCTGGGATTGGCCACACAAAACTCTGGGAATTGCTGGCAGTGAAGGTTCTAGAAGGCTCCAGAAGGTTCCAGGACAACCCCAGCAGGAGCAGGAGTGGGGACGAGGCTGAGCTGGGGCTTGGAGCAGCCGGGGACAGTGGAAAGGGATGGGATGGGATCAATGGGATGGGGTGGGATGGGATGGGCTTTAAGATCCCTTCCAGCCACCCCAAACCCGTCTGGGATTCTGGGATTCCATGGCTTGAGCTGGATCAGTTGTGGCAAACAAGGCCCCAGTGCCCTCCCAGATCTTTGGGGTGCTCAAACAAGATCCCAGTGCCCTTCCTGATCTTTGGGGTGCCCAAACAAGATCCCAGTGCCCTTCCTGATCTTTGGGGTGCTCAAACAAGGCCCCAGTGCCCTTCCTGATCTTTGGGGTGCCCAAACAAGATCCCAGTGCCCTTCCTGATCTTTGGGGTGCTCAAACAAGGCCCCAGTGCCCTTCCTGATCTTTGGGGTGCCCAAACAAGATCCCAGTGCCCTTCCTGATCTTTGGGGTGCTCAAACAAGATCCCAGTGCCCTTCCTGATCTTTGGGGTGCCCAAACAAGGCCCTCCTCATCTATGGGGCACCCAAACAAGATCCCGATCTTTTCACTGATCTTTGGGTAACCCAAACAAGATCCCAATGCCCTCTCTGATTTTTGGGGCACCCAAACAAGATCCCAGTGCCCTTCCTGGTCTTTGGGGTGTCCAAATAAGATCCCTCTGGTCTCCCAGATTTTTAGGGTGCTCAAACAAGGCCCTCCTGATCTTTGGGGCACCCAAACAAGATCCCGATATCCTCCCTGATCTTTGGGGTGTCCAAACAAGATCCCGATCTTTTCCCTGATTTTTGGGGCACTCAAACAAGATCCCAATGCCCTCTCTGATCTTTGGGGTGCCCAAACAAGATCCAAATCTCCTCCCAGATCTTTGGGGCACCCAAACAAGATCCCTCTGCTCTCCCAGATCTTTGGAGTGCCCAAACAAGGCCCTTCTGACCTTCGGGGCACCCAAACAAGATCCCAATGCCCTCCCTGATCTTTGGGGTGTCCAAATAAGATCCCAATCTCCTCCCAGATCTTTGGGGCACCCAAACAAGGCCCTCCTGGTCTTTGAGGCACCCAAAGAAGATCCTGATCTTTTCACTCATCTTTGGGTAACCCAAACAAGATCCCAATCTCCTCCCTGATTTTTGGGGTTCTCAGACAAGATCTCAATCTCCTCCCTGATCTTTGGGGCACCCAAACAAGATCCCAGTGCCCTCCCTCACCTTTGGGGTGTCCAAACAAGATCTCTCTGTTCTCCCAGATCTTTGGAGCACTCAAACAAGATCCCAATCTCCTCCCTGATCCCTTGGGTGCTCGCGCCTCTGGAAATCCTCTGCCCTTCCCACTCCAGAGCCCCGGGAAACCGAAAGGGGAAGGAGCAGCCGAGCTGGACCGGGTGGGCAGGTCCAGGCTGGAGCTGGACCGGGCGGGCAGGACCAGGCTGGCCCCGGGACAAACCCACGATGAAGGGACCCCACAATTTAGTGGGACGGAGCCGACCCCAGTGAATTACGGCCGGGCTGAGAGGGGCAGCAGAGCCGGGCAGGGGCGGCAGCGCGGCCCCAGGCGGGCTCGGTGTCTGCCCTGCCCCGCGGCTGCCACTCATCCATCACCGATCAAGGGAGGCCCCCGCGGGTTGTTTGAAACCGCGGCCAGCGGGAGCTCGGGCTAATGAGTAAAATCGGAGCATTCCTCGAATTTCCCATCGCTCCATCCCTGCCCGGCGCGGGCAGGGGGATGGGGACAGGAATCTGCCTCTGGAGAGGGGCTGGGCCTGAGGGACAAAACTGCTGGGCCAGGGATGGGGAGCTGATCCCAGGATCCGTGGGGTGGCAAAGTTCTCCTCAAAATCAGGACTCAAACCTTTTCTTGTCCTTTCCTTATGGAATCCAGAATTTCCTGAGCTCTGAAATCCAATGGGGTCTCCTCCGGATGAGGACACAAACCTTTCCCTGTCCTCTCCTATGGAATCCAGAATTCCCTGAGCCCTGAAATCCAACAGGGTGGCAAAGTTCTCCTCAAAATCACGACTCAAACCTTTTCTTGTCCTTTCCTTATGGAATCCAGACTTCCCTGAGCCCTGAAATCCAACAGGCCGGCAAAGTTCTCCTCATGATGAGGACTCAAACCTTTCTCTACCCCTTCCTTATGGAATCCAGACCTCCCTGAGCCCTGAAATTCAATGGAATCTCCTCCAGATGAGGACACAAACCTTTCCCTGTCCTTTCCCTATGGAATCCAGACTTCCCTGAGCCCTGAAATCCAACAGGGCGGCAAAGTTGTCCTCAAGATGAGGACACAAAACTTTCCCTGTCTTTTTCCTCTTTCCTTCTTTTTCCTTTTTTTTCCTCTTTTCCTTCTGGAATCCAGACTTTCCTGAGCCCCGAAATCCAATGGGGTCTCCTCCAGATGAGGACACAAACCTTTCCCTGTCCTTTCCGTATGGAACCCAGAGTTCCCTGAAATCCAACAGGGTGGAAAAGTTCTCCTCCAGATGAGGATGCAAACCTTTCCCTGTCTTTTTCCTCCTTTCCCTCTGGGATCCAGACTTCCCTGAGCCCTGAAATCCAATGGGGTGGCAAAGGTCTCCTCAAATGAGGACTCAAACCTTTCCCTGTCCTTTCCCTATGCAATCCAGACTTCCCTGAGCCCTGAAATCCAACAGGATGGCAAAATTCTCCTCAAGATGAGGACACAAAACTTTTCCTGTCTTTTCCTTCTGGAATCCATGCTTCCCTGAGCCCTGAAATCCAATGGAATCTCCTCCAGATGAGGACACAAACTTTTCCCTGTTCTTTCCCTGTCCTTTCCTTGTCCTTTTGCTCTGGAATCCAGATTTCCTTGAGCTCTGAAATCCACTGGGGTCTCCTCCGGATGAGGACACAAACCTTTCCATGTCCTTTCCTTGTCCTTTCCCTGTCCTTTCCCTCTGGAATTCAGACTTCCCTGAGCCCTGAAATCCAACAGGGCGGCAAAGTTCTCCTCATGATGAGGACTCAAACCTCTCTCTACCCCTTCCTTATGGAATGCAGACTTCCCTGAGCTCTGAAATCCAATGGGGTCTCCTCCAGATGAGGACACAAACCTTTCCCTGTCCTTTCCCTCTTGAATCCAAGCTTCCCTGAGCTCTGAAATCCAATGGGATCTCCTCAAGATGAGGACACAAACTTTTCCCTGTTCTTTCCCTGTCCTTTCCTTGTCTTTTTGCTCTGGAATCCAGACTTCCCTGAGCTCTGAAATCCAATGGGATCTCAATATGAGGACACAAACCTTTCCCTGTCCTTTCCCTCTGGAATCCAGACTTCCCCGAGCCCTGGGATCCAGCTGGGAGGTTGGGCCACACCGAGGTGGGAGCAGAGGGATTTTGCAGAGGGAAGAAGAGGGAGAACAACCAACCCTGCCCAGTGCAATCCCACTGCTCCCACCTCCCCTCTGCCATGGGCACACCGAACTTCCCTGGGAGTGCACTAATGGTTATTTCAGCGGTCGGGGCCCCGAGCGGTGAGCGGCGAGGTGCTTGCTGGCTCGTCTGTTGGCTCTGGGATTCTTGCGGTGTGAACTGTTGGCTCTGGGATATTGGCAGTCTTGCCTGTTGCCGAGTCCGGGTAGGCTGGGTAGCGCAGTGGATGGATGGGGAGGCTCTAACTGGTGGTGCTCTATTGGGCACGGTGGAGGTATGACTCAATGAACGTGACGCGCGGTGGCACGATCACCTCTCTGTGCGGAAGGTAAAACCACGGCAGCAAAAAGCAACTTTTACCTTTTTTTTTAGGGTTTTTAAGCTAAGGAAAAGCTGCTGCTGGCAGCTAGAGGACAGTGTTCGGTAGTGGCTTGTGGCTGGAGAGGGGTTTTGGGGATATCTCCAGAGGTTTTGTTTGGCTTTTTCATGGGCATTTCCTTCCTGGGTTTTGGCGTGATTGCGGAGTGCCTTCCCAACTTTCCGTAGATTAATAGTATGATGAAAAAAAAAAAATAGGGTGCTGGGAGAGCCTCTGCCGCATGTACCAGCCCGCGGTCTCGGATGTTACTTTTTTAGGCAGCATTATTTGTCTCGAAGTCTGCAGCTCCTAGCTCCTGAGTCTATTGTTGTAATCATCACCTGAACTCTCGTCCTGGGCTGTGGGGTTTGGTTTGGGGTTTGGTTTTTTTTTTTATCTCCCCCCCGCCGCTCGAAGCCGGAGGTAGATTGTTCCTCGATCCTGCGAGCCAACACTGAAATTTCCATCCGTCGTTCTCGCTGTATCATGAAACGTGCCGGGTTCGGCTTTAAACTCCTTTGCGGGGCAGGGAATGTCGCTTGCTCGTACAAGCTCTTTTCCTCCTTTTCAGTTCCCCTTTTCCTCCGCAAGAAATGGAGTCTTCCTCGGTGTTTCTGCTTGAAATCCTGGGTTTTTTGTTCCTGGCTTGCTGAGCAGGGCTGGGCGGCCGATGGCATTGGTGAAGACGGGTGGGGGAATCTTTTCCTGTGGGGTGGTCTCAAACTATCCCTGAGCTATTCCCCTAACACATCTTTTCCCGCAGCATCCCCGAGCATGTGAAAGAGTTTTCATTGCTTCTCATTCGATCCTCATTCCCACTGATTCCATCCTCATGTCCTCATTCCATTCTGATCCATTCCTCATCTGCCTGTCGGCAGTGCTTGTTTGACATTCGGGATATTTTCTTGTTCTCAGGGACAGGTTCGCCTTGCCATTGCAGGTGCCCACTCCGGTGGTTATTTAGTGGGCATTTTCTGGGTGACTTTGCAGGGAAAGTAAAAAGTTCGCCTCAAACTAGTCGCTGAGCATTTCGGCACTCAATGCAGGGAATAGATTTCCAATCCCATTGATTCCCATCCGGATGATTGTGCCATCCATGCCTACTGATTTCCATTTCATTTCGTGTGGGTCAATGTCTGGGTGATCATGTTCGTGTTTGAATCCTCCCGAGGCAGGCTGTTCCGCTGTCTCCTTTTCTCTGTCCTTCTTTTTTTTTTTTTTTTCTGTTCTCGCCCGTCCCGTTTTTTAGTGCATTCTGGGTGTCTTTTGCAGGGTAAAAAAAATTTCCTCTCTCAAAAGCATGTCCACCGTGACATTTTCCTCAACAGTGACAGTATTCATTTCCCATTTAGTCGCCAGTCCTCATTCGAATTTCCTATCGCCCATCTCCACTGATTCATCCCACTGATCTTCCGATCGTGAGGCTCAGTGTCTGTGATTCAGGAATTCTCTCCATGCTACAGCTTCCTTCCTGTCCCTTTCCCTGCCTTCATTTTCCGTTCTCCGTCCCGCTCAGTCTCCGGTGTCTTTTTAGTGCATTTGCAGGCGTTATAATAAATATTCTCCCGAGCAGCCCCCAATTATTCATCTCCTGAGGCAGATTTCCCCCTGAGCAGTGGAAGATTCATCCTTCAGTCGTGCCATTCCACGATCATCCCGCGTGACAATTCGTGAATTCTCCCAGGACAGGTTTTCCTGTCCCATTTCCTCTGCCCAGAGTTTCCCGTTGCCGTTGTAGTTTGCATTTGCAGGAAATAAAAAATTATCTTAAAACTCGCTCCCAGGTACATCGCCTTAAAATACATTGGCCCCAAAAACATTCCATAGACAATCTCCTAAAATTTCATTACACTGAAATCTATCTCCAACCATGCCATGTTTCCCCAACACCGTCCCCGCCTTACCCCAAACAGTTCTTGCCTAGAACATCGAACCCCCAAACATCCCGCTGTAGCATCCCAAACACCTTCCCAAGAGCATTCCATTCGCCCCAAACAGCCGCCCATAACATTCTCATCCCAAAACTCCTGAGCATCCCCCAACACACAACCCGCCCAAATGACGCCCCAAACTATCAATCCTCCAAACATCCCCGAACATCCCCGTAAACCATCCCCCAAGCATCCAAGCCCCAAACACCCCCTGAGCATCCCGCAACACGCCCCAACATCTCCACCAACACACCCAAACATCCAACCCCAATACATCCCCCTGAGCATCCCCAAACAACCCCGAGCATCCCAAGCCACTCCAGCACCAAACATCCCCCAAACACAACCAACACATCCAACTCCCAAACATTCCCTGAGCATCCCAAACACCCCCCCAAATACCCCCAAACACCCACACAATTTTCCAACCCCCAACATCCCCTGCAAGCATCCCTAACAAACCCAAACATCCCCAAACATCCCAATACAATCCCAAACATCCCCCAATAACACCCCCAATCTCACTCCACCCAATACACCCTTTAGCATGCCCCATAACACCCACCCCCAAATTACCCCCAAACACTATCCACCAAACATCCCTAGCATTCGACCAATAACACTCCCCAAATACTCCCCAAACATAACCTCCCAAACATCCCCCTGAGCATCCGCAAACATCCACCAAACAGACCACCCCAGGCATCCCCCAAAACATCCACCCCCAAACATCCCCCAACTCCACCAACAACACCATCTTCCTCAAACATCTTCCTACCATCTCCCTGACCCCCCATAAGCTACACCTACAGGCCCAAACACTCCCAGTAATGCCATCTTCCCCACCCAAACACCACGCCAGACACATACCCCCTGAGCATTCCCAAACACCCCCAAAACATCTCCCAGAACACCCGCGAACCATCATCCAACCCGCCCGCCTCGAGAAAAGGTAATGAGGCATCCACGATTTCTCCGCAATTACATAACTTCCACCCAAAATCCCCAAGGAACATCCCTGGCATTAATTACTAAGCCCAATACATCCTCCCAAGTCCCGGCGAAATCCCTCGGAGCAGTGAGTACCAAGACTGACAGCCCAAGGAGGTGACCCCACACATTCCACCAAACATCCCCGTGAGGCAATTCCACGGTCCTTCATACGTCACACGCAAGACACGCCCACCGGAGCAGCATGAGCCCCCAAACATCCATCCGCCCAAACATCCGCATAAACATCCAAATACGGGCCGAGCAACACATCCCCCTGAGCATCCCCTAAACACCCCCAAACATCCACAAGACATCCCAAACACCCCCAAACACCCAATCTCCAAACATCCCCTGAGCAGTCCAAACACCCCCCATACCCCCAAACACCCCCCAAAACCCCAAACATACCCCAAGACACCCCACCAGCATCCAGCCAAACATGCCATCCCCATAACATCCCCAATACATCCCCTAAACATCCAATCCCCAAACACCCCCAAACACCCCCAAACATCCAATCCCCAAACACTTCCGCCAAATACCCCCAAACATCCCACAAACACCCACCCAGCATCCCCCAAACACATCCCCTAAACATCCATCCCCCGAGCATCCCCAAACATCCCCAAACACCCCAACAACACCATCCCCTAAGACAATCCTATTACTCCTACATCCACCCTCTAAACACCCCAAACATCCCCCAAACACCCCCGAGACCCCGCAGCCCTGGCCCGCTCCCAGCGCCCCCCCAGACCCATCTGCACCCCTCACAGCCCTCCGCGGGCCCGTCTTAGTCCGATGCCGTCTGTCCCGTCTGTTCGACGCGTCTGGCACAATCCTGCGGTTGCTGACGGAATTAATGAGCCGCCGCCCCTCTGCTGTGCTGGCTGCTGGGCAGCAAGATCCGTGGCCACCTGGGCCACAGGGGTGGCCCAGGGGTTGCTGGTGGCCAGGGGGA
>JAJEOU010000287.1:7247061-7509852 GCA_021534815.1 Acrocephalus arundinaceus | reverse complement strand
TCCTGGAGCTGTGGGACTCATGGGGGAGCTTTAAAGGGTCCCAGGAAGGAATTTCCATCCCTGGGGAGGGTCTGGAGCCAGCAGTGCCCAGCAGGTCCCTTCCATGGGCAAATCCCTGAGGTTTTGTGGTGGGAAGGCTGGAGCAAACCTGGCTTTGAACATCAGCTCGGAGCTGCTGGTTGTGTTTGTCCTCCCAGATTGAAATCATAATTTTTAAAATTTTTAAATTACTTTTTAAATTTTTTTCTTTTTTTTTTTTAGTTTTTAAATTTTTAATTACTTTTTTAATTATTATTTTTAATTTTTTAATTTTAAAATTGTTTTAATTTTTAATTATTTTTTATTTAAAAATTCTTAATTAATTTAAAAAGTTTTTTAATTATTATTTTTTTAATTTAATTTTTAATTTTTTAAATTTTTATTTTTAATTTTAAAACTTCTAATTAATTTTTTAAAGTTTTTTAATTGTTATATTTTACTTTTTTTTAAATTTTTAGATTTTAAATTTTTTTTATTTTAAAAAAATTTAAGGTTTTTACATTTTTTTTACATTTTTTAAGAGACAAAACCACAAAAACTTACCAATAATAAATCCCCAAACCTTTCTTTTTTTTTTTTAATTTTTTATTAATTAAACCCTTTCCCTACCCCACCACCTCCTCCCTCCTCTGCTCCTCTGCGCTTCCCCAGCTCCCCCCCGGGATTTTAATTACATTCATCAATTTCCACTCACTGCCTCTGTCACCGGCGGTAATTACGGGCTGGGAAGCGCCGGGGCCGGGGCGGATTAAGGGATCCTTTCCCAGCCGGGCTGACAGATGGGCAGGGGCCGCTGATGGCCCCTAACGAGCTGCCACAAAGATTTATTATTTTATTTACCTGTGGAAATGTGTGTTGTTTAAAATGTGATTTTATATGAATTTTTGTATTTGTAAATCTATGTAAAAATTCTTAAATATTTAGTTATTTTTATTTTTATATTATATTATATTATATTATATTATATTATATTATATTATATTATATTATATTATATTATTATTTACCTGTGGAAATGTGTGTTATTTAAAATGTGATTTTATATCAATTTTTATATTTGTAAATCTATGTAAAAATTATTAAATATTTAGTTATTTTTATTATTATATTATATTATCTTATTTACCTGTGGAAATGTGTGTTGTTTAAAATGTGATTTTATATGAATTTTTGTATTTGTAAATCTATGTAAAAATTATTAAATATTTAGTTATTTTATTATTATTATATTATATTATATTATATTATATTATATTATATTATATTATATTATATTATTTACCTGTGGAAATGTGTGTTATTTAAAATGTGATTTAATATGAATTTTTGTATTTGTAAATCTATGTAAAAATTCTTAAATATTTAGTTATTTTTATTATTATATTATATTATTTTATTTACCTGTGGAAATGTGTGTTGTTTAAAATGTGATTTAATATGAATTTTTGTATTTGTAAATCTATGTAAAAATTCTTAAATATTTAGTTATTTTTATTATATTATATTATATTATATTATATTATATTATATTATATTATATTATATACCTGTGGAAATGTGCGTTATTTAAAATGTGATATTATATAAATTTTTATATTTGTAAATATATCTATGTAGAAATTCCTAAATATTTATTTATTTTTATTATTATATTATATTATATTATATTATATTATATTATTTACCTGTGGAAATGTGTGTTATTTAAAATGTGATTTTATATCAATTTTTATATTTGTAAATCTATGTAAAAATTATTAAATATTTAGTTATTTTTATTATTATATTATATTATCTTATTTACCTGTGGAAATGTGTGTTATTTAAAATGTGATTTAATATGAATTTTTGTATTTGTAAATCTATGTAAAAATTCTTAAATATTTAGTTATTTATATTATATTATATTATATTATATTATATTATATTATATTATATTATATTATATTATATTATATTATATTATATTATTATTTACCTGTGGAAATGTGTGTTATTTAAAATGTGATTTAATAAGAATTTTTATATTTCTAAATCTATGTAAAAATTATTAAATATTTAGGTTATTTTTATTATTATATTATATTATCTTATTTACCTGTGGAAATGTGTGTTGTTTAAAATGTGATTTTATATGAATTTTTGTATTTGTAAATCTATGTAAAAATTCTTAAATATTTAGTTATTTTATTATTATTATATTATATTATATTATATTATATTATATTATATTATATTATATTATATTATTATATTATATTATATTATATTATATTATATTATATTATATTATATTATTTACCTGTGGAAATGTGTGTTATTTAAAATGTGATTTTATATAAATTTTTATATTTGTAAATATATCTATGTAATAATTCCTAAATATTTAGTTATTTTTATTATTATATTATTTTATTTTATTTACCTGTGGAAATGTGTGTTGTTTAAAATGTGATTTAATATGAATTTTTGTATTTGTAAATCTATGTAAAAATTATTAAATATTTAGTTATTTTATTATTATTATATTATATTATATTATATTATATTATATTATATTATATTATATTATATTATTTACCTGTGGAAATGTGTGTTATTTAAAATGTGATTTAATATGAATTTTTGTATTTGTAAATCTATGTAAAAATTCTTAAATATTCATTTATTTTTATTATTATATTATACTATACTATATTATATTATATTATATTATATTATATTATATTATATTATATTATATTATATTATATTATATTATATTATATTATATTATATTATATACCTGTGGAAATGTGCGTTATTTAAAATGTGATATTATATAAATTTTTATATTTGTAAATATATCTATGTAGAAATTCATAAATATTTATTTATTTTTATTACTATATTATATTATATTATATTATATTATTTACCTGTGGAAATGTGTGTTATTTAAAATGTGATTTAATATGAATTTTTGTATTTGTAAATCTATGTAAAAATTCTTAAATATTTAGTTATTTTTATTATTATATTATTTTATTTACCTGTGGAAATGTGTGTTGTTTAAAATGTGATTTTATATGAATTTTTGTATTTGTAAATCTATGTAAAAATTCTTAAATATTTAGTTATTTTTATTATTATATTATTTTATTTTATTTACCTGTGGAAATGTGTGTTGTTTAAAATGTGATTTTATATGAATATTTATATTTGTAAATCTATCTATGTAGAAATTCCTAAATATTTTTTATTTTTATTTATTTTTATTATTATATTATTATTATATTATTTTATGATATATTATTAATTTATATTATTTATATGTGTTAATAAATATTTAAATAAAATTAAATATAAATAAATATTTAAATATGAAATATGTGTTTGTATAGTATAAATATATTATATATATATTATATATATATATGTTTATATAATATAAAATATAATATATATTCTTATATATAATAATATATAATATTATTTTATATATTTATTCAAATATAAAAATATTATAAATTTTATATATAAATTTATATTTATTTTATAAATTTATATATAAATTTATATTTTTATATCTAAATATATAATAAAAATATAAATATATGTTCTAGGAAAATTTAAAATATAAAAATAAATATGTATATTATATTAAAATACTATAAATTTTATGTATATATATATTTATATAAAACTATATATAAATTTTGGGTTTATATTTACCCAAAAGGGTGTTTTCAGGTCACTCCAAATGGATTCTCCAGGGAAGGAAGGTGGGAATTCTGTGGGTTCAGAGGAGCCGGGGGATGCAGGGATTTTTTAACCCCAACCCCTTTTCCTTCCCCTGGGAATGTCAGACACAAGGCTGATCCCACAAAAACCCATCTCAATCCCACAAAAACCTGACCCAAACCCACAAAAACCCAACCCAATCCCACAAAAAACCCCGGCCAAATCCCACAAAAACCTGACCCAAACCCACAAAAACCTGGCCTGATCCCACAAAAACCAGGCCAATCCCACAAAAAAACCTGGCCAAATCCCACAAATACTGACCCAATCCCACAAAAATCAGACCAAATCCTACTAAAATCTGACCCAATCCCTCAAAAACCCGGCCGAATCCCACAAAAACCTCACCCAATCCCACAGAAACTCAACCCAATCCCACAAAAAACTGACCCAATCCCACAGAAACTCAACCCAATCCCACAAAAACCCAACCGAATCCCACAAAAACCTGACCCAATCCCACAAAAACCCATCTCAATCCCACAAAAACCCATCTCAATCCCACAAAAACCCAACCCAATCCCACAAAAACTTCACCCAATCCCACAAAAACCTGACCCAAACCCACAAAAACCCAACCCAGTCCCACAAAAACTTCACCCAATCCCACAAAAACCTGACCCAAACCCACAAAAACCTGGCCTGATCCCACAAAAACCAGGCCAATCCCACAAAAAAACCTGGCCAAATCCCACAAATACTGACCCAATCCCACAAAAATCAGACCAAATCCTACTAAAACCTGACCCAATCCCACAAAAACCTGACCCAATCCCACAAAAAACTGACCCAATCCAACAAAAACCAGGCCCCATCCCACAAAAAACTGACTCAATCCCACAAAAATCAGCATGAGAATGAAATTTAGGCCAGAGTGGTGAGAGCGAGTCCTGGGTGGGCACTGGGGGATGGAGGAGAGGCCCAAATTCCCGATAATTCCGGGTGGGCACCAAGGGGTGCCAGGGCCTCTCAGTTCAGGATGGACACTGAGTGCTGTGTCCAGTTCAGGATGGACACTCAGTGCTGTGTCCAGCTGTGTCCCTCAGTTTAGGATGGACACTGAGTGCTGTGTCCAGCTCTGTCCCTCAGTTTAGGATGGACACTCAGTGCTGTGTCCAGCTCTGGGATCTCAGTTTAGGATGGACACTCAGTGCTGTGTCCAGCTCTGTCCCTCAGTTTAGGATGGACACTCAGTGCTGTGTCCAGCTTGTCCAGTCAGGATGGACACTCAGTTCAGGATGGACACTCAGTGCTTGTGTTCCAGGCTGTTGGTTTTTTTCCCCCAAAGGTAAAAAAAATTGCCCTTTTCCTTTTCTCCTTGATGTTGGGGTGAGGGTGGGATCCCTTTTCCTGGGCAGGAAAGAGCCTGGCAGGAGGCTGGGGTGGGGAAAAATGGGATGGGGAAAGCTGGAATGGGAAAAAATGGGATAGGAAAGGTGGGATGGGAAAAGTGGGATGGGGAGAACTGGGACGAGGAAAGCTGTGATTTGAAAAGCCGGGATGAGAGAAGGTGGGATAGGGAAAAATGGGATAGGAAAGGCAGGATGGGGAGAACTGGGATGGGAAAAGTGGGATGGGGAGAACTGGGACGAGGAAAGCTGTGATTTGAAAAGCCGGGATGAGAGAAGGTGGGATAGGGAAAAATGGGATGGGGAAAACTGGGATGGGGAAAGCTCAGATGAGAGAAGCCAGGATGGCGAAAGCTGGGACAGGAAAAGCTGGGATGAGAAAAGCTGGGATACAAAAAGCTGCAATGGCAAAAGCTGGGACAGGAAAAGCTGGGATAGGAAAACTGGGATGGGAAAAGCTGGGATAGGAAAACTGGGATGGGAAAAGTTGGGATAGGAAGGCTGGGATAGGAAAACTGGGACGGGAAAAGCTGGAATACAAAAAGCTTGGATACAAAAAGCTGCAACGGCAAAAACTGGAATAGGAAAAGCTGGGACAGGAAAACTGGGATGGGAAAAGCTGGGATAGGAAAAGCTGGAATACAAAAAGCTTGGATACAGAAAGCTGCAACGGCAAAAACTGGAATAGGAAAAGCTGGGATAGGAAAACTGGGATAGGAAAAGCTGGGATAGGAAAACTGGGACAGGAAAAGCTGGGATGGGAAATCTGGGATGAGGAAAGCTGGGACAGGAAAACCTGGGATGAAGAAAAGCTTGGATGGGAAAAGTTGGGATGAGGAAAGCTGGGACAGGAAAAGCTGGGATAGGAAAGCTGGGACAGGAAAAGCTGGGATAGGAAATCTGGGATAGAACTGGGATGACAAAAGCTGGGATGGGGAAAGGTGGGATGGGGAAAGCCTTGGATAATTCCAGCCTTGGAGTAGTGTAAAAGTGAAAGCAGGAAAGCTTTCATCCCATTGATCCCATTGATCCCACTGATCCCATCCCATTGATCCCATTGATCCCATAGATCCCATAGATCCCATTGATCCCATTGATCCCACTGATCCCATCCCATTGATCCCACTGATCCCATTGATCCCATCCTACTGATGTGATCCCATTCATCCCATCTCATAGATCCCACTGATCCCACTGATCCCATCCCATTGATCCCATCCCATCCCATCCCGTTGATCCCATTGATCTTATCCCATCCCACTGATCCCATTGATCCCATTGATCCCATCCCACTGATCCCACTGATCCCATCCCACTGATCCCACAGTGGCAGCGCTGTGACATTCAGGAATTCTCCCAGCCCAGGTTCCCTGTCCCTTTCCCTGCCCATCCCGTGTCACTTTTGGTGCCATTCCCGGTGTCTTTGCAGGGACAAAACCTTTGGGGTTGGGTTTGGGGTGTCCCAAGGTCCCGGGTGCAGGGAAATGTCCCGGCACTGCAGTGACTCAGGGCTGGGCAGGGCTGCAGCAGCTCCTCGGAATTCCAAAGCCTTGGAATTGTGTGGATGTGGTTACCTTGGCCATCCCTGCAGGGATTTTATTTTATTTTATTTTATTGTATTTTAATTTAATTTATTTTATTTTAATGCCTAAATTCCACCAGCAATTTGGGACCCAACTGATCCTCAGATCCCCCAAAGTCTTGGAATTGTGTGGATGTTGCTGCCTTGGCCATCCCTGCAGAGATTTTATTTTATTTTATTTTATTTTATTTTATTTTATTTTATTTTATTTTATTTTATTTTATTTTATTTTATTTTATTTTATTTTAATTTTATTTTATTTTAATTTTATTTTAATTTTATTTATTTTATATTTTATTTATTTTATATTTTATTTTATTTTATTTTATTTTATGCCTAAATTCCACCAGCAATTCGGGATCCAACCTGATCCACATCTCTCCCAAAGCTTTGGAATTGTCCAAATTTTGTTGGCTTGGCCATCCCTGCAGGGATTTTATTTTATTTTATTTTATTTTATTTTATTATTATTTTATTTTATTTTAATTTTATTTATTTTATATTTTATTTATTTTATATTTTATTTTATTTTATTTTATTTTATTTTATTTTATTTTATTTTATTTTATTTTATTTTAATGCCTAAATTCCACCAGCAATTTGGGATCCAACCTGATCCAACATCTCTCCCAAGCTTTGGAATTGTCCAAATTTTGTTGACTTGGCCATCCCTGCAGGGATTTTATTTTATTTTATTTTATTTTATTTTATTTTATTTTATTTATTATTTTTATTTTATTTATTTTATTTTTTTTTTTATTATTATTTATTTTATTTATTTTAATTTTATTTTAATTTATTATTTTATATTTATTTATTTATATTTTATTTATTTTATTTTATTTTATTTTATTTTATTTATGCCTAAATTCCACCAGCAATTCGGGGATCCAACCTGATCCACATCTCTCCCAAAGCTTTGGAATTCTCCAAATTTTTGTTGGCTTGGCCATCCTTGCAGGGATTTTATTTTATTTATTTATTTTATTTTTATTTTATTTTATTTTATTTTATTTATTTTATTTTATTTATTTTATTTTATTTTATTTTATTTTATTTTTATTTTTTTTAATTTTATTTTTTTATTTTATTTATTTTATATTTTATTTTATTTCAATTTTATTTCAATTTTATTTCAATTTTATTTTATTTTATGCCTAAATTCCACCAGCAATTCGGGATCCAACCTGATCCACATCTCTCCCAAAGCTTTGGAATTCTCCAAATTTTGTTGACTTGACCATCCCTGCAGAATTAAATTTTATTTATTTTAATTTTTTTTTAAAACTCCTAAATCCCACCAACAATTGAGGATTAAAGCTCCTTCAGGGGAGGGAGAGTTGGGACAAATCCAAGATCTCGTGCCGAGCAAATTCCTGCCCCAATTCCCACTTATCTCCCTCCAACCTCTCCCTTATCAGCAGAGGGAAAACCAGGGGGAGTTCCCTGGAACCCACACCCAAAATTCCCAAATTTTCCTGGCTCTGGGTGCTCCTGGCACGTGGGGAAATCTGGAATTTCTCCCAAAACCCTCCCTGGCTCTGAGCTTTGGGGAGGTGTGGATAAATGTGAGGAGAAATGGGAAATTAATGTCACATAAATTCACCTCAAAATTGAGAATTCCTAAAAAAGTGGCTGCAGGTTGATAGAATTCCCAAAAAGGGACTGGTGTGGTATTTTTTTTTCTCCTGAGGGATTGGATATTCCTGGCAAAAATTTGTAATTTTGGTGATTTTTTTGGTGATTTTTTGTGATTTTTTGGTGATTTTTTGTTGGGTTTTTTGTGATTTTTTGGTGATTTTTTTGGTGATTTTTTGTTGGGTTTTTTGTGATTTTTTTGTGATTTTTTGGTGATTTTTTGTGAATTTTTGTGATTTTTTTGTGATTTTTTTGTGAATTTTTGTGGGGTTTTTGTGATTTTTGGTGAATTTTTTTGGTGATTTTTGGTGATTTTTTGTGATTTTTTTTGTGGTTTTTTGTGATTTTTTTTGGTGATTTTTTGGTGATTTTTTTGTGATTTTTTGGTGAATTTTTTTGTGAATATTTTTGTGAATTTTTTTTGTGAATTTTTTTTGGTGATTTTTTGGTGATATTTTTGTGAATTTTTTTGTGATTTTTTGGTGATTTGTGATTTTTTTGTGAATTTTTTGTGATTTTTTTGGTGATTTTTTGTGAGTGATTTTTTGTGAATTTTTGTGATGTTTTATGATTTTTTGTGATTTTTTTGTGATTTTTTGGTGATTTTTGTGATTTTTTTGGTGATTTTTTGTGAGTTTTGTGATTTTTTTGTGATTTTTTTGGTGAATTTTTTGGTGATTTTTTGTGATTTTTTTAGTGATTCTTGGTAATTTTTTGTGATTTTTTTTGGTGATTTTTTGGTGATTTTTTGTGAGGTTTTCTGAGGTTTTGTGGGGTTTTGTGAGGGTTTGTGAATTTTTGTGATTTTTTTTGTGATTTTTTGGTGATTCTTTTGTGATTTTTTGTGATTTTTTTTGAATTTTTGTGTATTTGTAGTTCACAAAATCCCGTTTGTGGTTTCTTCCCAAAACTGCTGCTCCTCTGTGTCCCTTCCTGCTTTGACCCCCAAAAATTCCTTTTTTTGGGGTTGTTTTGGTGTTTAGGAAGGCAGCGTTTGGTGTTTTATTTCTAGGATAAAGCCAGGAAAAGGAGGGGGAAAAAAAAGGGGAGGAAAACAAAAAAACCCAAAACCAAACAAAAAAAAACCCCCAAAAAACCCCAAAACCACCAAAAAAAACCCCAAAAATCCCCCCAAAACAAAAAAAACCCCAAAAAACCCCAAAACCACGAAAAAACTCCCCCAAATCCCCCCCAAACCAAAAAAAAAATCCTAAAAACCCAAAATAAAAAACCCCAAAACCACCAAAAACCCCAAAAAATCCCCCAAAACCAAAAAAAAATCCCAAAACCCAAAAAAACCCCCCAAAATCTCCCCAAAACAAAAAAAAAATCCCAAAAACCCAAAATAAAAACCCCAAAAAACCCCAAAACCACCAAAAAACCCAAAAACCAAAAAAAAATTTCCCAAAAACCCAAAATAAAAACCCCAAAACCAGCAACCCCCCCCCAAAATCCCCCCAAAACCAAAAAAAAAATCCCAAAACCCAAAATAAAACCCCCCAAAAACCCCCAAACCCCCCAAAAACCCCCCAAAATCCCTCCAAAACAAAAAAAAAAATCCCCAAAACCCAAAATAAAAACCCCCAAAAACCCCAAAACCACCAAAAAAACCCAAAAAAATCCCCCCAAAACCAAAAAAAATTCCCAAAAACCCAAAATAAAACCCCCCCAAAAAAACTCTAGAAAGACCCCAAAAAAACCCCAAAACCAAAAAGAAATTCCCAAAAACCCAAAATAAAAACCCCAAGAAACCACGAAAAAAACCCCCCAAAAAATCCCCCACAAAACAAAACAAAACAAATTTTAAGAACCAAATAAAAACCCCAAAACCACCAAAAAAAACCCCCCAAAAATCCCCCCAAAACCAAAAAAAAATCCCAAAAACCCAAAAAATAAAAACCCCCAAACCACCAAAAAACCCCCAAAAATCCCCCACAAAACAAAAAAAATCCTAAAAACCCTCAAAAAAACCCCCAAAAAACCCACCCCAAAAACCCCCCAAAACCAAAAAAAATCCCAAAAACCCAAAAAACAAAAAACCCCAAAAAACCCCAAAACCACCAAAAACCCCCCAAAATCCCCCCAAAACCAAAAAAAACCCCATAATAAAAACCCCAAAACCATGCAAAAACCCCCAAAAAATCCCCCCAAAAACAAAAAAATTCCCAGAACAAAACAAAAAAAATCCTAGAAACCCCAAAAAAACCCCCCGAAAAACCCCGAAACCACCAAAAAACCCCAAAAATTCCCCCAAAACCAAAAAAAAATCCCAAAACCCCAAAATAAAAACCCCAAAACCACCCAAAAAACCCCCCAAAAATCCCCCAAAACCAAAAAAAAAATCCCAAAAACCCCAAAAAACCCTAAAAAGACCCCAAAAAACCCCAAATCAACAATTTATTTTTATTTCTCGGATAAATCCAAGTTCTGGGAGTGCTGCAGGAAGTGTGGAAAGGGATGTGGATCCTGTGCTGGACATTGCAGATTTTTTTGGGAAGTTTTGTGGGAATTGTTGTGGAACGGGCAGGAAAAAGGCACAGAGAGAATATTATGGGATGTTCAATATGGGATCATTCATTATGGGATCAATAACAGGAAAATCCTTTTATTTTAATTTTTTTTTTAATTTATTTTATTTATTTTTCCCCTGCCAGGATCTGTCTGCATAAAGTTGTCAATTCCTGGCAGGAATATTCCTTATTATTCCTTCCTTATTATGGGATGTACAATATGGGATCCGTTCATTATGGGATCAATAACAGGGAAAATCCTTTTATTTTAATTTTTTAAAATTTATTTTATTTATTTTTCCCCACCTTTAAAACTCATCCATGAGAGGATCTGTCTGCATAAAGTTGTCAATTCCTGGCAGGAATATTCCTTATTATCCCTTTATTATTATGGGATGTACAATATGGGATATATGGGATCCGTTCATTATGGGATCAATAATAGGGAAAATCCTTTTAATTTTTTTTATTTATATATTTTATTTATTTTTCCCCACCTTTAAAACACATCAGTGAGAGGATCTGTCTGCATAAAGTTGTCAATTCCTGGCAGGAATATTCCTTATTATCCCTTTATTATTATGGGATGTACAATATGGGATATATGGGATCCGTTCATTATGGGATCAATAATAGGGAAAATCCTTTTAATTTTTTTTATTTATATATTTTATTTATTTTTCCCCACCTTTAAAACTCATCCATGAGAGGATCTGTCTGTATAAAGTTTTCAATTCCTGGCAGGAATATTCCTTATTATTCCTTTATTATTATGGGATGTACAATATGGGATCCGTTCATTATGGGATCAATAACAGGAAAATCCTTTTATTAAAATTTTTTAAAATTTATCTTATTTATTTTCCCCTGCCAGGATCTGTCTGTATAAAGTTGTCAATTCCTGGCTGGAATATTCCTTATTATTCCTTTATTATTATGGGATGTACAATATGGGATCCATTCCTTATGGGATCAATAACAGGGAAAATCCTTTTTAATTGTTTTAAATTTATTTTATTTATTTTTCCCCACCTTTAAAACTCATCCATGAGAGGATCTGTCTGCATAAAGTTGTCAATTCCTGGCAGGAATATTCCTTATTATTCCTTATTATTATGGGATGTACAATATGGGATATATGGGATCCGTTCATTATGGGATTCATATTGGAAAATCCTTTTATTTTTGGCCTTTTAAATTTATTTTTCCCCTCCTTTAAAACACCCATGTGAGGATCTGTCTGTATAAAGTTGTCAATTCCTGGCTGGAATATTCCTTATTATTCCTTTATTATTATGGGATGTACAATATGGGATCCATTCCTTATGGGATCAATAATAGGGAAAATCCTTTTTAATTGTTTTAAATTTATTTTATTTATTTTTCCCCACCTTTAAAACTCATCCATGAGAGGATCTGTCTGCATAAAGTTGTCAATTCCTGGCAGGAATATTCCTTATTATTCCTTATTATTATGGGATGTACAATATGGGATATATGGGATCCGTTCCTTATGGGATGAATAACAGGGAAAATCCTTTTATTTAATTTTTTAATATTTATTTTATTTATTTTTCTCCTGCTTTTAAGACACATCCATGAGAGGATCTGTCTGCATAAAGTTGTCAATTCCTGGCAGGAATATTCCTGGACAGGGAATTCCCTTCCTTATTATGGGATGTACAATATGGGATATATGGGATCCGTTCATTATGGGATTAATAATAGGGAAAATCCTTTTTAATATTTTAAATTTATTTTATTTATTTTTCCCCACCTTTTAAACACATCCATGAGAGGATCTGTCTGTATAAAGTTGTCAATTCCTGGCAGGAATATTCCTTATTATCCCTTTATTATTATGGGATGTACAATATGGGATCCGTTCATTATGGGATCAATAACAGGAAAATCCTTTTATTTAAAATTTTTAATATTTATTTTATTTATTTTTCCCCACCTTTAAAACTCATCCATGAGAGGATCTGTCTGTATAAAGTTGTCAATTCCTGGCTGGAATATTCCTTATTATCCCTTTATTATTATGGGATGTACAATATGGGATATATGGGATCCGTTCCTTATGGGATCAATAATAGGGAAAATCCTTTTATTAATTTTTTTAATATTTATTTTATTTATTTTTCCCCACCTTTAAAACACATCCATGTGAGGATCTGTCTGCATAAAGTTCATAAAGTTGTCAATTCCTGGCAGGAATATTCCTTATTATTCCTTATTATTATGGGATGTACAATATGGGATATATGGGATCCGTTCCTTATGGGATCCATATTAGAAAATCCTTTTATTTTAATTTTTAATATTTATTTTATTTATTTTTCCCCACCTTTAAAACACACCCATGAGAGGATCTGTCTGTATAAAGTTGTCAATTCCTGGCAGGAATATTCCTTATTATCCCTTTATTATTATGGGATGTACAATATGGGATATATGGGATCCGTTCGTTATGGGATTAATAACAGGGAAAATCCTTTTTAATTGTTTTAAATTTATTTTATTTATTTTTCCCCTGCCAGGATCTGTCTGCATAAAGTTGTCAATTCCTGGCAGGAATATTCCTTATTATTCCTTTATTATTATGGGATGTACAATATGGGATCCGTTCCTTATGGGATCAATAACAGGAAAATCCTTTTATTTTAATTTTTTAAATATTTATTTTATTTATTTTTCCCCACCTTTAAAACACACCCATGAGAGGATCTGTCTGTATAAAGTTGTCAATTCCTGGCAGGAATATTCCTTATTATCCCTTTATTATTATGGGATGTACAATATGGGATCCGTTCATTATGGGATCAATAACAGGGAAAATCCTTTTTAATTGTTTTAAATTTATTTTATTTATTTTTCCCCACCTTTAAAACACCCATGTGAGGATCTGTCTGTATAAAGTTGTCAATTCCTGGCAGGAATATTCCTTATTATTCCTTTATTATTATGGGATGTACAATATGGGATCCGTTCATTATGGGATCAATAATAGGGAAAATCCTTTTTAATTGTTTTAAATTTATTTTATTTATTTTTCTCCTGCTTTTAAAACTCATCCATGTGGGGATCTGTCTGTATAAAGTTGTCAATTCCTGGCAGGAATATTCCTTATTATTCCTTTATTATTATGGGATGTACAATATGGGATCCGTTCATTATGGGATTAATAACAGGAAAATCCTTTTTAAAAATTAAAAAAAAATTAAATTTATTTTTCTCCTTGCCTTTAAAACACCCCAAAGTTGTGGCTGCTCTTCCTCCACCTCCACAAAACTTTTTAAACCTTTTAAACTTTAAAATTTTAAACTTTTTAAACCTTTTAAACTTTAAAATTTTAAACTTTTTAAACATTTTGAATCTTTAAACCTTTTAAACTTTTTAAACATTTTAAACCTTTTAAAACTTTTAAACTTTTGAAATTTAAACTTTTTTAACCTTTTAAACTTTTTAAACTTTAAACTTTTTAAACCTTTTAAACTTGTTAAAAGTTTAAAAATTTCAAAATATTAAAACTTTTTTAACTTTGAAAACTTTTTATCCTTTTAAACCAACTTTTTAAACCTTTTAACCCTTTTAAACTTTTTAAAATTTTAGAACTTTTAAAACCTTTTAAACCTTTTAAACTTTTTAAATTTTAAACCTTTTAAACCTTTTAAACTTTTAAAATTTTAAACTTTTAAAACCTTTTAACCCTTTTAAACTTTTTAAAATTTTAGAACTTTTAAACCTTTTAACCCTTTTAAACTTCTTAAATTTAAAAACTTTTTAAACCTTTTAAACTTCTTAAATTTTAAACTTTTAAAACCTTTTAAACTTCTTAAATTTTAGAACTTTTAAACGTTTTAAACCTTTTAAATTTTAGAACTTTTAAAACCTTTTAAATTTTTAAATTTTAAACTTTTAAACCTTTTAAACTTTTTAAATTTTAAATTTTAAACCTTTTAACCCTTTTAAACTTTTAAAATTTTAGAACTTTTAAACCTTTTAAACTTCTTAAATTTTAGAACTTTTAAACCTTTTAAACTTCTTAAATTTTAAAATTTTAAACTTTTAAACTTCTTAAATTTTAAAATTTTAAACTTTTAAACTTTTAAACCTTTTAAACTTTTTAACCCTTTTAAACTTTTCAAAATTTTAAACTTTTAAACCTTTTAAACCTTTTAAACTTTAAACTCTTCAAACTTCCCAACCCCTCATTTTCTCCCCTCCCAACAAATCCCCCCCCAATTTTTAATTTATTTTTATTTCCCCGTCCCCGGCGGTGACTCAGCACTAATGAGGGCATGTTAATTAATTAATTAATGAATTAATTAATTAATCCTGCTCATCCCTGCCCCGGGGCGGGGCGGGCTCGGATGTTTGTTCGGGGAGTGGCCCCGGTTCGTTCCCGCGGGGAAAATTCCGATTTTTTCACCCCAAAAGTCGAGGTGAGAGCCCCAAAGCTGGGCTGGGATCGCTGCTGCTGGAGGAGTTCCTTTGGGGACGGGTTTAGTTTAATTTTAGTTTCATTTTAGTTTAATTTTTATTTTATTTTGGGGTTTTTTAATTTTTATTTTAATTTTTATTTTAATTTTTATTTTATTTTAATTTTTATTTTAATTTTTTTTTTACTTTGGATTTTTTAAAATTTTATTTTAATTTTTATTTTAATTTTTAATTATTTTTTTATTTTGGGTGGGTTTTTTATTTTATTTTAATTTTTTTTTTATTTGGGGGTTTTTTAAAATTTTATTTTAATTTTTATTTTAATTTTTATTTTAATTTTTATTTTATTTTGGGGTTTTTTAAATTTTATTTTAATTTTTATTTTAATTTTTATTTTAATTTTTAATTATTTTATTTTATTTTGGGGTTTTTAAAATTTTATTTTAATTTTTATTTTAATTTTTATTTTAATTTTTAATTATTTTTTTATTTTGGGTGGGTTTTTAAATTTTATTTTAATTTTTATTTTAATTTTTATTTAAATTTTGGGGTTTTTAAATTTTATTTCAATTTTTATTTCAATTTTTATTTCAATTTTTATTTCAATTTTTATTTCAATTTTTATTTCAATTTTTATTTCAATTTTTATTTCAATTTTTATTTCAATTTTTATTTCAATTTTTATTTCAATTTTTAATTACTTTTTTATTTTGGGTGGGTTTTTTTTAAATTTTATTTTAATTTTTATTTTAATTTTTTTTTATTTTGGTTTTCTTTAAATTTTATTTTAATTTTTATTTTAATTTTTATTTTAATTTTTTTATTTTGGGGTTTTTTAAAATTTTATTTTAATTTTTATTTTAATTTTTTATTATATTTTTATTTGGGCGTTTGGGTTTTTTAATTTTAATTTTTTAGGTTTTTTTTTAAATTTTATTTTAGTTTTAATTTTTTTGGGAGGGGGCGTTTAGGTTTTTGTTTTTTATTATCCCCTATAACAATTCAGGGATTTAAACAGGACACCCCCTATTCCTTACCCCAAACAAATGGGATTTCTCCCCTTTCAAATGGGATTTCTGCCCTTTCAAATGGGATTTCTCCCCTTTTTGGAGCTTTTTTCCCTATTATTTGTCCCATAATGAATGGATCCCCTATAATAATTTAGGGATTTAAACAGGACCCCCCCCATTCCTTACCCTAAACAAATGGGATTTCTTCCCCCTTTTTGGGGTATTATTACCCCCTATAATAATTCAGGGATTTAAACAGGACACTTCCCATTCCTTACCCCAAACAAATGGGATTTCTCCCCTTTCAAATAGGATTTCTCCCTTTTCAAATAGGATTTCTCCCCTTTCTGGAGCTTTTTCCCTATTATTTGTCCCATAATGAATGGATCCCCTATAACAATTCAGGGATTTAAACAGGACACCCCCTATTCCTTACCCCAAACAAATAGGATTTCTCCCCTTTTTTGGAGTTTTGGGGTATTATTACCCCTATAATAATTCAGGGATATAAACAGGACATCCCCCATTCCTTACCCCAAACAAATGGGATTTCTCCCCTTTCAAATGGGATTTCTCCCCTTTTTTCCCCTTTTTGGAGCTTTGGGGTATTATTACCCCCTATAATAATTCAGGGATATAAACAGGACACCCCCTATTCCTTACCCCAAACAAATGGGATTTCTGCCCTTTCAAATAGGATTTCTCCCCGTTTTGGAGCTTTAGGGTATTATTACCCCCTATAATAATTCAGGGATTTAAACAGGACACTCCCTATTCCTTACCCCAAACAAATGGGATTTCTTCCCCCTTTTTGGGGTGTTATTACCCCCTATAATAATTCAGGGATTTAAACAGGACACCCCCCATTCCTTACCCCAAACAAATGGGATTTCTGCCCTTTTCAAATGGGATTTCTCCCCTTTCTGGAGCTTTTTCCCTATTATTTGTCCCATAATGAATGGATCCCCTATAATAATTCAGGGATTTAAACAGGACACCCCCTATTCCTTACCCCAAACAAATGGGATTTCTCCCCTTTCAAATGGGATTTCTCCCCTTTCAAATGGGATTTCTCCCCTTTCAAATGGGATTTCTCCCCTTTCAAATGGGATTTCTCCCCTTTCAAATGGGATTTCTCCCCTTTCAAATAGGATTTCTCCCCTTTCAAATGGGATTTCTCCCCTTTTTGGAGCTTTGGGGTGGCTCAGCCCAGCAGGGGCTGTCCCAGCCCTGCCCACACCTGCAGCTCAGGTATGCAGCAGGGCAGGGTGGGGCCGTGCAGGCTGGGCTGAGAATTGGGGTCATTTCGTGATTTTTTGGCAAAAGATACAAAAAGGGAGGAGCTCAAACCTCCCCCAAGCCCTGCTCAGAATATTTCAGCAGCAGGAGAAAGTGTGAGGGAAACAGGAGGGGAGGGAGAGGCGAAATCCTAAACTCTAAAACTCCTGAACTCGGTTCCTAACCTGGATTTGGGGTTTTTTAGTTTATTTGTGGGGTTTTTTTGGGGTTTTTTTTGGTTTAGTTTGGGGTTTTTTTTGGTTTGGTTTGGGCCCTGCAGGGCAGTGCTGAGTTTATTCCCTTTTTATTTATTCCCTTTTTATTTATTCCCTTTTTATTTATTCCCTTTTTATATTTATTCCCTTTTTATATTTATTCCCTTTTTATTTATTCCCTTTTTATTTATTCCCTTTTTATATTTATTCCCTTTTTATTTATTCCCTTTTTATATTTATTCCCTTTTTATATTTATTCCCTTTTTATTTATTCCCTTTTTATTTATTCCCTTTTTATTTATTCCCTTTTTATTTATTCCCTTTTTATTTATTCATTTATTCCCTTCTCCTGCTCGTCAGGTGAGGCTGGGGTGACACCGGGACAGGTTGGGGACACCTGGAGGTGACTCAAAGCCACCCAGGTGCCACCAAACTCTGCCCAGGTGCCACCAAACCCTGTCCAGGTGTCACCTCTCAGTGTCACTGTCCCTGTTTGGGTCTTCTCTCCTCCCTGGGGTGACGCTGGGACAGGTTGGGGACACCTGGAGGTGACATTGGGACAGCGTGAGGTGCCACCAAACCCTGTCCAGGTGCCACCCCTCGGTGTCACTGTCCCTGTTTGGGTCTTCTCTCCTCCCTGGGGTGACGCCGGGACAGGTTGGGGACACCTGGAGGTGACTCAAAGCCACCCAGGTGCCACCAAACTCTGCCCAGGTGCCACCAAACCCTGTCCAGGTGTCACCTCTCGGTGTCACCGTCCCTGTTTGAGCCCTCCCTCCCTCCTGGGGTGACACCGGGACAGGTTGGGGACAACGTGAGGTGACTCAAACCCCTCCTAGGTGCTTTTAGGGCTTTTTTGGGTGCTTTTAGGGCGCGCTTTTTTTGTGCTTTTAGGGCTTTTTTTCTGGTGCTTTTAGGGCTCCTGGGATGGGCTCTGCTGGAAGGTTCTGCCAGCCCTGGGGTGTTTGGGAAAAAAACATCAAAAATGAGGCAGCCCAGAGAGGAAAATGGAAGCCCTGAAAGGGGAAAGAGGGGCCCAGAGAGGGAATTGAGGAGCCCAGGAAAGAAAACAGAAGCCCAGGGAAGGGAAAGAGGAGCCCAGAGAGGAAAAGAGAAGCCCAGGGATGGAAAAGAGGAGCCCAGGGAGGGAAAACGGGAGCCCAGGAATGGAAAGAGGAACACGGAGATAGAAAATGGGAGCCCAGAGATGGAAAAGAGGAAACCAGGGAGAGAAAACGGGAGCCCAGGAATGGAAAGAGGAGCCCAGAGAGGGAAAGAGGAGTCCAGGGAGAGGAAATGGGAGCCCAGAGAGGGAAAAGAGGAGCCCAGGGAAGGGAAACAGAAACCCAAGGAGAGAAACTGGGAGGCCATGGAGAGAAAATGGGAACCTAGAGAGGGAAAAGAGTCCAGGGAAGGAAAAGAGGAGTCCAGGAATGGAAAAGAGGAGCCCAGGGAGGCAAAAGAGGAATCTAGGCAGAGAAAATGGGAGCCCATAGAGGGAATTGAACCCAGAGGGGGAATTGAGAAGCCCAGAGAGAGAAAGGAAGAGTCCAGAAAGGAAAATGGGAGCCCAAGGAAGCAAAATAGGAACTCCCCAAAAACCACAACCACCTCCTTACCCATCCCCTCCATGGCAGGTGCGGGTGTGGCGCTACCTGAAGGGCAGGGACATCGTCACCCACGAGATCCTGCTGGACAGGGCAGGAGAGAAACTGGGAACCCAGGAGGGAAACTGGGAACCCGGGAGGGAAACTGGGAAAAGCACAGGGACAGAAACTGGGAACACACACAGAGATGGGAAAGAGGGGGAATTGAGGAGTCCAGGGAGAGAAAATGGGAGCTGAGAGAGGGAAAATGGGAGCCCAGGGAAGGAAGATGGGAGTCCAGGGAGGGAAAATGGGAGCCCAGTAATGGAATGAGGAGCTCAGAGAGGGAATTGAGGAGCCCAGAGAGAGAAAATGGGAGCCCAGGAATGGAATGAGGAGCTCAGAGAGGGAATTGAGGAGCCCAGAGAGAGAAAATGGGAGCCCAGAGAGAGAAAAGAGTCCAGAGAGGTAAAATGGGAACCCAGAGATGGGAAAGAGGGGGAATTGAGGAGCCCAGGGAGAGCAAATGGGAGCCCAGAGAGGGAAAATGGGAGCCCGGAGATGGAAAAGAGGGGGAATTGAGGAGCCCAGGGAAGGGAAACAGAAACCCAGGGAGAGAAACTGGGAGCCCAGAGAGGGAAAAGAGTCCAGAGAGGTAAAATGGGAGCCCAGAGATGGAAAAGAGGAGCCCAAAGGGGGAATTGAGGATCCCAGAGAGGGAAAAGAGCCCAGGGATGGAAAATGGGAACCCAGGGAGGAAAAATGAAAGCCCAAGGAGGCAAAATAGGAATCCCCAAAAACCACAACCCTCCAGTGACCCATCCCCTCCATGGCAGGTGCGGGTGTGGCGCTACCTGAAGGGCAGGGACATCGTCACCCACGAGATCCTGCTGGACGGGGGGAACAAGGTGGTGATCGGCGGCTTCGGGGACCCCCTGATCTGTGACAACCAGGTGGCCACGGGGGACACGCGGATCTTCTTCGTGAACCCGGCCCCGCGCGCACTCTGGCCGGCGCACCGCAACGAGCTCATGCTCAACTCCAGCCTCATGCGCATCACCCTGAGGAACCTGGAGGAGGTGGAGCACTGCGTGGAAGGTGAGGGGGGTTTTTGGGGGGTTTTTGGGGGGTTTTGAGGGGGGTTTGAGATTTTTAGGGGGTTTTTAGGGGGT
This sequence comes from Acrocephalus arundinaceus, assembly GCA_021534815.1. Taxonomy (NCBI): domain Eukaryota; kingdom Metazoa; phylum Chordata; class Aves; order Passeriformes; family Sylviidae; genus Acrocephalus; species Acrocephalus arundinaceus. Next base: position 7,489,244 of record JAJEOU010000287.1, on the reverse strand, counting down.
TTTTAGGGGGTTTTTAGGGGGTTTTTAGGGGATTTTAAGGGGATTTTTTGGAGGTTTATAGGAGGGTTTTTAGGGGGTTTTTAGGGGATTTTAAGGGGTTTTTAGGGGATTTTAAGGGGATTTTTGGAGGTTTTTAGGAGAGTTTTTAGGGGGTTTTTAGGGGATTTTAAGGGGATTTTTTTGAGGTTTATAGAAGCGTTTTCAGGGGGTTTTGTGGGGTTTTTTGGGGGGGTTTTTAGGGGGTTTTAGGGGATTTTAAGGGGATTTTTTGGAGGTTTTTAGGAGAGTTTTTAGGGGGTTTTTAGGGGATTTTAAGGGGATTTTTTTGAGGTTTATAGGAGAGTTTTTAGGGGGTTTTTAGGGGATTTTTAGGGGGCTTTTAGGGGATTTTTAGGGGATTTCAAGGGGATTTCTTGGGGTTTTTAGGGGATTTTAAGGGGATTTTTTTTGAGGTTTATAGGAGAGTTTTTAGGGGGTTTTTAGGGGGTTTTTAGGGGATTTTAAGGGGATTTTAAGGGGGTTTTAAGGGGGTTTGTAGGAGGATTTTAGGAGGTTTTTAGCAGATTTTTAGGGGATTTTAAGGGGATTTTTGGAGGTTTATAGGAGAGTTTTTAGGGGGTTTTTAGGGGGGTTTTGGAGTTTTGTGGGGTTTTGAGGAGATTTTAAGTGGATTTTTTGGAGGTTTATAGGAGGGTTTTTAGGAGGTTTTTGGGGGATTTTTAGGGGTTTTGGGGGGGGTTTTGGGGGTTTTTAGGAGGTTTTAAGTGGATTTTTTGGAGGTTTTTAGGAGGTTTTGGGGGGATTTTTAGGGGGGTCTTAGGCGATTTTTAGGGGGGTTTTAGGAGATTTTTAGGGGATTTTTAGGGGGGGTTTAGGGGGTTTTTAGGAGGTGATTGTGACGAGATTGTGATGAGATTTTAAGAGGATTTTCCTGGGATTTTTACAGGATCATTCCTGAGAATTTTCCTGGGATCTTTCCTGGGAATTTGATGGCATTTTGATGGTATTTTTAATGGTTTTTCCTGGGATTTTTCCCTGGAATATTCCTGGGATCTTTCCTGGGATCTTTCCTGGGATCTTTCCTGGGATCTTTCCTGGGATCTTTCCTGGGATCTTTCCTGGGATCTTTCCTGGGATCTTTCCTGGGATCTTTCCTGGGATCTTTCCTGGGATCTTTCCTGGGATCTTTCCTGGGATCTTTCCTGGGATCTTTCCTGGGATCTTTCCTGGGATCTTTCCTGGGATCTTTCCTGGGATCTTTCCTGGGATCTTTCCTGGGATCTTTGATGGCATTTTTACAGTACTTTTATTGGATTTTTATGGGATTTTAATACAGTTTTTCTGAGATTTTTATGGCAATTTTCCTGGGATTTTCCTGGGATTTTCCCAGGATTCCCATCTCTGCTGGGCGCCCCTGGATGGGCAGGGATGTGTGGCTGAGGGGTGTCCTGCTGCTTTGGGCTGGTGATGGCGACACTAATTTGGGGTCAGTGGTTCATGGCCAGGTGATTTAGGATCATCCTTCCCTTCCCTGAGTGTTTGGGGTGGGTCACAGAGGGCTGTGAGCTCCTGGGGAGGAGATTTAGGATCATCCTGCACCTTTCTGAGTGTCTGGGGTGGGTCTGTGGTGATTTAGGATCATCCTGCACCTTTCTGAGTGTCTGGGGTGGGTCTGTGGTGATTTAGGATCATCCTGCACCTTTCTGAGTGTTTGGGGTGGGTCACACTGGGCTCTGAGCTCCTGGACAGGTGATTTAGGATCATCCCACAGTTCTCTGTGTGTTTGGGGTGGGCCTGTGGTGATTTAGGATCATCCTGCAGCTCTGTGTGTTTGGGGTGGGTCACAGAGGGCTGTGGGTTCTGTCACAGAATTTGGGGTCAATGGCTCCTGGACAGGTGATTTAGGATCATCCTGCACTGCTCTGTGTGTTTGGGGTTGGTCACACAGGATTGGGAGCTCCTGGACAGGTGATTTAGGATCATCCTGCACTGCTCTGTGTGTTTGGGGTGAGTCTGTGGTGATTTAGGATCATCCCACAGTTCTGAGTGTTTGGGGTTGATCACACTGGACTGTGGGTTCCTGGACAGGTGATTTAGGATCATCCCACAGTTCTCTGTGTGTTTAGGGTGGGCCTGTGGTGATTTAGGATCATCCTGCAGCTCTGTGTGTTTGGGGTGGGTCACAGAGCACTCTGAGCTCCTGGACAGGAGATTTAGGATCATCCCGCAGTTCTGTTTGTGTTTAGGATGGGTCACACTGGGCTGTTAGATGATTTAGGATCGTCTTTCCCTTCCCTGAGTGTTTGGGGTGGGTCACAGAGGGCTGTGAGCTCCTGGAGAGGTGATTTAGGATCATCCTGCACCTTTCTGAGTGTCTGGGGTGGGTCTGTGGTGATTTAGGATCATCCTGCACCTTTCTGAGTGTCTGGGGTGGGTCTGTGGTGATTTAGGATCATCCCACAGTTCTCTGTGTGTTTAGGGTGGGCCTGTGGTGATTTAGGATCATCCTGCAGCTCTGTGTGTTTGGGGTTGGTCACACAGGATTGGGAGCTCCTGGACAGGTGATTTAGGATCATCCTGCACTGCTCTGTGTGTTTGGGGTGAGTCTGTGGTGATTTAGGATCATCCCACAGCTCTGTGTGTTTGGGGTTGGTCACACTGGGCTGTGGGTTCCTGGACAGGTGATTTAGGATCATCCCACAGTTCTCTGTGTGTTTGGGGTGGGTCTGTGGTGATTTAGGATCATCCTGCACCTTTCTGAGTGTTTGGGGTGGGTCTGTGGTGATTTAGGATCATCCTGCAGCTCTGTGTGTTTGGGGTTGGTCACACTGGACTGTGGGTTCCTGGACAGGTGATTTAGGATCATCCTTCCCTTCTCTGTGTGTTTGGGGTGGGCCTGTGGTGATTTAGGATCATCCCACAGCTCTGTGTGTTTGGGTTGGTCACAGAGCACTCTGAGCTCCTGGACAGGTGATTTAGGATCATCCCACAGTTCTCTGAGTGTTTGGGGTTGGTCACACTGGGCTGTGAGCTCTTGGGGTCAGAGGTTTATGGGCAGGTGATTTAGGATCATCCTTCCCTTCCCTGTGTGTTTGAGGTTGGTCACACTGGGCTCTGAGCTCCTGGACAGGAGATTTAGGATCATCCCACAGTTCTCTGTGTGTTTGGGGTGGGCCTGTGGTGATTTAGGATCATCCTGCAGCTCTGTGTGTTTGGGGTGGGTCACAGAGCACTCTGAGCTCCTGGACAGGAGATTTAGGATCATCCTGCACCTTTCTGAGTGTCTGGGGTGGGTCTGTGGTGATTTAGGATCATCCTGCACCTTTCTGAGTGTCTGGGGTGGGTCTGTGGTGATTTAGGATCATCCTGCACCTTTCTGAGTGTCTGGGGTGGGTCTGTGGTGATTTAGGATCATCCTGCACCTTTCTGAGTGTCTGGGGTGGGTCTGTGGTGATTTAGGATCATCCTGCACCTTTCTGAGTGTCTGGGGTGGGCCTGTGGTGATTTAGGATCATCCTGCACCTTTCTGAGTGTCTGGGGTGGGCCTGTGGTGATTTAGGATCATCCTGCAGCTCTGTGTGTTTGGGGTGGGTCACACTGGACTGTGGGTTCCTGGACAGGTGATTTAGGATCATCCTGCACCTCTCTGCGTGTTTGGGGTGGGTCTGTGGTGATTTAGGATCGTCCTTTGGTTTTCTGGAGCCCCTGAAGGGAACCCGGAGCCTTTGCTGGGCCTGAACCAGGAGTGCAGCAATGCAGGGGTGCAGGGATGCAGCAATGCAGCGATGCAGGGGTGCAGGGATGCAGGGATGCAGGAATTCCACTGGGACAACAAAAAAAATCCCCAAGATTGGCTCCCTCCAATCCTGGATCTGCACCAGGGGAGGCCACAGCCCCTTTACCAGCTGGGAATGCTGAGAATGACCCCATAACTCCATTTTCCAGCTGGGAATGTAGGGAATGACCCCATAACTCCATTTTCCAGCTGGGAATGTGGAGAATGACCCCATAACTCCATTTTCCAGCTGGGAATGCTCAGAATGACCCCATAACTCCATTTTCCAGCTGGGAATGTGGAGAACGACCCCATAACTCCATTTTCCAGCTGGGAATGTGGAGAATGACCCCATAACTCCATTTTCCAGCTGGGAATGCTCAGAATGACCCCATAACTCCATTTTCCAGCTGGGAATGTGGAGAATGACCCCATAACTCCATTTTCCAGCTGGGAATGTGGAGAATGACCCCATAACTCCATTTTCCAGCTGGGAATGCTGAGAATGACCCCATAACTCCATTTTCCAGCTGGGAATGTGGAGAATGACCCCATAACTCCATTTTCCAGCTGGGAATGCTCAGAATGACCCCATAACTCCATTTTCCAGCTGGGAATGCTCAGAATGACCCCATAACTCCATTTTCCAGCTGGGAATGCTGAGAATGACCCCATAACTCCATTTTCCAGCTGGGAATGTGGAGAATGACCCCATAACTCCATTTTCCAGCTGGGAATGCTCAGAATGACCCCATAACTCCATTTTCCAGCTGGGAATGTGGAGAATGACCCCATAACTCCATTTTCCAGCTGGGAATGCTCAGAATGACCCCATAACTCCATTTTCCAGCTGGGAATGTGGAGAATGACCCCATAACTCCATTTTCCAGCTGGGAATGTGGAGAATGACCCCATAACTCCATTTTCCAGCTGGGAATGCTCAGAATGACCCCATAACTCCATTTTCCAGCTGGGAATGTGGAGAATGACCCCATAACTCCATTTTCCAGCTGGGAATGCTCAGAATGACCCCATAACTCCATTTTCCAGCTGGGAATGCTGAGAATGACCCCATAACTCCATTTCCCAGCTGGGAATGCTCAGAATGACCCCATAACTCCATTTTCCAGCTGGGAATGTGGAGAATGACCCCATAACTCCATTTTCCAGCTGGGAATGTTAACAGGCAGAATGACCCCATAACTCCATTTCCCAGCTGGGAATGTTAACAGGCAGAATGACCCCAAATCCCTTTTCCAGCTGGGAATGCTGACAGGCAGAATGACCCCAAATCCCTTTTCCAGCTGGGAATGCTGACAGGGAGAATGACCCCAAATCCCTTTTCCAGCTGGGAATGCTGACAGGGAGAATGACCCCAAATCCCTTTTCCAGCTGGGAATGCTGACAGGGAGAATGACCCCATAACTCCATTTTCCAGCTGGGAATGCTGACAGGCAGAATGACCCCAAATCCCTTTTCCAGCTGGGAATGTTAACAGGCAGAATGACCCCAAATCCCTTTTCCAGCTGGGAATGTTAACAGGCAGAATGACCCCAAATCCCTTTTCCAGCTGGGAATGCTGACAGGGAGAATGACCCCAAGCTTCTTTTTCCTGGGACAATGACCCCAAACCCCTTTTTCCAGGGAAAACCACCCCATAACTCCTTTTTTCCATGGAGGAAACTCCTTTTTCCAGGGTGAATGACCCCAAAACATTTTTCCCAGGGAGAATGACCCCATAACTCCGTTTTTCCAGCTGGGAATGCTGACAGGGAGAATGACCCCAAACTCCTTTTTCCAGGGGGAATGACCCCATAACTCCATTTTCCAGCTGGGAATGCTGACAGGGAGAATAACCCCAAACCCCTTTTTACAAGGAGAATGACCCCAAACTCCTTTTTACAGGGAGAATGACCCCATAACTCCATTTTCCAGGGTGAATGACCCCAAAATCCCATTTTTCCAGGGTGAATGACCCCAAAATCCCATTTTTCCAGGGAGAATGACCCCAAAATCCCATTTTTCCAGGGGGAATGACCCCATAACTCCCTTTTTCCAGCTGGGAATGCTGATGGGGACAATGACCCCATAACTCCATTTTCCAGGGTGAATGACCCCATAACTCCTTTATTCAATGGGAATGACCCTAAAACCCCTTTTCCAGGTAAAATGACCCCAAACCCCAATTTTTCCAGGGAAAATGACCCCAAACCCAATTTTTCCAGGGAAAATGACCCCAAACCCAATTTTTCCAGGGAAAATGACCCCAAACCCCAATTTTTCCAGGGAAAATGACCCCAAACCCTAACTTTTCCAGGGAAAATGACCCCATAACCCCTTTTCCAGGGAAAATGACCCCAAACCCAATTTTTTCACGGAAAATGACCCCAAACCAAATTTTTCCAGGGAAAATGACCCCAAACCCCAATTTTTCCAGGGAAAATGACCCCAAACCCCAATTTTTACAGGGAAAATGACCCCAAACCCCAATTTTTACAGGGAAAATGACCCCAAACCCAATTTTTCCAGGGAAAATGACCCCAAACCAAATTTTTCCAGGGAAAATGACCCCAAACCCCAATTTTTTCAGGGAAAATGACCCCAAACCCCAATTTTTCCAGGGAAAATGACCCCAAACCAAATTTTTCCAGGGAAAATGACCCTAAACCCAATTTTTCCAGGGAAAATGACCCCAAACCCAATTTTTCCAGGGAAAATGACCCCAAACCCAATTTTTCCAGGGAAAATGACCCCAAACCCCAATTTTTCCAGGGAAAATGACCCCAAACCCAATTTTTCCAGGGAAAATGACCCCAAACCCAATTTTTCCAGGGAAAGTGACCCCAAACCCCAATTTTTCCAGGGAAAATGACCCCAAACCCCAATTTTTCCAGGGAAAATGACCCCAAACCCAATTTTTCCAGGGAAAATGACCCCAAACCCCAATTTTTTCAGGGAAAATGACCCCAAACCCAATTTTTCCAGGGAAAATGACCCCATAACTCATTTTTCCAGGGAAAATGACCCCAAACCCCAATTTTTTCAGGGAAAATGACCCCAAACCCAATTTTTCCAGGGAAAATGACCCCAAACCCCAATTTTTTCAGGGAAAGTGACCCCAAATCCCTTTCCCAGCTGGAAGAGGAGCTGCTCCCACCCCCCAGGAATGATTCCCAAGCTCCCAGGTTGGGAATTTCCCCCCCAGGGCTCCTTTTCCCACCAGACCCCAAAGCTCTGCTGCACTTTGCAGTTCCCAAACAAACCCTGCAGGGTTTTTTTTTCTTTTCTTTTTTTCTGCAAGAAGGAATGGGAGGAATGGAGGCAGAAAAAAAACCCTGGAATGTTTGGGACTTTGTCCAGCTTGGAAAAATCCCAGACATCCCAATGGTGTCTGAGAGGGGAGGGCAGGTGGGGGCAGCTCGGGATGGGGGGAGAGCAGAGAGGGTTGGAGGGGAATTTTGGGGGGTTCAGGGGCAGGGGAGCAGATTTGGGACTTTTGGGGACACCGGGAGCAGCTCTGGGACTTTTTGGGGACACCAGGAGCAGCTTTGGGGGTGATTTGGGGACGATTTGGGGACACCAGGAGCAGCTCTGGGACTTTTTGGGGACACCAGGAGCAGCTTTAGGGATGATTTGGGACACCAGGAGCAGCTCTGGGGCTGGATTCCCAGTTTCCCTGGATTCCCAGTTTCCCCTTTCCCAGTATCCCTGGATTTTCAGGATCCCTGGATTTCTGTTTCTCCCTGCCCAGTATCCCTGGATTCCCAGTTTCCCTGCATTCCCAGTATCCCTGGATTTCCCAGTTTCTCCCTTTCCCAGTTTCTCCCTTTCCCAGTTTCCCTCTCTCCCTGCCCGTGCTGTGTTTTTCCCGCCCTGTCCTGGCAGGAATTTCCTTTCCGTGCCCGCCCGGAATTCCAGCGATCCGGAATTCCAGCCCCGGAGCGCCCCGGGGATCCTGCCAGGAGCTCCCGGGAATTCCCGGCCCCTCCCAGAGAATTTGGGCAGTGCCAGAGCTCCTCTGCTCCAGGGAATTTGGGAAATATCCAGGGGTGTGAGGAGATTATCAGGAATTCCAGGGAATTTGGGCAGTGCCAGAGCTTGTCTGTTAATTCCGGGGAATTTGGGCAATTTCCAGGGATTCAAGAGGAATTTTTGGGAGGTGCCACTGGTGCCTTTTCCAGGGAATTTGGGCAATTTCCGGGGATTCAGGAAGAATTTTGGGGAGCCCCACTGGTGCCTTTTCCAAGGAATTTGAGCAATTTTCAGGGGTGCAGGAGGAATTTTTGGGAAGTGCCACTGCTGCCTGATCCAGGGAATTTGGGCAACTTCCAGGGACAGAAGTGGAATTTTTGGGGATCCCCACTGCTGCCTGATCCAGGGAATTTGGGCAATTTCCAGGGATTCAAGATTAATTTTGGGGATCCCCACTGCTGCTTTTTCCAGGGAATTTGGGCAATTTCAAGGGATTCAGGAGGAATTTTGTAAAGGCACCATCGGTGCCTCAATTCCAGGGAATTTGGACAATTTCCAGGGATTCAAGAGGAATTTTGGGGATCCCCACTGCTGCCTGCTCCAGGGAATTTGGGCAATTTCAAAGGATGCAGGAGGAATTTTTGGGGAGGTGCCACTGGTGCCTTTTTCAGGGAATTTGGGCAATTTCAAAAGATTCAAGAATAATTTTGAGGAGGTGCCACTGCTGCTTTTTCCAGGGAATTGGGGCAATTTCCAGGGGTGTGAGGAGATTATCAGGAAGGCACCATCAGTGCCTCAATTCCAGGGAATTTGGGCATTTCCAGAGACAGAAGTGGAATTTTAGAGAGCCCCACTGGTGCCTCAGTTCCAGGGAATTTGGGCAATTTCAAGGGATTCAGGAGGAATTTTGTAAAGGCACCATCGGTGCCTCAATTCCAGGGAATTTGGACAATTTCCAGGGATTCAAGAGGAATTTTGGGGATCCCCACTGCTGCTGTTTCCAGGGAATTTGGGCATTTCCAGAGACAGAAGTGGAATTTTAGAGAGCACCATTGGTGCCTCAATTCCAGGGAATTTGGGCAATTTCCAGGGATAGAAGAGGAAATTTTGGGGAGCCCCACTGGTGCCTTTTCCAAGGAATTTGAGCAATTTTCAGGGATGCAGTAGGAATTTTTGGGAAGTGCCACTGGTGCCTTTTCCAGGGAATTTCGGCAATTTCCAGGGATTCAAGATTAATTTTGGGAATCCCCACTGCTGCTTTTTCCAAGGAATTTGGGCAATTTCAAAAGATTTAAGATTAATTTTGGGGAGGTGCCACTGCTGCCTTTTCCAGGGAATTTGGGCAATTTCAAGGGATTCAGGAGGAATTTTGTAAAGGCACCACTGGTGCCTCAATTCCAGGGAATTTGGACAATTTCCAGGGATTCAAGAGGAAATTTTGGGGAAGTGCCACTGGTGCTTTTTCCAGGGAATTTGGGCAATTTCAAAAGATTCAAGATTAATTTTGGGGAGGTGCCACTGGTGCCTTTTCCATGGAATTTGGGCAATTTCAAAGGATTCAAGAATAATTTTGGGGACCCCCATTGCTGCTTTTTCCAGGGAATTTGGGCATTTCCAGAGACAGAAGTGGAATTTTAGAGAGCCCCACTGGTGCCTCAATTCCAGGGAATTTGGGCAATTTCCAGGGATAGAAGAGGAAATTTTGGGGATCCCCACTGCTGCTTTTTCCAGGGAATTTGGACAATTTCAAAAGATTCAAGATTAATTTTGGGGAGGTGCCACTGGTGCCTTTTCCAGGGAATTTGGGCAATTTCAAAGGATTCAAGAATAATTTTGGGGACCCCCATTGCTGCTTTTTCCAGGGAATTTGGGCATTTCCAGAGACAGAAGTGGAATTTTAGAGAGCCCCACTGGTGCCTCAATTCCAGGGAATTTGGACAATTTCCAGGGATAGAAGAGGAAATTTTGGGGATCCCCACTGCTGCTTTTTCCAGGGAATTTGGACAATTTCAAAAGATTCAAGAATAATTTTGGGGAGGTGCCACTGGTGCCTTTTCCAGGGAATTTGGGGCAATTTCAAAGGATTCAAGATTAATTTTGGGGATCCCCACTGCTGCTTTTTCCAGGGAATTTGGGCAATTTCAAAGGATGCAGGAGGAATTTTTGGGGAGGTGCCACTGCTGCTTTTTCCAGGGAATTTGGGCACTGCCAGAGCTCCCTGAGGGGAACATTTGGGACCCTCCTGCCTTTTCCAGGATGATTTTTCCCCGGATTCTGGGCCCCGCTGCCGGGCCGGGGGTGGGAAGCAGCTGCCCCATGGTTTTTCCATGGAATTCTTTCCCAGCCCGGTCCCGGATGTGTCCCGTGGCGGGGATTGTTTGTTTGGGGTTTGTTTGGGGTTTTTATCTCCCGTGACCGGGTTTGTTTTGGAGCTGCTCTGTGGAACATCAAAGGCTGAGCGTGCCCACCCACTGACACTGGAAAAACAGGGGTGGGATGGGGCCAGGGATGGGTTTGGGGCCAGGGATGGGTTTGGGGTCCCAGGCTGGGTTTTGGGTCCAGATATTTTGGGGTTTTTTTTGGTCCGGGGTTATTATTTTAGTCCAGGCTGCTTTTAGTCCAGGGCTGGAGTTTTGGGGTCCTGGGCTGGGTTTTGGGTCCAGATATTTTTGTTGTTGTTTTTGGGGGTTTTTTTGGGGTTTTGTGGTTTTTTGGAGTTGGTTTTTTTTTGGTCCAGGGTTATTATTTTAGTCCAGAACTGCTTTTAGTCCAGGGCTGGTTTTGGGGTCCAGTTTGTTTTTGGGTCCAGGCTGCTTTTAGTCCAGGGCTGGATTTTTGGGTCCTGGGCTGGGTTTTGGGTCCAGATATTTTTGTTGTTGTTTTTGGGGTTTTTTGGGGGTTTTGTGGTTTTTTGGAGGTTTTTTTTTTTTTTTTTTTGGTCCAGGGCTATTATTTTAGTCCAGAGCTGCTTTTAGTCCAGGGCTGGTTCTGGGGTCCAGCTGGTTTTGGGGTCCAGAGCTAGGTTTGAATCCAGAGATGGTTTTTTGGTCCAGGGCTCTTTCTTTGGTCCAGAGCTGCTTTTAGTCCAGGGCTGGGTTTTGGGTCCAGGCTGTTTTTGGGGTCCAGAGCTGATTTTTTAGTCCAAAGCTGGTTTTGGGGTTCAGGGTGTTTTATGGGTCCAGGTCTGTTTCTTTAGTCCAGGACTGGTTTTTGGGGTCCAGCTTGTTTTTTGGTCCAGGGCTGGGTTTGGTTGTTTTTGTCCAGGCTGGTTTTTGGGTCCGGGTCACTGGGAGCACTGGGAGCACTGGGAGCACTGGAGCCCTGGCCTTTCCCCAGCCCCTGCAGCAGGATCAGAGCACTGGGGACACTGGGAGCACTGGGAGCAGAGCACTGGGGACACTGGGAGCACTGGGAACAGAGCACTGGGGACACTGGGAGCACCGGCAGCCCTGGCCTTTCCCCACCCCTGCAGCAGGATCAGAGCACTGGGGACACTGGGGACACTGGGGACACTGGGAACAGAGCACTGGGGACACTGGGAGCACTGGCAGCCATGGCCTTTCCCTGGCCCATGCAGCCAGATCAGAGCACTGGGGACACTGGGAGCACTGGGAACAGAGCACTGGGGACACTGGGAGCACTGGGAACAGAGCACTGGGGACACTGGGACCACTGGGAACAGAGCACTGGGGACACTGGGAGCCCTGGCAGCTCTGCCCTCTCCCTGCCCCTGCAGCCAGATCAGAGCACTGGGGACACTGGGAGCACTGGGAGCACTGGGGACACTGGGATCACTGGGATCACTGGGAGCACCAGCAGCTCTGCCCTCTCCCCGCCCCTGCAGCCGGATCAGAGCACTGGGATCACTGGGATCACTGAGAGCCCTGGCAGCTCTGCCCTCTCCCCGCCCCTGCAGCCGGATCAGAGCGTGATCAGAGCGTGCCCGGCCCTGCTCCCTCCCGGGGGAGGATGTTGCACATTCCAGGCGTGGGAACCCTTTGGAGAAACCCTGGAATCCATCCCGGGGCAGAGGAAGCAGCAGAGGGGCCCTGGGGGGACCCTGGGGACCTTCTGGCCACCAAATCTGTGGTGATAAGGAGCAGAACCCCAGCTCCAAACCCCCTGTGCTCGGGCAGAATTCACACTCTGCCCACGCCTCCAGCCCTGTTTGTCCAGCAGGGATTTTTCCACAGAGCTCTGACCCCTGAGAGCTGCAGGATGGACACTCCCCAGCTGTCTGTCTGTCTGTCTGTCCGTCCTGAGGGCTCCCAGGGGGTGGTGGCCCTGTCAGGGACAGGATGGAATGTGGCTGCTGGGGCTGTGACCGGCTGGAGGTCACTTGGTAGTGGTGAGGCCACACGGCAGCGTCCAGTTCTGAGCTCTGTGTGTGTCCAGTTCTGAGCTCTGTGTGTCCAGTTCTGAGCTCTGAGCTGTGTGTCCAGTTCTGAGCTCTGTGTGTCCAGTTCTGAGCTCTGTGTGTCCAGTTCTGAGCTCTGAGCTGTGTGTCCAGTTCTGTCCAGTTTAGGATGGACACTGAGTGCTGTGTCCAGCTGTGTCCCCTCAGTTCAGGATGGACACTGAGTGCTGTGTCCAGCTGTGTCCCCTCAGTTCAGGATGGACACTGAGTGCTGTGTCCAGCTGTGTCCCCTCAGTTCAGGATGGACACTGAGTGCTGTGTCCAGCTCTGTCCCTCAGTTCAGGGTGGACACTGAGTGCTGTGTCCAGCTGTGTCCCCCCAGTTTAGGATGGACACTCAGTGCTGTGTCCAGCTCTGTCCCTCAGTTCAGGATGGACACTGAGTGCTGTGTCCAGCTCTGTCCCTCAGTTTAGGATGGACACTCAGTGCTGTGTCCAGCTCTGTCCCTCAGTTTAGGATGGACACTCAGTGCTGTGTCCAGCTCTGTCCCTCAGTTCAGGGTGGACACTCAGTGCTGTGTCCAGCTCTGTCCCTCAGTTTAGGATGGACACTCAGTGCTGTGTCCAGCTCTGTCCCTCAGTTCAGGGTGGACACTCAGTGCTGTGTCCAGCTGTGTCCCTCAGTTCAGGATGGACACTCAGTGCTGTGTCCAGCTGTGTCCCCTCAGTTTAGGATGGACACTCAGTGCTGTGTCCAGCTCTGTCCCTCAGTTCAGGATGGACACTCAGTGCTGTGTCCAGCTGTGTCCCTCAGTTCAGGATGGACACTCAGTGCTGTGTCCAGCTCTGTCCCTCAGTTCAGGATGGACACTCAGTGCTGTGTCCAGCTCTGTCCCCTCAGTTCAGGATGGACACTCAGTGCTGTGTCCAGCTCTGTCCCTCAGTTCAGGATGGACACTGAGTGCTGTGTCCAGCTCTGGGATCTCAGTTTAGGATGGACACTCAGTGCTGTGTCCAGCTCTGTCCCCTCAGTTTAGGATGGACACTGAGTGCTGTGTCCAGCTCTGGGATCTCAGTTCAGGATGGACACTCAGTGCTGTGTCCAGCTCTGTCCCCTCAGTTCAGGATGGACACTCAGTGCTGTGTCCAGCTCTGTCCCCTCAGTTTAGGATGGACACTCAGTGCTGTGTCCAGCTCTGTCCCTCAGTTTAGGATGGACACTCAGGGCTGTGTCCAGCTCTGTCCCTCAGTTTAGGATGGACACTGAGTGCTGTGTCCAGCTCTGTCCCTCAGTTCAGGATGGACACTCAGTGCTGTGTCCAGCTCTGTCCCCTCAGTTCAGGATGGACACTCAGTGCTGTGTCCAGCTCTGTCCCCTCAGTTTAGGATGGACACTCAGTGCTGTGTCCAGCTCTGTCCCTCAGTTTAGGATGGACACTCAGTGCTGTGTCCAGCTGTGTCCCCTCAGTTTAGGATGGACACTCAGTGCTGTGTCCAGCTCTGTCCCTCAGTTCAGGATGGACACTCAGTGCTGTGTCCAGCTCTGCCCCTCAGTTCAGGGTGGACGTTCAGACCCTCGAGCTCACCCAGAGGAGGCAGCGAGGCTGGAGAGGGGCTGGGAACACAAACCCTGTGAGGAACGGCTGAGGGAGCTGGGCTTGTTCAGCCTGGAGAAAAGGAGACTCAGGGGTGCCCTCGTCACTCCCCACAGCTCCCTGAAAGGTGCCTGTGCCCAGCTGGGCTTGGGCTCTTTCTCCAGGCAGCGCTGACAGAACCAGAGGGCACAGCCTGAAATAGGGAAATTGAGGTTGGATGTCAGGAAAGGTTTTTCCCAGCAAGGGTGATAAATGCTGGAATGTTCTGCCCGGGGAGGTGGTGCAGTCACCATCCCTGGCTGTGGTTAAGGAAAGCCTGGATGTGGCACTGGGTGCCGTGGGTGAGCTGAGGTGTTGGGGTTGGGTTGGACTCGATGGTCCTGGAGGTCTCTTCCAGCCCAGACATTCTGGGATTGTGGGAATAATTCTGTGAATTCTGTGAATTCTGTGAATTCTGTGAATTCTGGGATTCTGTGAATTGTGTGATTCTGTTAATTCTGGGATTCTGTGAATTCCGTGCATTCTGGGATTCTGTGAATTCTGGGTTTCTGTGATTCTGTGATTCTGTTAATTCTGGGATTCTGTATCTGGGATTCCATGGATTCCGTGAATGCCGTGGATTCTATGAATTCTATGAATTCTGTGAATTCTGTGTGTGTCCTGTGAATTCTGGCATTCTGTGAATTCTGTGATTCCATGAATTCTGGGATTCTGTGATTTCCATGAATTCTATGAATTCTGTGATTCTTGAATTCTGTGTGAATTCTCTGTGAATTCTGTGAATTCCAGTGATTCTGTGAATTCCATGAATTCTGGGAATTCTGGATTTCTGTGAATTCTGTGCATGCCGTGACTTCTGTTACTTTTCCCAGGTGTCTTTTTGGGACAGGAGCTTTTTCCAGGTTTTTTGGGGACAGGAGCTTTTACTGGGTTTTGTTGGGTCCTCCTGCCCCTTTGGCCTTGGGTTTTTTTTGGGGGCAGATGTTTTTCCCAGCTATTTTTTGGGGACAGGAGCTGCAACCTTTGGGGAAAACTCTTCCCTGAGGGGCTGAAGCTTTTGGGGGTGAATCTCCGGGGGGAATTGGAGATTTTTGGGGTGAATCTCTGGGTGGAATTGCAGATTTTTGGGGTGAATTTCTGGGTGGAATTGCAGGGATTTTGTTGTGAATTTTTGGCAGGAATTGCACCTTTTTGGGGTGAATCTCTGGGAGGAATTGCGGATTTTTTGGTGTGAATCTCTGGGATTAATTGCAGGTTTTGGGGGTGAATCTCTGGGGGGAATTGCAGATTTTTTTTGTGTGAATTTCTGGGAGGAATTGCAGATTTTTGGGGTGAATTTCTGGGTGGAATTGCAGGGATTTTGTTGTGAATTTTTGGCAGGAATTGCACCTTTTTGGGGTGAATCTCTGGGAGGAATTGCGGATTTTTTGGTGTGAATCTCTGGGATTAATTGCAGGTTTTGGGGGTGAATCTCTGGGGGGAATTGCAGATTTTTTTTGTGTGAATTTCTGGGAGGAATTGCAGATTTTTGGGGTGAATTTCTGGGTGGAATTGCACCTTTTTGGGGTGAATCTCTGGGGGAAGTTTCAGGGTTTTTTGTGTGAATCTCTGGGAGGAATTGCAGCTTTTTGGGGTGAATCTCTGGGGGGAATTTCAGGTTTTTTGGGGTGAATCTCTGGGAGGAATTGCGGATTTTTTGGTGTGAATCTCTGGGATTAATTGCAGGTTTTTGGGGTGAATCTCTGGGGGGAATTGCAGATTTTTGGGGTGAATTTCTGGGTGGAATTGCAGGGATTTTGTTGTGAATTTTTGGCAGGAATTGCACCTTTTTGGGGTGAATCTCTGGGAGGAATTGCAGTTTTTTGGGGTGAATCTCTGGGGGAATTGCAGCTTTTTGGGGTGAATTTCTGGGTGGAATTGCACCTTTTTGGGGTGAATCTCTGGGGGGAATTTCAGTTTTTTTGGTGTGAATTTCTGGAGGAATTGCAGCTTTTTGGGGTGAATCTCTGGGGAATTGCAGGTTTTTCGGGGGGCTGCAGCTTTTTTGGGGTGAGGGTCCAGCTCCTGGGTCTGATCCAACCATTTTCCCTTTTTTTCCATGTGCTGCCCCTCTGTGAATTGTGGATTATCCAATTATTCCTCAGGTAAGAACATCATTCCTCTTTTTTTTTGGGATGGAAATTGGGGCCACACTGAGCGTGAATATTTCCGAGATTTTGTCGGGAAGAGAATTCCTTGGATCTGGGTTTTCCTGGGCAGGGTGGCACGGAGGGGACAGCAAGAGCTCAGTTCGTCCCTTTTGTCCCCTGCCATGACAAAAAAAACCTGGAAGAGCGTGGAGAAAAATTCCGTGGGTAAAAGTTCTGTGGGTAAAAATTCCGTGGATAAAAATCTCAAGGATAAAAATTGCGTGGAGAAAAATTCCGTGGGTAAAAGTTCTGTGGGTAAAAATTCCGTGGATAAAAATCTCAAGGATAAAAATTCCGTGGATTAAAATTCTGTGGGGATAAAAGTTCTGTAGGGATGAAAGTTCTCTGGGTAAAAATCCTGTGGAAAAAAATTTCTGTGGGTGAAAATTCCATGGATGAAAATTCTGTGGATGAAATTTCCGTGGGTAAAAGTTCCGTGGATAAAAAATTCCCTGGGTAAAAATTCCCTGGATAAAAATCTCAGGGATGAAAATCTCAGGGATGAAAATTCCCTGGGTAAAAATTTCTGTGGATAAAAATCTCAGGGATAAAAAATTCCCTGGGGATAAAAATTCTGGGGATAAAAACCCCCTGGGTAAAAGTTCCATGGGTAAAAATTCCGTGGAAAAAAATTTCCGTGGGTAAAAATTCCGTGGATGAAAATTCTGTGGATGAAAATTCCATGGATAAAAGTTCTGTGGGTAAAAATTCCCTGGGTAAAAATCTCAGGGATAAGAAATCTCACGGATAAAAATCTCAGGGATAAAAATTCCCTGGATAAAAATCTCAGGGATAAAAAATTCCCTGGATAAAAAATCTCAGGGATAAAAATTCCATGGATAAGAAATTCCATGGGTAAAAATGCCATGGATAAAAATTCCCTGGATAAAAACCTCAGGGATAAAAATTCCGTGGGTAAGAATTCCGTGGATAAAAATTCCATGGATAAAAAATTCCGTGGATAAAAATTCCCTGGGTAAAAATATCAAGGATAAAAAATCTCAGGGATAAAAAATTCCCGGGATAAAAAATTCCCTGGGTAAAAATTCTGTGGGTAAAAATTCCCTGGATAAAAATCTCAGGGATAAAAATTCCGTGGATAAAAAATTCCGTGGACAAAAAATTCCCTGGACAAAAATTCCCTGGACAAAAATCTCAGGGATAAAAGTTCCGTGGATAAAAAATTCCGTGGATAAAAAATTCCCTGGACAAAAATCTCAGGGATCACGAGGATGGAGTTGCTGGAAAGGAAGAGGTGCCCAAATTTCCCGGCCTGCATTCCCTGAGAATTTTCCCTCCTGGAAAACCCAACCCCTCCCCACGTGGCTTTGGGATTTATGGATCTCCAAATCCTCGGGGTCACTCGGTCAAGTGGGGTGAATTGGGCGAGCTGTGCCCGGGGCTGTGACACTTTAATGAACTCCAAACCCTTTAAAATTAACGCTTTAATTAACCCCGGCCTGTCCCGGCAGCCTGGGGGAGCTGGGGGAGCAGGAGCAGATCCCACAAAAGGATTTGGTGGAATTTAAAAAGTGCTAAAACAGCTCCAGCCTTGATTTTTTTATTGTTTTCTTTGTGTTTTATGGGGATTTCCTTGGGTCAGGCCTGAGGTTTTTTCTTAGGTTTTTTCTTAGGTTGTTTCTCAGGTTAATTCTCAGTTATTCCTTTGGTTATTTCTCATTTATTCCTTAATTATTTCTTAGGTTATTCCTCAGTTATTCCTTAGATTATTTCTCATTTATTCCCTAGATTATTTCTCATTTATTCCTTAATTATTTCTTAGGTTATTCCTCAGTTATTCCTCAGTTATTCCCTAGATTATTTCTCATTTATTCCTTAATTATTTCTTAGGTTATTCCTCAGTTATTCCTCAGTTATTCCTTAGGTTATTCCTCATTTATTCCTTGCTTATTTCTCATTTATTCCTCAATTATTTCTTAGGTTATTCCTCAATTATTCCTTGGCTTATTCCTTAGATTATTCTTTAGGTTATTCCTCATTTATTCCTTAGATTTCTTCTCATTTATTCTTCAATTATTTCTTAGGTTATTCCTCAGTTATTCCTTACATTATTTCTCATTTATTTCTTAGGTTATTCCTCATTTATTCCTTATGTTATTTCTCATTTACTCTTCAGTTATTCCTTAGATTATTTCTCATTTATTCCTGAATTATTTCTTAGGTTATTCCTCAGGTTATTCCTCATTTATTCCTTAGGTTATTCCTCATTATTCCTTAGGTTATTTCTCATTTATTCCTCAGTTATTCTTCAGTTATTCCTCATTTATTCCTTTGGTTATTTCTCATTTATTCCTGAATTATTTCTTAGGTTATTCCTCAGGTTATTCCTCATTTATTCCCTAGATTATTTCTCATTTATTCCTCAATTATTTCTTAGGTTATTCCTCAGTTATTCCTTATGTTATTTCTCATTTATTTCTCAGTTATTCCTTAGATTATTTCTCATTTATTCTTCAGGTTATTCCTCAATTATTCCTCAATTATTTCTTAGGTTTTTCCTCGGTTTTTTCTCTGTTTTTCCTCAGTTTTTCCTGCCAGCAGCAGGAGGGGTTTGGGGGTCTCCATAATGCTGGAATGTAGAGCAGGGATTCATCCTGGATCCATTTCCAATTCCTGACCTGTGAAGGGTTTTTAGGGATCCAAAATTCCCAGTGGGAGCTGATCCCAGTAGGAATTCCCATGCTGGAATGGTGGAGCAGGGATTCATCCTGGATCCATTTCCAATTCCTGACCTGTGAAGGGTTTTTAGGGATCCAGAATTCCCCGTGAGTGCTGATCCCAGGAGGAATTTGGGGGTCTCTGTGTTGGAATGGTGGAGCAGGGATCCATCCTGGATCCATTCCCAATTCCTGACCAGTAAAGGGTTTTTAGGGATCCAGAATTCCCTATGAGTGCTGATCCCAGGAGGGATTTGGGGGTCTCTGTGTTGGAATGGTGCAGCAGGGATCCATCCTGGATCCATTCCCAATTCCTGAGCTGTGAAGGGTTTTTAGGGATCCAGAATTCCCTATGAGTGCTGATCCCAGGAGGGATTTGGGGGTCTCTGTGTTGGAATGGTGGAGCAGGGATCCATCCTGGATCCATTCCCAATTCCTGACCAGTAAAGGGTTTTTAGGGATCCCAGCTGGGATTCCCAGCTCCAGTGGGATTGAGGCTGGGATTGTGGGCTCACAGAATTCCCAGCAGGAATTCCTGTGCTGGAATGGTGCAGCAGGGATCCATCCTGGATCCATTCCCAATTCCTGACCAGTAAAGGGTTTTTAGGGATCCAGAATTCCCTGTGAGTGCTGATCCCAGGAGGGATTTGGGGGTCTCTGTGTTGGAATGGTGGAGCAGGGATCCATCCTGGATCCATTTCCAATTCTTGACCTGTGAAGGGTTTTTAGGGATCCCAGCTGGGATTCCCAGCTCCAGTGGGATCGGGTCTGGGAATGTGGGCTCACAGAATTCCCAGTGGGAGCTGATCTCAGGAGGGATTTGGGGGTCTCTGTGTTGGAATGGTGGAGCAGGGATCCATCCTGGATCCATTCCCAGTTCCTG
The DNA here is from genome assembly GCA_021534815.1 of Acrocephalus arundinaceus. Classification (NCBI taxonomy): domain Eukaryota; kingdom Metazoa; phylum Chordata; class Aves; order Passeriformes; family Sylviidae; genus Acrocephalus; species Acrocephalus arundinaceus. The sequence continues at coordinate 7,469,796 of JAJEOU010000287.1, read as the reverse complement.
AGCTGTGAAGGGTTTTTAGGGATCCCAGCTGGGATTCCCAGCTCCAGTGGGATCGGGGCTGGGATTGTGGGCTCACAGAATTCCCAGCAGGAATTCCTGTGCTGGAATGGGATCCATCGTGGATCCATTTCCAATCCCTAACCAGTAAAGGGTTTTTAGGGATCCAGAATTCCCTGTGAGTGCTGATCCCAGGAGGGGTTTGGGGGTCTCTGTGTTGGAATGGTGGAGCAGGGATCCATCCTGGATCCATTCCCACCTCCTGCCCTGGCCAGGGAAGGGTTTTTAGGGAATCCTGGATCCCAGTGGGATCAGGGCTGGCAATGTGGGCTCACAGAATTCCTGCTGGGAGCTGATCCCAGGAGGGATTTGGGGGTCTCTGTGGTGGAACGATGAAGGCAGGGATGAATCCTGGCCTGGGACATCATTCCCAACTCCTGCCCTGGGAGGACAGTCACTGTCCCCAGCCGGGCTGTCACTGTCCCCAGCCGGGCTGTCACTGTCCCCAGCCGGGCTGTCACTGTCCCCAGCCAGTCTGTCACTGTCCCCAGCCGGGCTGTCACTGTCCCCAGCAGGGCTGTCACTGTCCCCAGCCGGGCTGTCACTGTCCCCAGCGGGTCTGTCACTGTCCCCAGCCGGGCTGTCACTGTCCCCAGCGGGTCTGTCCCTGTCCCCAGCCGGGCTGTCACTGTCCCCAGCGGGTCTGTCCCTGTCCCCAGCCGGGCTGTCACTGTCCCCAGCGGGTCTGTCCCTGTCCCCAGCCGGGCTGTCACTGTCCCCAGCGGGTCTGTCCCTGTCCCCAGCCGGGCTGTCACTGTCCCCAGCGGGTCTGTCACTGTCCCCAGCCGGGCTGTCACTGTCCCCAGCAGGGCTGTCACTGTCCCCAGTGGGTCTGTCACTGTCCCCAGCTGATGGTGTGGCTGTGGCTGTCCCCAGCCGGGCTGTGGCTGTCACTGTCCCCAGCGGGGCTCTCGCTGTCCCTGGCAGGGCTGTCACTGTCCCCAGAGTGGCTGTGGCTGTCCCCAGGCGGTGCCGTGGCTGTGGCTGTCACTGTCCCCAGCCGGGCTGTGACTGTCTCTGTCCCCAGCGGGGCTGTCACAGTCCCCAGCGGGGCTGTCACTGTCCCCAGTGGGTCTGTCACTGTCCCCAGCAGGGCTGTCCCTGTCCCCAGCCGGGCTGTGGCTGTCCCTGTCCCCAGCCGGGCTCTCGCTGTCCCCAGCCGGGTCTGTCCCTGTCCCCAGCAGATCTGTCACTGTCCCCAGCCGGGCTCTCGCTGTCCCCAGCCGGGCTCTCGCTGTCCCCAGCGGATCTGTCACTGTCCCCAGCCGCTGCCGTGGCCTCGCCTCCCTCCGCGGGTGCCCCAGCGCTGCTCGGCGGGGCCGGGGCAGCACAAACGCGGCTTTGATTCCGCCGGGAGCTGCCGGCCCTGGCTGCCCGCCCGGAACTCCGACACAGGGGCGGCTTTGTGTGCGCTGGGGCCGCGGGGGGACAGGGGGACAGCGAGGGGGACAGCGATGGGGACAGGGGGACAGCGCTGGGGACAGGGGGACAGCGAGGGGGACAGAGCTGGGGACAGGGGGGGACAGGGCTGGGGACAGGGGGACAGCGAGGGGGACAAGGGGGGACAGGGCTGGGGACAGGGGGACAGCGATGGGGACAGGGGGACAGAGCTGGGGACAGGGGGACAGCGAGGGGGACAGCGCTGGGGACAGGGGGACAGTGATGGGGACAGGAGGGGACAGCAATGGGGACAAGGAGACAGCTATGGGGACAGCGATGGGGACAGGGGGACAGCGATGGGGACAGGGGGGACAGGGCTGGGGACAGCGCTGGGGACATGGGGACAGTGCTGGGGACACCGCCGGGGACAGGGGGACACCATTATAAAATATTAAGCCCTGCTAAGTTTATGTTATTTTTAAACATTTCTCAGTTAAATTACGTTATTTTAAGTTTGATTTTAGGCTCCCCCTCGAGATTTGCTATCCCGACAGAGAATAAAATAGAAATAGTTTTCAATTTAAGTCATTTACAATACTCAGGTCTGAAAATTATAGAAAATAAATTATATTTTATATATTTATATATTATTAATAAAAGAAATTATATTTTATATATTTATATATTATTAAGAGAATGAATTATATTTTAGCATTCTGGTAAAGTTAAGAATAATTCTTGTATAGTCAAGTTTAAATTAAGCATTGCTCAGTTAAATTACATTATATTAAGTTTTATTTTAGGTTTAAGCCCCAATAAGTTTATATTACTTTTAAGCATTACTTAATGCTTAAAAAATAATGTAATTTAACTGAGCAAGGCTTAATTTAAACTTGACTATACAGAAATTATTCTTAACTTTAACAGAACGCTAAAATAGAATTTCTTTTATTAATAATATATAAATATATAAAATATCATTTATTTTATTAATAATATATTATGGTATTATTGTGGGAAATGCAGCCCCAGAACAAAGAGCTGATGTGGGGACAGGTGGGAAATCAAACCTGGGGTGGGAAAATTGTGCAGGGCAGGGAAAGAACAAAAGAGCGGCTGGGGATGGAGCTGGGCCTGGGAAGGGCTGGGATCATCCAGGGCCTGGGAAGGGCTGGGATCATCCAGGGCCTGGGAAGGGCTGGGATCATCCAGGACCTGGGAAGGGCTGGGATCATCCAGGACCTGGGAAGGGCTGGGAGCATCCAGGACCTGGGAAGGGCTGGGATCATCCAGGACCTGGGAAGGGCTGGGAGCATCCAGGACCTGGGAAGGGCTGGGATCATCCAGGACCTGGGAAGGGCTGGGAGCATCCAGGACCTGGGAAGGGCTGGGAGCATCCAGGACCTGGGAAGGGCTGGGAGCATCCAGGGCCCGGGAAGGGCTGGGAGCATCCAGGGCCCAGGGAATTGTGGAACCCGCCCTGCTTTGGGTGTCCTGCTCTGAGCTGCAAGGACCTGTGTGCTCTGAGCCTGTTCCCTGCAAGGACCTGCCTGTTCTCTGCAAGGACCTGCCTGCTCTGAGCTGCAAGGACCTGCCAGCTCTGATTCCTCGGCCCTGCAAGGACCTGCCTGCTCTGGTTTCTCAACCCTGCAAGGACCTGCCTGCTCTGATTCCTCGGATCTGTCCGATCCAGCCCTGGAATCCAAGGAAAAGCAGGTGAAAAAGCGGGACCCTGCTCTGAGCTGCAAGGACCTGCCAGCTCTGTGTCTGTTCCCTGCAAGGACCTGCCTGCTCTGATTTCTTGGCCCTGCAAGGACCTGCCTGCTCTGATTCCTTGGATCTTCCCGATCCAGCCCTGGAATCCAAGGAAAAGCGGGTGGAACATTGGGATTCTGCTCTGAGCTGCAAGGACCTGCCTGCTCTGTGTCTGTTCCCTGCAAGGACCTGCCTGCTCTGATTCCTTGGATCTGTCTGATCCAGCCCTGGAACCCGAGGGAAAGTGGGTGGAACATTGGGATTCTGCTCTGAGCTGCAAGGACCTGCCTGCTCTGTGTCTGTTCCCTGCAAGGACCTGCCTGCTCTGATTCCTTGGATCTGCCTGATCCAGCCCTGGAATCCAAAGGAAACCGAGTGGAACAGGAATGGGTGTTCCAGGCTTTCACCCAAACCTGCCCTGCTCTGAACCTGTTCCCTGCAAGGACCTGCCTGTTCTGATTCCTCAGCCCTGCAAGGACCTGCCTGCTCTGATTTCTTGGATCTTCCCGATCCAGCCCTGGAATCCAAGGAAAAGTGGGTGGAACATTGGGATCCTGCTCTGAGCTGCAAGGACCTGCCTGCTCTGATTCCTTGGATCTGTCTGATCCAGCCCTGGAACCCGAGGGAAAGTGGGTGGAACATTGGGATTCTGCTCTGAGCTGCAAGGACCTGCCAGCTCTGTCTGTTCCCTGCAAGGACCTGCCTGCTCTGATTCTTCGGATCTGCCCGACCCAGCCCTGGAATCCAAGGGAAACCGAGTGGAACACTGGGATGAGTGTTCCAGGCTCCCACCCAAACCCATCTTGCTTTGGGTCTCTGTTCTGAGCTGCAAGGACCTGTCTGCTCTGTGTCTGTTCCCTGCAAGGACCTGCCTGCTCTGATTCCTTGGATCTTCCCGATCCAGCCCTGGAATCCAAGGAAAAGCAGGTGAAAAAGCGGGACCCTGCTCTGAGCTGCAAGGACCTGTCTGCTCTGTGTCTGTTCCCTGCAAGGACCTGCCAGCTCTGTCTGTTCCCTGCAAGGACCTGCCTGCTCTGATTTCTTGGCCCTGCAAGGACCTGCCTGCTCTGATTTCTTGGCCCTGCAAGGACCTGCCTGCTCTGATTCCTTGCATCTGCCCAATCCAGCCCTGGAACCCGAGGGAAAGTGGGTGGAACATTGGGATTCTGCTCTGAGCCTGTTCCCTGCAAGGACCTGCCTGCTCTGATTCTTCGGATCTGTCTGATCCAGCCCTGGAATCCAAGGAAAAGTGGGATGGGTCAGGAAAGCCTGGAGCTGCTTGAGCAGCCCTGAAGGAATTCCCGAAGTGTCCTGGCAGAGAAGGAAGGAATTCCTGAAGTGTCCTGTGGGGAAGGAAGGAATTCCCAATTCCCAGAGTATCCTGTGGGGAAGGAAGGAATTCCCAATTCCCAGAGTGTCCTGCGGGGAAGGAAGGAATTCCCGAAGTGTCCCATGGATTTTCCCCCTCTGGAATTCCAGGATTGAACTTCGAGCCCATTCCAGCCCCATCCGGCCGCGGTGAGGCAGGAAAAATGGGATTTAGGCAGAGTTTTTCCAGCTTAATCTTCCGGGAATAATTTGAGATCCCTCAGCCCTGGCTGAACAAACTTTGCCTGCCTGAAAATCCCTGAACGTTTGTGCAGCACAAACTCTGCCTGGAGGGGTTTGGGTTTATTTATTTTATTTATTTTATTTATTTTTCTTTTTTCCCCGAGTGTTTTTGGTGGTGGCAGAGAGGGGAAAACCTCAAATCCTCGCAGCAATTATGGCTAATGAGACACTTCCTCCACATCTGCTTTCAATCCTGGCAGCCAGGATTTCAATTCATTGCCAGGATCCAGGAAAAAAATTCCCTGAATTCATTGCCAGGCTCCAGGAAAAGGGGAAAAAAATTCCTGAATTCATTTCCAGGAAAAGGGGAAAAAATCTCTGAATTCATTGCCAGGAAAAAGGGGAAAATATCCCTGAATTCATTGCCAAGAAAAGGAAAAAAATCCCTGAATTCATTGCCAGGCTGCAGGAAAAGGGGGAAGAAAAAATTCCTGAATTCATTGCCAGGAAAAGGGGGAAGAAAATCCCTGAATTTTCATTTCCAGGCTTCAGGAAAAAGGGGAAAAATCCCTGAATTCATTGCCAGGAAAAGGGGGAAAAAATTCCCTGAATTCATTTCCAGGAAAAGGGGTAAAAATTCCCTGAATTCATTGCCAGACTCCAGGAAAAGGGGAAAAAAATTCCCTGAATTTTCATCACCAGGAAAGGGGAGGAAAAAATTCCTGAATTCATTGCCAGGCTCCAGGAAAAGGGGGAAGAAAAATTCCTGAATTCATTGCCAGCAAAAGGGGGAAAAATTCCTGAATTCATTGCCTGGAAAAGGGGAAAAGAATCCCTGAATTCATTGCCAGACTCCAGGAAAAGGGGAAAAAAATTCCCTGAATTTTCATCACCAGGAAAGGGGAGGAAAAAATTCCTGAATTCATTGCCGGGCTCCAGGAAAAGGGGAAAAAAAATTCCTGAATTCATTGCCAGGATCCAGGAAAAGGGGGAAAAAAATTCCTGAATTCATTGCAGGCTCCAGGAAAAAATCCATGAATTCATTGCCAGGCTGCAGGAAAAGGGGGAAAAATTCCCTGAATTCATTTCCAGGAAAAGGGGGAAAAAATTCCCTGAATTCATTGCCAGGTCCAGGAAAAGGAAAAAAAATCCCTGAATTCATTGCCAGACTGCAGGAAAAGGGGGAAAAAAAATCCCTGAATTCATTGCCAGGATCCAGGAAAAGGGGGGAAAAATTCCCTGAATTTATTTCCAATGAAAGGGGAAGAAAAATCCCTGAATTTTCATTGCCAGGCTTCAGGAAAAAGGGGAAAAATCCCTGAATTCATTGCCAGGAAAGGGGGAAAAATTCTCTGAATTCATTTCCAGACTCCAGGAAAAGGAGAAATTCTCTCCGGAGGGATTTCGATGTGAAATTTCCAGGATATTTTTGTGCCTGATTTTTTTCCCAGCCCCTCATCCCAGTCCCTGGACATTCCAGGTGCCCAAAATCCACCCCCATCCCATTCCCTGGCAGGCAGGAATTTTCTCTCCTCCTCAGGAAAAGTGGGAAAAGCCTTTCCCAGGCACCTCCCAGCGCCTCCTTTGTGCCCGCCTGAGCTTTGCCCCGGGTTTGGCCCGGGATAAACGATCCCGGTGACTCAGGGGCAGCTCCGGGCCCGGCCCGGGTCACACGTGGCTGTGCCAGTGCTGCCACCTGTCCTGTGTCACCTGTCCCATGTGTGTCACCTGTCCCGTGTCCCCTGTCCCATGTGTGTCCCCTGTCCCATGTGTGTCCCCTGTCCCATGTGTGTCACCTGTCCCATGTGTGTCCCCTGTCCCATGTGTGTCCCCTGTCCTTTGTCCCCTGTCCCATGTGTGTCCCCTGTCCCATGTGTGTCACCTGTCCCGTGTCACCTGTCCCGTGTCACCTGTCCCATGTGTGTCCCCTGTCCCCTGTGTGTCCCCTGTCCCGTGTCCCCTGTCCCGTGTCCCCGTCCCGTGTGTGTCACCTGTCCCGTGTCCCCTGTCCCATGTGTGTCACCTGTCCCGTGTCACCTGTCCCGTGTCACCTGTCCCGTGTCCCCTGTCCCATGTGTGTCCCCTGTCCCGTGTCCCCTGTCCCGTGTCCCCTGTCCCATGTGTGTCACCTGTCCCGTGTCACCTGTCCCATGTCACCTGTCCCATGTCCCCTGTCCCATGTGTGTCACCTGTCCCGTGTCACCTGTCCCATGTGTGTCACCTGTCCCGTGTCACCTGTCCCGTGTGTGTCCCGTGTCCCCTGTCCCATGTGTGTCCCCTGTCCCATGTGTGTCCCCTGTCCCGTGTCCCCTGTCCCATGTGTGTCACCTGTCCCATGTGTGTCCCCTGTCCCATGTGTGTCCCCTGTCCCGTGTCCCCTGTCCCGTGTCCCCTGTCCCATGTGTGTCCCCTGTCCCGTGTCACCTGTCCCCAGAGACAGGCGGGGAGATGGGGGCGAGGCCTGGGAGGGGAGGGAAAAGGGGGAAGGGAAAAATGGTGAAGGAAAAGGGAAAAATGGAGAAGGGAAAAGCTGGGGAGAAAAATGGGGAAAGAAAACCACGGAAGTAAAAGCAGGGAAAAAAAAGTAGGGGAGGGAAAAACAGGGAAGGGAAAAGAAGGAAAAGAAAAGCAGGGCAGGGCAGCTTTGTTCCCACATGGAACCCCCCAGCGCCGCCCTCCTGCCCCGAATATTCCCAGGAACATTCCCTGCTCCGACCGCGCTGCCTCTGCCCAGGGAAACTTTTCCAGGCCGAGTGCCTGACCTTGGAACGGAGCCTCCCGCTCTCCTCTTGGCTTTTGTTCTACTGAAAAATTTCAGTTTTTACTCGAACAAACTCCTCTCCCCTCTCCTTGATGTTCACAGCTGCCCCACGGAGCCGTGACGGGAAATCAAAGCCGGGAATTGTGCGGGGGGTGAGAGGAGGCTCGGGCTGGGCTCAGCTGCGCTTTTGTTCTGGGAACGGCCGGGAATGTGTGAGCCCTGCTGGGCTGGGGGGATCCCGGGGGACAGGGGAAGTGGGAATTGTGTGGGATGGATGGGAATTGTGTGGGAAGGGGCTGGAGTGTCCGTCTGGAGCCGTGGGATGGACAGGAATTGTGTGGGATGGACGGGAATTGTGTGGGATGGATGGGAATTGTGTGGGAAGGGGCTGGAGTGTCCGTCCGGAGCTGTGGGATGGACGGGAATTGTGTGGGATGGACGGGAATTGTGTGGGAAGGGCTGGAGTGTCCGTCCAGAGCAGTGGGTGGATGTGGCCGAGCACTGGGGTGGTCTGGAGCCTCCAGGAGTTTGTGGTTCCATGGGGTCAAGTGTCCAGTCTGGCCGTGGGGTGTCCTGAGGGACAGGGAGCTGTGGGATGGACGGGAATTGTGTGGGAAGGGCTGGAGTGTCCGTCCGGAGCAGTGGATGGAGGTGGCTGAGCACTGGGGTGGTCTGGAGCCTTCAGGAGTTTGTGGTTCCATGGGGTCAAGTGTCCAGTGTGGCCGTGGGGTGTCCTGAGGGACAGGAAGCCGTGGGATGGACAGGAATTTTGTGGGAAGGGGCTGGAGTGTCCATCTGGAGCTGTGAGTGGATGTGGTTGAGCACTGGGATGGTCTGGAGCCTCCAGGAATTTGTGGTTCCGTGGGGTCCGGGAGTAATCCGTCCTTGGGTTGTGGTTCCATGGGGTCAAGTGTCCAGTATGGCCGTGGGATGGACGGGAATTGTGTGGGAAGGGGCTGGAGTGTCCGTCCGGAGCTGTGGGTGGAACACTGGGATGGTCTGGAGTCTCCAGGAGTCATCCAGGAGTTTGTGGTTCCATGGGGTCCAGGAGTAATCCAGGAATAATCTGTCCTTGTTGTGGTTCCGTGGGGTCAAGTGTCCTGTGAGGCTGTGGGATGGATGGGAATTGTGTGGGAAGGGGCTGGAGTGTCCGTCCGGAGCTGTGGGTGGAACACTGGGATGGTCTGGAGTCTCCAGGAGTCATCCAGGAGTTTGTGGTTCCATGGGGTCAAGTGTCCAGTGTGGCTGTGGGGTCTCTGAGGGACAGGAAGCCGTGGGATGGACGGGAATTGTGTGGGAAGGGCTGGAGTGTCCGTCTGGAGCTGTGGATGGAGGTGGCCGAGCACTGGGATGGTCTGGAGTCATTCTTGACCATGGGGTCAAGTGTCCAGTCTGGCTGTGGGATGGACGGGAATTGTGTGAGAAGTTTGGGAATGCTGCAGGAATGGAGCTCTCCCTCCCGCCTGTCCCGTGTCCCCTCTGCCACAGCTCCTCCCCTGCTGGCCTTGGGCCCGTGTCCCTTGTCACTTGTCATGTGTCACTTGTCATGTGTCACTTGTCATGTGTCACATGTCCCGTGTCACTTGTCCCAGGCACGCCCGGGCTGCCCTCAGGGGTGTGGTGCTGTGCCAGGGATACCAGGGAATACCACAGGATACCAGGGCTGCTCCAGGCAATACCAGGAATGCCAGGGCTGCTTCCTGAGGAATACCAGGGGATACCAGGGCTGCTCCCTGGCAGTGCCAGGGGGTACCAGGGGATACCAGGGTGCTCCTGGGGAGTGCCAGGGGATACCAGGGGATACCAGGGTGCTCCCTGGCAGTGCCAGGGGATACCAGGGGATACCAGGGTGCTCCTGGGGAGTGCCAGGGGGTACCAGAGCTGCTTCAGGGGGTACCAGGGAGTGCTGGGGGATACCAGAGCTGCTCCCTGGCAGTGCCAGGGGATACCTGGGCTGTGCCAGGGGTACCAGGGGATACCAGGTGATACTGGGGCTCCTTCAGGGGATACCAGGGCTGCTCCAGGGGATACCAGGGGATGCCAGGGGATAGCAGAGCATACCAGGGGATGCCAGGGGATACCAGAGATACCAGGGCAGGGCCAGGGGATACCAGAGATACCAGGGCAGCACCAGGGGTGTGCCAGGGGATACCAGGGCTGCTCCTAGGGTGCCAGGGCAATGCCAGGGGTACCAGGGATGTGCCAGGGCTGCTCCTGGGGATACCAGGGAGGCTCCAGGGGATACTAGGGCTGTGCCAGGGTATACCAGGACATTGCCAGAGGATACCAGGGTGCTCCTGGGGAGTGCCAGGGGTACCAGGGGATACCAGGCAAGACTGGGGCTCCTTCAGGGGATACCAGGATTGCTCCAGGGGTACCAGGGAGTGCTGGGGGGGGATACCAGGGCTGCTCCCTGGCAGTGCCAAGGGATACCAGGGCTGTGCCAGGGGTACCAGGGGATACCAGGCAATACGGGGCTCCTTCAGGGGATACCAGGGCTGCTCCAGAGGATACCAGGGGATGCCAGGGGATACCAGAGCATACCAGGGGATGCCAGGGGATACCAGAGATACCAGGGCAGCACCAGGGGTGTGACAGGGGATACCAGGACTGCTCCTAGGGTACCAGGGCAATGCCAGGGGTACCAGGGGTGTGCCAGGGCTGCTCCTGGGGATACCAGGGAGGCTCCAGGGGATACCAGGGGATACCAGGGCTGTGCCAGGGTATACCAGGACATTGCCAGAGGATACCAGGGTGCTCCTGGGGAGTGCCAGGGGATACCAGGGCTGCTCCTGGGGATACCAGGGTGCTCCTGGGGAGTGCCAGGGGTACCAGGGGATACCAGGCAAGACTGGGGCTCCTTCAGGGGATACCAGGGTTGCTCCAGGGGTACCAGGGAGTGCTGGGGGATACCAGGGCTGCTCCCTGGCAGTGCCAAGGGATACCTGGGCTGTGCCAGGGGTACCAGGGGATACCAGGAAATACGGGGCTCCTTCAGGGGATACCAGGGCTGCTCCAGAGGATACCAGGGTGCTCCTGGGGAGTGCCAGGGGATACCAGGGCTGCTCCCTGGCAGTGCCAGGGGATACCAGGGGATACCAGGGTGCTCCTGGGGAGTGCCAGGGGGTACCAGAGCTGCTTCAGGGGGTACCAGGGAGTGCTGGGGGATACCAGAGCTGCTCCCTGGCAGTGCCAGGGGATACTTGGGCTGTGCCAGGGGTACCAGGGGATACCAGGCAATACGGGGCTCCTTCAGGGGATACCAGGGCTGCTCCAGAGGATACCAGGGGATGCCAGGGGATACCAGAGCATACCAGGGGATGCCAGGGGATACCAGAGATACCAGGGCAGGGCCAGGGGATACCAGAGATACCAGGGCAGCACCAGGGGTGTGCCAGGGGATACCAGGGCTGCTCCTAGGGTGCCAGGGCAATGCCAGGGGTACCAGGGATGTGCCAGGGCTGCTCCTGGGGATACCAGGGAGGCTCCAGGGGATACCAGGGGATACCAGGGCTGTGCCAGAGGATACCAGGGCTGCTCCCTGGCAGTGCCAGGGGTACCAGGGGATACCAGGCAATACTGGGGCTCCTTCAGGGCATACCAGGGTTGCTCCAGGGGATACCAGGGAGTGCCAGGGGATACCAGGGAGGTTCCAGGAGAATACCAGGGGACACCAGGGCTGTGCCAGGTGTAGCAGGAGATACCAGGGATGCTCCTCGGGATACCAGGGGATACCAGGGATGCTGCAGGAGTGTGCCAGGGGATACCAGGGAGGCCCTAGGGGATACCAGGGGATACCAGGGCTGCTCCAAGGGATACCAGGGAGGCTCCAGGGGATACTAGGGCTGTGCCAGGGTATACCAGGACATTGCCAGAGGATACCAGGGTGCTCCTGGGGAGTGCCAGGGGATACCAGGGCAGTGCCAGGGGATACCAGGGCTGCTCCCTGGCAGTGCCAGGGGTACCAGGGGATACCAGGCAAGACTGGGGCTCCTTCAGGGGATACCAGGGTTGCTTCAGGGGGTACCAGGGAGTGCTGGGGGATACCAGAGCTGCTCCCTGAGAGTGCCAGGGGATACTTGGGCTGTGCCAGGGGGTACCAGGCAATACTGGGGCTCCTTCAGGGGATACCAGGGCTGTGCCAGGGGTACCAGGGGATACCAGGCAAAACCGGGGCTCCTTCAGGGGGTACCAGGGTTGCTCCAGAGGATACCAGGGAGTGCCAGGGGATACCAGGGAGGTTCCAGGAGAATACCAGGGGACACCAGGGCTGTGCCAGGTGTAGCAGGAGATACCAGGGATGCTCCTGGGGATACCAGGGCTGTGCCAGGGGTGCCAGGGATGCTCCCTGGCAGTGCCAGGAGATACCAAGGGATACCAGGGAGGTTTCAGGGCTGTGCCAGGTGATACCAGGGCTGCTCCTGGGGATACCAGGGCTGCTCCCTGGCAGTGCCAGAGGTACCAGGGGATACCAGGCAATACTGGGGCTCCTTCAGGGGGTACCAGGGTTGCTCCAGGGGTACCAGGGAGGTTCCAGGAGAATACCAGGGGACACCAGGGCTGTGCCAGGTGTAGCAGGAGATACCAGGGCTGCTCCTCGGGATACCAGGGGATACCAGGGCTGCTGCAGGAGTGTGCCAGGGGATACCAGGGAGGCCCTAGGGGATACCAGGGGACACCAGGGTTGTGCCAGGGGATACCAGGGCTGCTCCAGGGGATGCCAGGGGATACCAGAGCATACCAGGGGATACCTGGACTGCTCCTAGGGTACCAGGGCAATGCCAGGGGTACCAGGGGTGTGCCAGGGCTGCTCCTGGGGATACCAGGGAGGCTCCAGGGGATACAAGGTGATACCAGGGCTGCTGCAGGAGTGTGCCAGGGGCTACCAGGGAGGCCCTAGGGGATACCAGGGCTGTGCCAGGGGTACCAGGGGATACCAGGCAATACCGGGGCTCCTTCAGGGGGTACCAGGGTTGCTCCAGGGGTACCAGGGAGGTTCCAGGAGAATACCAGGGGACACCAGGGCTGTGCCAGGTGTACCAGGAGATACCAGGGCTGCTCCTCGGGATACCAGGGCAGGGCCAAGGGATACCAGAGATACCAGGGCAGGGCCAGGGGTGTGCCAGGGGATACCAGGGCTGCTCCAGGGGATACCAGAGGATACCTGGGAGGCTCCAGGGGATACCTGGGAGGCTCCAGGGGATACCAGGTGATACCAGGGCTGCTCCAGGGGTGTTCCAGGGCTGCTCCAGGGGATACCAGGTGATACCAGGGCTGCTCCAGGGGATACCAGGTGATACCTGGGAGGCTCCAGGGGATACCTGGGAGGCTCCAGGGGATACCTGGGAGGCTCCAGGGGATACCAGGTGATACCAGGGAGGCTCCAGGGGTGTTCCAGGGCTGCTCCAGGGGATACCAGGTGATACCAGGGCTGCTCCAGGGGATACCAGGTGATACCTGGGAGGCTCCAGGGGATACCTGGGAGGCTCCAGGGGATACCTGGGAGGCTCCAGGGGATACCAGGTGATACCAGGGAGGCTCCAGGGGTGTTCCAGGGGATACCTGGGAGGCTCCAGGGGATACCAGGGGATACCAGGGAGGCTCCAGGGAATACCTGGGAGGCTCCAGGGGATACCAGGTGATACCAGGGCTGCTCCAGGGGTGTTCCAGGGGATACCTGGGAGGCTCCAGGGGATACCTGGGAGACTCCAGGGGATACCAGGTGATACCAGGGAGGCTCCAGGGGATACCTGGGAGGCTCCAGGGGATACCAGGGGATACCAGGGCTGCTCCAGGGGTGTTCCAGGGCTGTCCCCCAGCAGTGCCAGTGCCAGTGGCAGCAGCTCCCCCCTGAGTCCCGGCAGTGACAGCTCCAGCTCAGCCCTGCCACCTCCCCCAGCACGGGGTGGTGGCACTGGGGTCACCGTGCCACCCTCTGTGTGTCCCCGAGGTGCCCGGGAGGGGCTGGCACCGCTGCTGTCCCCTGGCCGGCGGGAGTGTCCCCAAAGGCCACCAGCCCTCCCCAGGAAAGGGCAAAGTGCCACCTCCTGTGACAAAGGGACAGATGGAGGCAGCGCGGGCGCTGGAATTGGGGTTTGGGAGGGAGGGAGAGCCGGAATTCCATGCAAAGAAATATTCCAAATAAATATTCCAACTGCACCAGGGCACAAATATTCCATCTGCACCAGGTCACAAATATTCCATCTGCACCAGGCACAAATATTCCATCTGCACTGGGATACAAATATTCCATCTGCACTGGGACACAAATATTCCATCTGCACCAGGCACAAATATTCCATCTGCACTGGGATACAAATATTCCATCTGCACCAGGTCACAAATATTCCATCTGCACTGGGACACAAATATTCCATCTGCACCAGGTCACAAATATTCCATCTGCACCAGGTCACAAATATTCCAACTGCACCAGGCACAATTATTCCATCTGCACCAGGGCAAGACTTTCACTTCTGTTTTCCTTCCTCTTTTTAGAAACCCAAATAACCCAAAAATAACTTGGCCTGCTGGTTATTTTTCAGCTGGGTTTTTTTTCCTTTCTTTTTTTCTTTTTTCTTTTTTTTCTTTTTTTTTCTTTTTTCTTTTTTTCTTTTTTCTTTTTTTCTTTTTTTCCTTTTTCCTTTTTCCTTTTTCCTTTTTTCCTTTTTTCCTTTTTTCCTTTTTTCCTTTTTTCCTTTTTTCCTTTTTTCCTTTTTTCCTTTTTTCCTTTTTTCCTTTTTTCCTTTTTTCCTTTTTTCCTTTTTTCCTTTTTTCCTTTTTTCCTTTTTTCCTTTTTTCCTTTTTTCCTTTTTTCCTTTTTTCCTTTTCTTTCTTTTTTCTTTTTTCCTTTTTTTCTTTTCTTCTTTTTTCCTTTTTCCTTTTTCCTTTTTCCTTTTTCCTTTTTCCTTTTTCCTTTTTCCTTTTTCCTTTTTCCTTTTTCCTTTTTCCTTTTTCCTTTTTCCTTTTTCCTTTTTTTCTTTTTTCTTTTTTCCTTTTTTCTTTTTTCTTTTTTTCTTTTTTCTTTTTTCTTTTGTTCTTTTTTCTTTTTTTTCTTTTTTCTATTTTCTTTTTTTTTTTTTCTTTTTTTCTTTTTTTCCCCTCCATTTTTTTCATAACCTGGGCTGCTCTGGGATACTTTTAAGCTGGTTTGGTTTTTTGGATTTTTTGGGGTTTTTTCCCATTTTTTCACAACCTGGGCTGCTCTGGGGTATTTTTAAGCTGTTTTGGGGGGGATATTTGGGGTTTTTTTTCCCATTCTTTTCAAAACCTGGGCTGCTCTGGGGTATTTTCACCTTTTTTATTTTTTCCTACTTTTTCTTAACTTGGGCTGCTCTGAGATATTTTTAATCTGGTTTTTTTTGAGGTTTTGGGGGTGGTTTTTTTCCCATTTTTTCCTGATCTGGGCTGCTCTGGGATATTTTTAAGATTTTTAAATTTTTTCCCATTTTTTCTTAACTTGGGCTGCTCTGGGATATTTTTCAGCTGGTTTTGGGTGGCTTTTGGCTTTTTTGTTGTTGTTGTTTGGGTTTTTTTTGTTTGTTTGTTTGGTTTTTTGGGGGTTTTTTTTTGTTTTGTTTTGGTTTGGTTTTTTTTTTGTTGTTGTTTTTCCCCATTTTTCATAACCTGGGCTGCTCTGGGACATTTTTCAGATTTTTAAATTTTTTCCCATTTTTTCTTAACTTGGGCTGCTCTGGGATATTTTTCAGCTGGTTTTGGCTTTTTTTTTGTTGTTGTTTTGTTTTTAGTTTTTGGTTTTGGTTTTTTTTTGTTTGTTTGTTTGGTTTTTTGGGGGTTTTTTTGGGTTTTTTTTTGTTGTTTTTTTGATTTTTTTTGTTTTTGTTTTTCCCCATTTTTCATAACCTGGGCTGCTCTGGGATATTTTTCAGATTTTTTAATTTTTTCCCATTTTTTCTTAACTTGGGCTGCTCTGGGATATTTTTCAGCTGGTTTTGGGTGGCTTTTGGCTTGTTTTTTTGTTGTTGTTGTTTTGTTTTTAGTTTTTGGTTTTTGTTTTTTTTGTTGTTGTTGTTGTTTGGTTGGGTTTTTGGGGGTTTTTTGGGGTTTTTTTTTTGTTGTTTTTTTGATTTTTTTTGTTTTTGTTTTTCCCCATTTTTCATAACCTGGGCTGCTCTGGGATATTTTTCAGATTTTTTAATTTTTTCCCATTTTTTCTTAACTTGGGCTGCTCTGGGATATTTTTCAGCTGGTTTTGGCGCTTTGTTTTGTTTTGTTTTGTTTGGGTTTTTTTGGTTTTGGTTTTTGTGGGGTTTTGTTTTGTTTTGGTTTTGTTTTGGTTTTTTTTTGTTGTGTTTTTTTGGGGTTTTGTTTTTTGTTTTTTTGTTTTTCCCCATTTTTCATAACCTGGGCTGCTCTGAGATATTTTTCAGCTTTTTTTATTTTTTCCCATTTTTCCATAACCTGTCCTGCTCTGGGATATTTTCCAACTGGGTTTTTTTAAGGTTTTTTCCCCATTTTCCCCCTTTTTTCCCTCTGTCTCCCAACAGGGAGCAGATCCCACCCAAACCAGGCCATGCTGGGACTCTGGGAATAGAAAAAGGCCCCGAGTTGGGTTTCAGCCCTGGCTGGGCTCCAGCTGCTGCTCCCAGGGATTCCCGGAATGGAATCCCAGGAGTTCCCTGGAAGTGCAGCCCGGGCTGGGCAGGGCAGTGAAAATGCTCAGCTGTGAACCCTGGAGCTCCTCTCCCATTTCCCTCGGCCTCCAAAGCTCTCCCAGGTGATGAAAAAATGGGAAAAACCACCAAAAAAAAAACCCCAAAAAAGCAGCTTAAAAATATCCCAGAAAAAAGTTAGGAAAAAATGGGATAAAACACAAAATCTTCCCCCTCCAAAAATCAAACTTCCTTTTGGAGAGGAGGGATCAGGCTGGGATGGGAGAGGGGAACGTCTGCAGCTCCTGAGGTTTCAGAAAAACTCCCTTTGAGCTGGAAAATCTGTGGGATTTGAAGGTTAATGGGAATTCTTTTGGGATTTAGTGGAACTTCTGAGATTTTGGCTGTGTCTGGGATGTTCCCCACGATCTCCTTGGAGGAACATCTCCAGTTCAGCTCCTGAGCATTTCTGGTTTCTGAAAATCTCCCTTTGAGCAGGAAAATCTGTGGGATTTGAAGGTTAATGGGAATTCTTTTGGGATTTAGTGATGAGTGGAACTTCTGGCATTTTGGCTGTGTCTGGGATGTTCCCCACAATCTCCTGGCTTGGAGAAACATCTGCAACCATGGCAGCTCCAGGTTCAGCTTCTGAGGTTTCTGAAAATCTCCCTTTGAGCAGAAAATCCATGGAATTCAATGGTTAGTGGAAATTCTTTTGGGATTTAGTGGAACTTCTGAGATTTTGGCTGTGTCTGGGATGTTCCCCACGATCTCCTTGGAGAAACATCTCCAGATTCAGCTCCTGAGCATTTCTGGTTTCAGAAAATCTCCCTTTGAGCAGGAAAATCTGTGGGATTTAAAGGTTAATGGGAATTCTTTTGGGATTTAGTGGAATTTCTGGGATTTTGGCCATGGGATGTTCCCCATGATTTCCTTGGAGGAACATCTGCAGCTCCAGGTTCAGCTCCTGTTTCAGAAAATCTCCCTTTGAGCAGGAAAATCTGTGGGATTTGAAGGTTAATGGGAATTCTTTTGGGATTTAGTGGAATTTCTGAGATTTTGGCTGTGTCTGGGATGTTCCCCATGATCTCCTTGGAGGAACATCTCCAGGTTCAGCTCCTGAGCATTTCTGGTTTCTGAAAATCTCCCTTTGAGCAGGAAAATCTGTGGGATTTAAAGGTTAATGGAAATTCTTTTGGGATTTAGTGGAATTTCTGAGATTTTGGCTGTGCCTGGGATGTTCCCCACGATCTCCTTGGAGAAACATCTCCAGGTTCAGCTCCTGTTTCAGAAAATCTCCCTTTGAGCAGGAAAATCTGTGGGATTTGAAGGTTAATGGGAATTCTTTTGGGATTTAGTGGAACTTCTGAGATTTTGGCCATGGGATGTTCCCCATGATTTCCTTGGAGAAACATCTCCAGGTTCAGCTCCTGAGCATTTCTGGTTTCAGAAAATCACCCCTGTGAGCAGGAAAATCTGTGGGATTTGAAGGTTAATGGGAATTCTTTTGGGATTTAGTGGAATTTCTGAGATTTTGGCCATGGGATGTTCCCCATGATTTCCTTGGAGGAACATCTCCAGCTCCAGGTTCAGCTCCTGTTTCAGAAAATCTCCCTTTGAGCAGGAAAATCTGTGGGATTTAAGGGTTAATGGGAATTCTTTTGGGATTTAGTGGAATTTCTGAGATTTTGGCTGTGTCTGGGATATTGTAGTTGTATTTTTTGTATTCTGGTTTTGTATTATATAATACATTATTATATATAATACATAATACATAATATATATATTATATATTATATTATATTATATATATAAAATACAAAAATATATTATATATTATATGTTATTTATCATATATTATTATATATGACTATATTATTATATATAATATATTCTAAAAACTATAATATCTTATATCTTATATATCTAATACATGATATCTATTAGATATTAGATATTATATGTTAGCTGTTATGTTATATTATATATTATATTATAGATTTTATATAATATAACACATGTATATTATATTTATATATAAATATATATAAACATATATATTTATATATAACAGATATATTCTATTCTATATATAATACAAAAATATATTACATATTATATGTTATTTATCATATATCATTACATATCACAATATATTATTATATATAATATATTATAAAAATTATATATTATGTATTATATATTATATATTATATCTAATACATTATATCTAATATATTAGATATTATAAATTATCTATTCTATGTTATATTATATATTATATTATAGATTTTATATAACACATATATTTATATATAAATATATATATTTATATATAACATTTATATTAAATCATATTATATTATATTATTATATGTAGCATATCATATATAACATATTATATATTATATATATTATATATTATATATTATATATTATATATTATATATTATATATTATATATTATATATTATATATTATATATTATATATTATATATTATATATTATACATTCAGGAGTCACTACTGGGATGTTCCTGGTGGGATCTGAGCCGTGCCTGGCACAGTTTTGGTGTCCTGGGATGTTCCTGTGGGATTTCAGCCGTGCCTGGCACGGGTTTGGTGTCCTGGGATGTTCCTGGTGGGATCTGAGCCGTGCCTGGCACGGGTTTGGTGTCCTGGGATGTTCCTGCCTGGTGGGATCTGAGCCGTGCCTGGCACGGGTTTGGTGTCCTGGGATGTTCCTGGTGGGATCTGAGCCGTGCCTGGCACGGGTTTGGTGTCCTGGGATGTTCCTGGTGGGATCTGAGCCGTGCCTGGCACGGGTTTGGTGTCCTGGGATGTTCCTGCCTGGTGGGATCTGAGCCGTGCCTGGCACGGGTTTGGTGTCCTGGGATGTTCCTGGTGGGATTTCAGCCGTGCCTGGCACAGTTTTGGTATCCTGGGATGTTCCTGATGGGATTTCAGCTGTGCCTGGCACGGTTTTGGTGTCCTGGGATGTTCCTGGTGGGATTCCAGCCGTGCCTGGCACGGGTTTGGTGTCCTGGGGTGTTTCCCCCTCATTTTTCCATGCAGGATTTGCTGTTTCCATGTTTGGGATCGTGGGGATCAGCAGGATCCGGCTGGTTGGGATTTATTTAAATCCCTGTGCTGGGCAGGGATGGGAATGAACTCCCAATACAAAGGATGGATCGGGATTTTGGGAATTTTTGGGATTTTTGGGATAAGCTCAGCCTGTTCTGGTGGTGGCAGTGCCACTCCTGCTGTCCCTCTGTCCCTGCTCCTTCCCAGGGGACATCCTTGGCCTGGAATTCCCTTCCAGGACCTGCTGGGAAAATCTCCCAGCTCCTTGAGAATTCCTCCTGCTTATCCCTGTGAGATAAAAATTCCTCTGGCATAAAAATTTCCCTGGGATAAAAATTCCTGTGGGATAAAAATTTCCTTGGGATAAAAATTCCTCTGGGATAAAAATTCCTCTGGGATAAAAATTCCCCTGGGATAAAAATTCCTGTGGGATAAAAATTCCTGTGGGATAAAAATTCCTCTGGGATAAAAATTCCTCTGGGATAAAAATTCCTGTGGGATAAAAATTCGTGTGGGATAAAAATTTCCCTGGGATAAAAATTCCTCTGGGATAAAAATTCCTCTGGGATAAAAATTCCTGTGGGATAAAAATTTCCCTGAGATAAAAATTCCTGTGGGATAAAAATTCCTCTGGGATAAAAATTTCCCTGAGATAAAAATTCCTGTGGGATAAAAATTCCTGTGGGATAAAAATTCCTGTGGGATAAAAATTCCTCTGGGATAAAAATTCCTGTGGGATAAAAATTCCTGTGGGATAAAAATTCCTCTGGGATAAAAATTTCCCAGGGATAAAAATTCCTCTGGGATAAAAATTCCTGCCCGGGGGTGTGGGGCAGGATCCAGCCTGGAAAGGGCCGGGAGAAACATCTGGAAATTCCTGAGAGGGGTTTTGGGGAGGAGAGGAAATCTCGGGGGCTGCTCCTGTTTTTTCCTGTTTCTAACCTGATTTCTTCTCTCCTTTTTCTCCTCCTCTGCTTTCTAAAGAACATAGGAAACTTCTGGCCGGTAAGTGGTGGGGTTGTCACGCCAAAAAAAAAACCCCAAAACCACCAAAATTCCCATTTTTCTCCATCCACCATCAGCCTGGCTGGTTTAGTCCCCATCATCCTCATCCCTCGGGATGGGCTGGAGCAATGGGAGCCTCTGGAGGAGCGCGGTGTGCGACCCCAAAGCAGATTTGTGGGGTGGTATGAGGTGGGTTAGGATCACAGCTGAACCCAAAGCAGATTTGTGGGGTGGAGTGGGATCACAGCTGACCCCAAAGCAGATTTGTGGGGTGATTTGAGGTGGGATAGGATCACAGCCAATCCCAGAGCAGATTTTTGGGGTGGGGTGGGATCTCAGCTGACCCCAGAGCAGATTTGTGGGGTGGTTTGAGATGGGATAGGATCACAGCCAACCCCAGAGCAGATTTTTGGGGTGGGGTGGGATCTCAGCTGACCCCAAAGCAGAATTGTGGTGGATTAGGATCACAGCCGACACCAGAGCAGAATTTTGGGGTGGTGTGAGGTGGGTTAGGATCTCAGCCGACCCCAGAGCAGATTTTGGGGTGATTTGAGGTGGATTAGGTTCACAGCTGACCCCAAAGCAGATTTGTGGGGTGGGATGGGATCTCAGCTGACCCCAGAGCAGATTTTGGGGTGGTGTGATGTGGGTTAGGATCACAACTGACCCAAAGCAGATTTGTGGGGTGGGATGGGATCTCAGCCGACCCCAAAACAGATTTGTGGGGTGCGTTAGGTTCACTATTGACCCCAGAGCAGCTTTTTGGGGTGATTTGAGGTGGGTTAGGATCACTGCTGACCCCAAAGCAGATTTGTGGGGTGGGATGGGGTGAGTTAGGATCACTGCCAACCCCAAAGCAGAGTTTTTGGGGTGATTTGAGGTGGGTCAGGATCTCAGCCGACCCCAGAGCAGATTTGTGGGGTGGGATGGGATCACAGCTGACCCCAGAGCAGATTTGTGGGGTGATTTGAGGTGGGATAGGATCACAGCCAATCCCAGAGCAGATTTTTGGGGTGGGATGGGATCTCAGCCGACCCCAGAGCAGATCTGTGGGGTGGTTTGAGATGGGATAGGATCACAGCCAACCCCAGAGCAGATTTGTGGGGTGGGATGGGATTTCAGCTGAACCCAAAGCAGAACTGTGGGGTGGGATGGGATCTCAGCCGACCCCAGAGCAGAATTGTGGGGTGATTTGAGGTGGATTAGGTTCACAGCTGAACCCAAAGCAGATTTGTGGGGTGGGATGGGATCACAGCTCACCCCAGAGCAGATTTGTGGGGTGGTATGAGGTGGGTTAGGATCACAGCTGAACCCAAAGCAGATTTTTGGGGTGATTTGGGATGGACAATTAATGGGCAGCTTCCCCAAAGGAGCAGAGAAGGGATTGAACCAGGAGTGTCCCAGATTCGGGGTTGGAGCTGCTCCTCATCCCACTCTGGAGCTCCTGTGCTCACCCCAAGACTTTGCTGACCCCTAAACAGCTTTTTGGGGTGATTTGAGTTGGGTTAGGATCACAACCAACCCTAGAGCAGATTTTTGGGGTGGTGTGGGGTGGCTTAGGTTCACGGCCGACCCCAGAGCAGCTTTTTGGGGTGATTTGGGGTGGGTTAGGTTCACTGCTGACCCCAAATAAGTTTTTTAGGGTGATTTGAGTTGGGTTAGGATCACAGCCAACCCCAGAGCAGATTTTTGGGGTCATTTGAAGTGGGTTAGGTTCACTTTTGACCCCAAATAAGATTTTTGGGGTGATTTGAGTTGGGTTAGGATCACAGCCGACCCCAGAGCAGATTTTTGGGGTTGTTTGAGCTGTGCCAGCTCCGCCCTGGGGTGCCACAGGAGCTGAGAAAGGATTGAGTCAGGAATTCCCGGAATTTGGGGTCGTGCCGCCACCTCCGAGGCCCCATGGCCGTTAGATCGCAGTTCTTCCTCATCCTCCTCATCCTCCTCATCCTCCTCATCCTCCTCATCCTCCTCATCCTCCTCATCCTCCTCATCCTCCTCATCCTCCTCATCCTCCTCTCCATCCTCAGCCTCTCACCGTCACCGGGGAGGGCGGGCAGGGCTGTGCCAGCTCAAACTGGGGCAAACTGGGAGGACTGGGATGCTCATGGGGGGATTTTGGGGCATTGTGTGTTTGTTTTTCTCAGGGAATTCCTGGGAAGCTCCAGGGGTGGGGTGGACAGAGATTCCTTGGGAATCTTCAGGGAAAAGCTGGAGAGGTGGGGAGGGGTTTGGGGGGAGACTTGGAATCACAGAGTCAGAAATTCACAGAATTCACAGAATTCTCAGTCACAGAATTCACGGAATCCCAGAATTCTCAGAATTCTGAGAGTCACAGAATTCCCAGAATTCACGGAATTCACGGAATTCACAGAATTCACAGAATCACAGAGTTGTCAGAATTCACAGAGACAGAATTCACAGACTCAGAATTCCAGAATTCCCAGAATTCCCAGAATTCACAGAATTCACAAAATCACAAATTCAGAGTCACAGAATTTACAGAATCACAGAATTCACACAGAATTCACACAGAATTCACACAGAATTCACACAGAATTCACAGACTCACAAAATTTACTGAAATCACAGAATTTACTGAAATCACAATTTACTGAAATCACAGAATTCACAAAATTCACAAAATCACAAATTCAGAGTCAGAATTCACAGAATTCACAGAATTCACAGAATTCACAGAATTCACAAAATTCACAGAATTCACAGAATTCACAGAATTCACAGAATCACAGAATTCACAAAATTCACAGAATTTACAGAATTCACAAAATTCACAGAATTCACAGAATTCTCAGAATTCTCAGAATTCACAGAATCACAGAATCACAGAATTCACAGAATCACAGAATTCACAGAATTCACAGAATTCACTGAATTCACAGAATTCACAGAATTCTCAGAATTCTCAGACTCACAGAATTCCCAAAATTCCCAGAATTCACAGAACTCACAGAATCCCAGATTTGAGGTGGGTTAAGTTCACTGTCAACCCCAGAACAGATTTTTGGGGTTCCAGAGGAGAAGGGATTGAACCAGGAATGTCCCAGATTTGGGATTGGAGCTGCTCCTCATCCCACTCTGGAGCTCCTGTGCTCACCCCAAGACTTTGCCGACCCCAAAGCAGCTTTTTGGGTGATTTGGGGTGGGTTAGGATCACTTTTGACCCCAAGGCAGCTTTTTGGGGTGATTTGACATGGGTTAGGTTCACTTTTGACCCCAAATAAACTTTTTGGGGTGATTTGAGGTGGGTTAGGTTCACAGCCGACCCCAAGGCAGACTTTTGGGGTGATTTGACATGGATTAAGTTCACGTTTGACCCCAAATAAACTTTTTTGGGGTGGATTAGGTTCACTTTTGACCCCAAATAAGATTTTTGGTGTCATTTGACGTGGATTAGGTTCACTTTTGACCCCAAATAAGCTTTTTTGGGGTGGTTTGAGGCAGGACAAAGCTGTCCCAGCTCCGCCCGGGTTCCGGAGCAGCCGGAGCCGTGCAGGGCCGGGAGCGATGCCGGGAGCGATCCCGGGGCTGTGCCGGGAACGTGCTGGGGACACGGGGACATCGGGACACGGGGACTCGTGGACATGGGGACACAGGGACACCGGGACTCGGGGACACCAGGACTCGGGGACATCGGGACACGGGGACATCGGGACATGGGGACACCGGGACACAGGGACTCGGGGACACCGGGACTCGGGGACATCGGGACACGGGGACATCGGGACATGGGGACACCGGGACACAGGGACTCGGGGACACCGGGACTCGGGGACATCGGGACACGGGGACACCGGGACATGGGGACACCGGGACTCAGGGACACCGGGACTCGGGGACACCAGGACTCGGGGACATCGGGACACGGGGACACCGGGACACGGGGACATCGGGACACGGGGACATCGGGACACAGGGACACCAGGACACGGGGACTCGGGGACACGGGGACACGGGCACCGGGACACGGGGACACCGGGACTCGGGGACACGGGGACATGGGGACACCGGGACACAGGGACAGCCGCACGCTCCCGGCTGTAGGGAAAGTTTTCCAAGCCCACAGCATCCTCTGCTGGCTGCT
Source organism: Acrocephalus arundinaceus (assembly GCA_021534815.1). Taxonomy (NCBI): domain Eukaryota; kingdom Metazoa; phylum Chordata; class Aves; order Passeriformes; family Sylviidae; genus Acrocephalus; species Acrocephalus arundinaceus. The sequence goes on along the minus strand of JAJEOU010000287.1, from coordinate 7,445,486 downwards.
CCTCTCGGAATTCCAGGGAATCCGGGACACGTCCAGTGACATTTACAACCGTAGGACTTTTTTTTTGGCTTTAAAAATATTTCTGAAAAAACCCAAAAAATTTAAATATTTTTTATAGTTTAAAATATTTTTAATATTTTTAATATTTTAAAAATATTTTAAAATATTTTTAATATTTTTTATTTTTTAAATATTTATTTATTAAAATAATTTAATTTTTTAAAAAAATATATATTTTTTAACTCTTTAAAAATATTTACTGCAGGTCCCCCAGTTTACCGATTTTGGGATAAAAATTGAGTCAAAATTAGTTTCAAAATCATTTCACCAAAGATCCAGATGGACACTCACTCACTGGGATTAGAAACTGTAATTTGCTCTAAAACTACAATATTTTAGTACTGTATTTTTGTATTTATATACATTTATAAATATATCTATTTATATAAATGTATAAAATTTATATTAGATATTAATATATATAATATAATATATAAATATAGTATATATTTTTATAAATACATAAAATTTCAATATATTTTTATAGTTATATATATTGTACTATATACAGTATATATTTATTATATATATACACTATCTATATATACACACTATATATTTTATTTATTATTATATATATACACTATCTATATATACACACACTATATTTTATTTATATATATATTATATATATACACTATATATATACACACTATATATTTTATTTATATATATTATATATATACACTATCTATATATACACTATATTTTATTTTTATACATATTATATATATACACTATCTATATATACACTATATATTTTATTTATATATATTATATATATACTATATATTTTATTTATATATATATACACTATCTATATATACACACTATATATTTTATTTATATTATATATATATAATATATATTTTATTTATATATATTATATATATACACTATATACACACACTATATATTTTATTTATATATATTATATATATACTATATATTTTATTTATATATATACACTATCTATATATACACACTATATATTTTATTTATTTATATTATATATATATACACTATATATTTTATTTTTATATATTATATATATACACTATATACACACACTATATATTTTATTTATATATATTATATATATATATACACTATCTATACACATTATATATTTTATTTATATATATATACACACTATCTATATATACACACTATATATTTTATTTATATATATTATATATATACACACTACATATTTTATTTATATTTATTATATATATACACTATCTATTCACATTATATATTTTATTTATATTTATTATATATATACACTATCTATATATACACACTATATATTTTTATTTATTTATATATATACACTATCTATATATACACACACTATATTTTATTTATATATATATTATATATATACACTATATATATATACACTATATATTTTATTTATATATATTATATATATACACTATATATTTTATTTATATATATTATATATATATACTATCTATATATACACACACTATATTTTATTTATATTTATTATATATATACTATCTATATATACACACACTATATTTTATTTATATTTATTATATATATACACTATCTATATATACACACTATATATTTTATTTATATATATTATATATACGCTATCTATATATACACTCTATATTTTATTTATATATATATTATATATATACACTATCTATACACACACTATATTTTATTTATATGTATATATATATACACTATATATGCACACTATATATATATTTTATTTTATTTTATTATATATATATATATATATAAAATATAAATATAAATATAAATATAAATATAAATATATATATAAGTTCTCTATATTTTACACCTCTCTATTTACATATTAATCCTTCCTCGAGGACACAGCCTGAGGCTGCACCAAGGGAAATTGAGGTTGGATGTCAGGAAAAGTTTTTCCCAGCAAGGGTGATAAATGCTGGAATGTTCTGCCCGGGGAGGTGGTGCAGTCACCATCCCTGGCTGTGGTTAAGGAAAGCCTGGATGTGGCACTGGGTGCCGTGGGTCACTTGAGGTGTTGGGGCTGGGTTGGACTCGATGATCCTGGAGGTCTCTGCCAGCCCAGACATTCTGGGATTGTGGGAATAATTCTGTGAATGATTCTGTGACTTCCCTGAATTCTGTGAATTCTGCGATTCTGTGATTTTGTGAATTCTGGGTTTCTGTATGAGTTCTGGGAATTCTGTGATTGTGTGATTCTGGGATTTCTGGGATTCTATGATTCCGTGAATTCCGTAGATTTTGTGCGAGTTCTGTGAGTTCTGGGATTCTGTGAATTCTTTGAATTCTGGGATTCTGTGATTTCCATGGATTCTGTGAATTCTGTGAATTTGAGTTCTGTGAATTCTGGGATTCTGTGAATTCTGTTCATTCTGGGATTCTGTGGATTCTGTGAATTCCGTGGATTCTGTTAATTCCGTGGATTCTGTTAATTCCATGGATTCTGTTCATTCTGGGATTTTGTGACTTCCCTGAATTCTGTGAATTCTGTGATTCTGGGACTCTGTGAATTCTGTGATTTTGTGATTCTGTGGTTCTGTGATTCTGTAAATTCCGTGGATCCCGTGAATTCCGTGGATTCTATGAATTCTGTGGGATTCTGTGAATTCTGTGTGAGTCCTGTGAATTCTGTGAATTCCATGGACTCTGTGAATTCGAGTTCTGTGAGTTCTGTGAATTCTGTGAATTCTGAGTTTCTGTGATTTTGTGATTCTGGGATTCTGTAAATTCCATGGATCCCGTAAATTCCGTGGATTCTGTGAATGCCGTGGATTCTATGAATTCTGTGGGATTCTGTGAATTCTGTGTGTGTCCTGTGAATTCTGTGGATTCTGTTAATTCTGTGATCCTGTGAATTCCGTGGATTCTGTTAATTCCACGAATTCTGTTCATTCTGGGATTGTGTGAATTCTGAGTTTCTGTGATTTTGTGATTCTGGGATTCTGTGATGCTGTTAATTCTGGGATCCTGTAAATTTCGTGGATTCCGTGGATTCTATGAATTCTGTGAATTCTGTGATTCTGTGAATTCTGTGTGAGTCCTGTGAATTCTGGGATTCTGTTCATTCTGGGATTCTGTGACTTCCCTGAATTCTTTGAATTGTGTGATTCTGGGACTCTGTGAATTCTGAGATTTCCGTGGATTCTGTGAATTCCCGCGGCAGGATTGGCTCGGCAGGGCCGGCAGGTGGCGATGCGAGCCCGCGGAGCAGCAGCGGGGACACCGCGGCCGGCGCTGCCCGGCCCCGCTCCCGGAGCGTCGGGACAGGGCGGGGACACTCGGGGGTTTGTCACCGTGGGTTTGTCACCTTCAGTGCCCGGCTGTGCCTCTCCTGGCTGCTGTGAGCAAGGGACAATTTGGGGTTTGTCACCATGGGTTTGTCACCCTGCTGTGCCTCTCCTGGCTGCTGTGGGCAGGGGACACTTTGAGGTTTGTCACCATCCCCGTCCTGCTGTGCCTTGCTCCTGGCGCTGGGCAGGGGACACTCTGGGGTTTGTCACCATGGGTTTGTCACTGTCACTGCCCTGCTGTGCCTCTGCTGTCTGCTGTGAGCAGGGGACACTCTGGGGTTTGTCACCGTGGGTTTGTCACCCTGCTGTGCCTCTCTCTGGGCAGGGGAAACTCTGGGTTTTGTCACCTTCAGTGCCCGGCTGTGCCTCTCCTGGCTCTGGGCAGGGGACAATTTGGGGTTTGTCACCATGGGTTTGTCACCCTGCTGTGCCTCTCCTGGCTGCTGTGGGCAGGGGACACTTTGAGGTTTGTCACCATCCCCGTCCTGCTGTGCCTTGCTCCTGGCGCTGGGCAGGGGACACTTCGGGGTTTGTCACCATGGGTTTGTCACCCTGCTGTGCCTCTCCTGGCTGCTGTGGGCAGGGGACACTTTGAGGTTTGTCACCATCCCCGTCCTGCTGTGCCTTGCTCCTGGCGCTGGGCAGGGGACAATTTGGGGTTTGTCACCATGGGTTTGTCACCGTCCCTGCCCGGCTGTGCCTCTCTTGGCTGCTGTGAGCAGGGGACACTTTGGGGTTTGTCACCATGGGTTTGTCACCGTCCCTGCCCGGCTGTGCCTCTCTTGGCTGCTGTGGGCAGGGGACACTTTGGGGTTTGTCACCATGGGTTTGTCACCGTCCCTGCCCGGCTGTGCCTCTCTTGGCTGCTGTGGGCAGGGGACACTCTGGGGTTTGTCACCATGGGTTTGTCACCCTGCTGTGCCTCTCCTGGCTGCTGTGAGCAGGGGACACTTTGGGGTTTGTCACTGTCACTGCCCGGCTGTGCCTCTCTTGGCTGCTGTTGGGGACAGGGGACACTCGGGTTTGTCCCCATCCTTGTCCTGCCTCTCTCTTGGTTCCAGGTAGGGGACACTGTGGGGTTTGTCACCGTCCCTGCCCAGCTGTGTCTCTCTTGGCTGCTGTGAGCAGGGGACACTCTGGGGTTTGTCACCATGGGTTTGTCCCCTGCTGCCCCTGTCTCCTGGCTGCTGGCAGGGGACACTCTGGGGTTTGTCCCCTGCTGCCCCTCTCTCTCCTGGCTGCTTTTCCCGATCCCGAACGATCCCGGGAGCCGGGGAAGGGGAGGCGGTGCCGGCTCAGGCTGTGAAATCCCAAATTTGCCACCTTGCTCTGGAAAATCCTCCGGAACTGTGGGTTCCAGCCGGGAATGGGGTGCCAGCCCCCCATGAGAGTCGTGCTTAGGGCAGAGGATGCTCAGAGTCCTTGGAGCTGCAGATTCCAGCTGGGAATTTGGGGTCCCAGCACCCCGTGAGAGCCGTGCCCAGGGCAGAGGATGCTCAGAGTCCTTGGAATTGTGGGTTCCAGCTGGGAATTGGGGTTCCAGCTGGGAATTGGGGTCCCAGTCCCCTGTGAGAGCTGTGCCCAGGGCAGAGGTGACAGGAATGCTCAGAGTCCTTGGAATTGTGGATTCCAGCCGGGAGTTTGGGGTCCCAGCCCCCTGTGAGAGCCGTGCCCAGGGCAGAGGTGACAGGGATGCTCAGAATCCTTGGAATTGTGGGTTCCAGCTGGGAATTGGCGTCCCAGCAATCCATGAGAGCCATGCCCAGAGCAGCAGCTCGGCTTTGGGGGGCAGAGGATGCTCAGAGTCCTTGGAGCAGCAGATTCCAGTCTGGAATTTGGGGTCCCAGCACCCCGAGTGAGCTGTGCCCAGAGCAGCAGCTCAGTTTTGGGGGGCAGAGGTGACAGGGATGCTCAGAGTCCTTGGAATTGTGGATTCCAGCTGGGAATTGGGGTCCCAGTCCCCTGTGAGAGCCGTGCCCAGGGCAGAGGTGACAGGAATGCTCAGAGTCCTTGGAATTGTGAATTCCAGCTGGGAATTTGGGGTCCCAGCACCCCGTGTGAGCCCAGGGCAGCAGCTCGGTATTGGAAAGGCAGAGGTGACAGGGATGCTCAGAGTCCTTGGAATTGTGGATTCCAGCCGGGAATTGGGGTCCCAGTCCCCTGTGAGAGCCGTGCCCAGGGCAGAGGTGACAGGGATGCTCAGAATCCTTGGAGCAGCAGATTCCAGTTGGGAATTGGGGTGCCAGCCCCCTGTGAGAGCCGTGCCCAGGACAGCAGCTCAGTTTTGGGGGGCAGAGGTGATGAGGATGCTCAGAATCCTTGGAATTGTGGGTTCCAGCCAGGAATTGGGGTCCCAGCACCCCGAGTGAGCCGTGCCCAGGGCAGAGGTGACAGGGATGCTCAGAATCCTTGGAATTGTGGGTTCCAGCTGGGAATTGGGGTCCCAGCACCCCGAGTGAGCTGTGCCTAGGGCAGAGGTGATAGGGATGCTCAGAATCCTTTGAATTGTGGGTTCCAGCTGGGATTTGGGGTCCCAGCTGGGAATTGGGGTCCCAGCACCCCGTGTGAGCCGTGCCCAGGGCAGAGGTGACAGGGATGCTCAGAGTCCTTGGAACAGCAGGAATTCCGTGGCTTCCCCTCCCTGGGGTGCCTTTGCTGCGCCCCTTTGGGACACCTTTGGTCCTTCCAGCCCCTCCCAGCCCTGCCTGCAAACCCCGGTTGGGATTTTCGGGATTTAGGGATGAGGCAGAACCGTCAGAGCTGCCCCAGGGCCGGGTGGGGTTTGTGGGGTCTGGTTGGGGACATCGAGGTGACAGAACAGGACAGGGGGGCCGGGAGGGCAGGGCTGGGCTGGGACAGCCCCGGGAACCACGGATGTGTGGGCTGCTCCGTGCTGGAGCTTTCCCATCCCTTTTCCAGGGAATTTTTTCCCATCCCTTTTCCAGGGAATTTTTTTCCCATCCCTTTTCCAGGGAATTTTTTCTCATCTCTTTTCCAGGGAATTTTTTCTCATCCCTTTTCCAGGGAATTTTTTTCTCATCTCTTTTCCAGGGAATTTTTTCCCATTCCTTTTCCAGGGAATTTTTTCCCATCCCTTTTCCAGGGAATTTTTTCCCAATCCCTTTTCCAGGGAATTTTTTCCCATCCCTTTTCCAGGGAATTTTTTTCCCATCCCTTTTCCAGGGAATTTTTTTCCATCCCTCAGACCCTGCGTGGTTCCAGTTTTGAGTTTTCTTGCAGACAAAAGTTCTAAAGGGGGGGAAAATCCTGGAGTGGCAGCGTTCAGTGGGAATGCTCATTGGGAATGTTTTTTGGGAATATTTATTGGGAATGCTCATCGGGAATGTCCATTAGAAATGTTTTTGGGGAATATTTTTTGGGAATATTCATTGGGAATGTTTTTTGGGAATATTAATTGGGAATGTTTTTTGGGAATGTTCATTAGGAATGCTCATTGGGAATATTTATTGGGAGTGCTCATGGAGAGTGTTCATTGGGAATGTTCATTGGGAATGTTCATTGGGAATATTTATTGGATATGTTCTTCAGGAATGTTTATTGGGAATGTTCATTGGGAATGTCCATTAGGAATGTTTTTGGGGAATTGTGGGGGGAATGTTCTTTGAGAATGTTCATTGGGAATGTTCTTTGGGAATATTAATTGGGAATGTTTTTTGGGAATGCTCATTGGGAATGCTCATTAGGAATGCACATTGGGAATATTTATTGGGAATGCTCATGGAGAGTGTTCATTGGGAATATTAATTGGGAATGTTCATTGGGAATGTCCATTAGGAATGTTTTTGGGGAATTGTGGGGGGAATGTTCTTTGGGAGTGTTCATTGGGAATGTTCATTGGGAATATTTTTTGGGAATGCTCATTGGGAATGTTCATTAGGAATGCACATTGGGAATACTTATTGGGAATGCTCATGGAGAGTGTTCATGGAGAGTGTTCATTGGGAATGGTTTTCGGGAATGTTTTTTGGGAATGCTCATTAGGAATGCACATTGGGAATGCTTATTGAGAGTGTTCATTGAGAATGTTTATTGGGAATTTTGGGGGGAATGTTCATTGGGAATGTTCGTTGAGAGTGTTCATTGAGAATATCCATTGGGAGTATTCATTGGGAATTTTTTTTTGATTTTTTTGGGGAATGTTCATTGGGAATGTTTTTTGAGAATGTTTATAGGGAATGCTTATTTGGAATATTTTTTGGGGAATGCTCATTGGGAATGTTCATTGGGAATGTTCATTGGGAATGCTCATTGGGAATGCTCATTGGGAATGTTTATTGAGAATGTTTATTGAGAATGTTCTTTAGGAGTGTCCATTGGGAATGGTCATTGGGAACGTTTATTGGGAATATTTTTGGGGAATGCTCATTGGGAATGCTCATTCAGAATGTTTATAGGGAATGCTTATTGGGAATATTATTTTGGGAATGTTCATTGGGAATGCTCATTGGGAATGCTCATTGGGAATGCTCATTGGGAATGCTCATTGGGAATGCTCATTGGGAATGCTCATTGGGAATGCTCATTGGGAATGCTCATTGGGAATGCTCATTGGGAATGTTTATTGAGAATGTTTATTGAGAATGTTTATTGAGAATGTTCTTTAGGAGTGTCCATTGGGAATGGTCATTGGGAATATTTTTGGGGAATGTTCATTGGGAATGCTCATTGAGAATGTTTATAGGGAATGCTTCTTGGGAATATTTTTTGGGGAATGTTCATTGGGGATGCTCATTGGGAATGTTCATTGGGAATGTTCATTGGGAATTTTTTGGGGAACGTTTATTGGGAATTTTTTGGGAATGCTCATTGGGAATGTTTATTGGGAAAGGTGCAGATCACCATCACCACTCCCCAGCCCCATCTCCCAGCCCCGCTCTCTCCTCTCCCGCCGGGATCCTTTAAAATCCTCCTCGATTCCCAGCCGGGCTGAGCGGGGAGTCAGGCCGGGTCCTGCCGAGTGTTAAACGAAATCATTAAAATCCTCAAATCATTAAAATCGGGGGAATTCATTAAAATCGGGGGAATTCATTAAAATCGGGGGAATTCATTAAAATCCCCGATTTTCACTTTTCTCCCCCCGCTCCTCTCTGCTTTAATGAGCCGGGAAACTGCGGGGAGGGGGTGGGGAAAAGGGGGAAGGAGCGAGAGCCTTTGGCAGGCTCCATCCTCATCCTCATCCTCCTCCTCATCCTCCTCATCATCCTCATCTACATCATCTTCATCATCCTCATCATCCTCATCATCCTCCTTCTCCTCCTCCTTTTCATCCTTCTCTTCATCCTTCTCCTCCTCATCCTTCTCTTTATCCTCCTCCTCTGCCTCCTCCTCCTCTTCTTCATCTTCATCCTCCTCGTCCTCCTCGTCCTCCTTGTCCTCCTCATCATCCTCATCTACATCATCTTTATCATCCTCATCCTCTTCATCCTCCTCCTCCTCCTCTTCATCCTTCTCTTCATCCTCCTTCTCTGCCTCCTCCTCCTCTTCTTCATCTTCCTCCTCCTCTTCCTCCTCCTCTTCCTCCTCCTCTTCCTCCTCCTCTTCCTCCTCCTCTTCCTCCTCCTCTTCCTCCTCCTCTTCCTCCTCCTCTTCCTCCTCCTCTTCCTCCTCCTCTTCCTCCTCCTCTTCCTCCTCCTCTTCCTCCTCCTCTTCCTCCTCCTCTTCCTCCTCCTCTTCCTCCTCCTCTTCCTCCTCTTCCTCCTCCTCCTCCTCTTCCTCCTCTTCCTCCTCTTCCTTGTCCTCCTCCTCCTCCTCCTCTTCCTCCTCTTCCTCCTCTTCCTTGTCCTCCTCCTCCTCCTCGTCGTCATTCTCATCCTCCTTTTCCTCCTCCTCATCCTCATCCTCCTCATCCACCTCCTCCTCGTCCTCACCCTCCTCTTCATCCTCCTCCTCCTCCTCCTGGGAATCAGGAATGTCTCTGTGTGCAGTGTGATCAATCCCGGTTATCTCCGTGCCCAGCAGGATCAGGGATCAGCCCGACAGCAGCGCCGAGGAGGGCGTGATTGACAGCTGCCAATCATCTCCCAAAACTGCTGTCAATCATCTCCCAAAACTGCTGTCAATCATCTCCCAAAACTGCTGCCAATCATCTCCCAAAACTGCTGCCAATCATCTCCCAAAACTGCTGTCAATCATCTCCCAAAACTGCTGCCAATCATCTCCCAAAACTGCTGCCAATCACCTCCCAAAACAGCTCCGGGTTTTTTTGGGAGTTGTGGGTTGGGAGGCAGAAATAGGAAGGGATTTAAACTCAGAGCTGCAACCTTGAGCTGCACAGAACCTGAAAATATCCAAGATAAAACTTTCCAGGAATATTTGGAATCATGAGAAGGGGGAGAGGTTTTGGAAAGATGCAGGAACCTGAAAAATATCCAAGATAAAACTTTCCAGGAATATTGGAGAGAAGGGAGAAAGATTTTGTGTGTGAGGCTCAGAGCTGCACCCTGGGCTGCACAGAACATGAAAATATGAAAGATAAAATTTTCCTGGAATATCGGAGAGAAGGGTGAGAGGTTTTGGAAAGATAAAACCTTCCAGGGATATCAGAGAGAAGGGGGAGAGGTTTTGGAAAGATGCAGGAACCTGAAAATATGAAAGATAAAACTTTCCAGGAATATTGGAGAGAAGGGAGAAAGATTTTGTGTGTGAGGCTCAGAGCTGCACCCTGGGCTGCACAGAACCTGAAAATATGGAAGATAAAACTTTCCAGGAATATCGGAGAGAAGGGGGAGAGGTTTTGGAAAGATAAAACTTTCCAGGAATATTGGAGAGAAGGGGGAGAGGTTTTGGAAAGATGCAGGAACCTGAAAATATCAAAGATAAAACTTTCCAGGAATATCAGAGAGAAGGGGGAGAGGTTTTGGAAAGATAAAACTTTCCAGGAATATCAGAGAGAAGGGGGAGAGATTTTGGAAAGATGCAGGAACCTGAAAATATCAAAGATAAAACTTTCCAGGAATATCAGAGAGAAGGGGAAGAGGTTTTGGAAAGATAAAACCTTCCAGGGATATCAGAGAGAAGGGGGAGAGGTTTTGTATGTGAGGCTCAGGGTTGCACCCCTGGGCTGCACAGAACCTGAAAATATCCAAGATAAAACTTTCCAGGAATATTTTGAATCATGAGAAGGGGGAGAGGTTTTGGAAAGATGCAGGAACCTGAAAATGTGAAAGATAAAATTTTCCAGGAATATCAGGAACCATGAGAAGGGTGAGAGGTTTTGTGTCCCTGCTCTGTGCAGAGCTGACACCGAGTGTGAGCTCAGAGCTGCACAGAACCTCAAAAATACGAGCTGGTGAGGCAGAGCTGGGCTGTGGTGAGCAGGTGCCCTAAAAATGCTGCTCCAGTGGCAGGGAAGGAGTTTCTGTGTCCTGTGTGTTTGTGTTTTATCAGGAATTCTGTCCTGGATGAGTCTCCACCCCAGGGAGAGCAGCAAATCCTCCTGGATTTGTGTTTTGGACCCAGGAATCCCTGCCTGGCAGGGCAGAGCTCTCACACCTCAGGGAGAGCAGCAAATCCTCCTGGATTTGGGTTTTTTGCACCCTCCAGAGCTGGTGAGGCAGAGCTGGGCTGTGGTGGCTGAGGAGTGATCCAGTGCCCTAAAAATGTCATTCCAGTGGCAGGGAAGGAATTGGTGGTCCTGTGTGTTTGTGTTTTATCAGGAATTCTGTCCTGGCTGAGTCTCCACCCCAGGGAGAGCAGCAAATCCTCCTGGATTTGGGTTTTTGGTGAGCTCCTGAATTTGGGTTTTTGGTGAGCTCCTGGATTTGTGTTTTGGGCCCAGGAATCCCTGCCTGGCAGGGCAGAGCTCTCACACCTCAGGGAGAGCAGCAAATCCTCCTGGATTTGGGTTTTTTGCACCCTCCAGAGCTGGTGAGGCAGAGCTGGGCTGTGGTGGCTGAGGAGTGATCCAGTGCCCTAAAAATGTCATTCCAGTGGCAGGGAAGGAATTGGTGGTCCTGTGTGTTTGTGTTTTATCAGGAATTCTGTCCTGGCTGAGTCTCCACCCCAGGGAGAGCAGCAAATCCTCCTGGATTTGGGTTTTGGTGAGCTCCTGAATTTGGGTTTTTGGTGAGCTCCTGGATTTGTGTTTTGGGCCCAGGAATCCCTGCCTGGCAGGGCAGAGCTCTCACACCTCAGCGAGAGCAGCAAATCCTCCTGGATTTGTTTTTTTTGGTGAGCTCCTGGGTTTGTGTTTTTGGTGAGCTCCTGGATTTGGGTTTTGGGCCCAGGAATCTCTGCCTGGTAGGGCAGAGCTCTCACACCCCAGGGAGAGCAGCAAATCCTCCTGGATTTGGGTTTTTGGGGAGCTCCTGGCTTTGTGTTTTTGGGGAGCTCCTGGATTTGTGTTTTGGGCCCAGGAATCCCTGCCTGGCAGGGCAGGGCTCTCACACCTCAGGGAGAGCAGCAAATCCTCCTGGATTTGGGTTTTTTTGCACCCTCCAGAGCTGGTGAGGCAGAGCTGGGCTGTGCTGGCTGAGGAGTGACCCAGTGCCCTAAAAATGCCATTCCAAAGGCAGGGAAGGAGTTTCTGTGCCCTGTGTGTTTGTGTTTTATCAGGAATATCACTCCTGGCTGAGTCTCCACCCCAGGGAGAGCAGCAAATCCTCCTGGATTTGGGTTTTCAGTCAGCTCTTGGATTTGTTTTTTTGGTGAGCTCCTGGACTTGTGTTTTCAGTGAACTCTCCTGGGTTTGTGTTTTTGGTGAGCTCCTGGATTTGTGTTTTGGGCCCAGGAATCTCTGCCTGGGAGGGCAGAGCTCTCACAACCCAGGAGAGCAGCAAATCCTCCTGGATTTGGGTTTTGGGCCCAGGAATCCCTGCCTGGCAGGGCAGAGCTCTCACACCTCAGGGAGAGCAGCAAATCCTCCTGGATTTGTTTTCTTGCACCCTCCAGATCTGTGCTGTGGTGGCTGAGGAGTGACCCAGTGCCCTAAAAATGCCATTCCAAAGGCAGGGAAGGAGTTTCTGTGCCCCTGTGTTTGTGTTTCACCAGGAGCTCCTGGATTTGAGCTTTCACTGAGCTCCTGGATTTGTGTTTTCAGTGAACTCCTGGATTTGTGGTTTTGGTGAGCTCCTGGATTTGTGTTTTGGGCCCAGGAATCCCTCCCTGGCAGGGCAGAGCTCTCACAACCCAGGAGAGCAGCAAATCCTCCTGGATTTGTTTTTTTTGGTGAGCTCCTGGATTTGTGTTTTTGGGGAGCTCCTGGATTTGTTTTTTTGGTGAGCTCCTGGACTTGTGTTTTCAGTGAACTCTCCTGGATTTGTGTTTTCAGTGAACTCCTGGATTTGTGTTTTGGGCCCAGGAATCTCTGCCTGGCAGGGCAGGGCTCTCACACCTCAGGGAGAGCAGCAAATCCTCCTGGATTTGGGTTTTTCTTGCACCCTCCAGAGCTGGTGAGGCAGAGCTGGGCTGTGCTGGCTCAGGAGTGACCCAGTGCCCTAAAAATGTCATTCCAGTGGCAGGGAAGGAGTTTCTGTGCCCTGTGTGTTTGTGTTTTATCAGGAATTCTGTCCTGGCTGAGTCTCCACCCCAGGGAGAGCAGCAAATCCTCCTGAATTTGGGTTTTTGGGGAGCTCCTGGATTTGTGTTTTGGGCCCAGGAATCCCTGCCTGGCAGGGCAGGGCTCTCACACCTCAGGGAGAGCAGCAAATCCTCCTGGATTTGGGTTTTTTGCATCCCCCAGAGCTGTGGTGGCTGAGGAGTGATCCAGTGCCCTAAAAATGCCATTCCAAAGGCAGGGAAGGAGTTGCTGGTCCCGTGTGTTTGTGTTTTATCAGGAATTCTGTCCTGGCTGAGTCTCCACCCCAGGGAGAGCAGCAAATCCTCCTGGATTTGTGTTTTGGGCCCAGGAATCCCTGCCTGGCAGGGCAGGGCTCTCACACCTCAGGGAGAGCAGCAAATCCTCCTGGATTTGGGTTTTTGGTGAGCTCCTGGGTTTGTGTTTTCAGTGAATTCCTGGATTTGTGTTTTGGGCCCAGGAATCCCTGCCTGGCAGGGCAGAGCTCTCACAACCCAGGGAGAGCAGCAAATCCTCCTGGATTTGGGTGTTTTTTTGCATCCCCCAGAGGTGTGCTGGCTGAGCAGTGACCCAGCAGCTCCTGGGTCTAAAATGTCATTCCAGTGGCAGGGAAGGAGTTTCTGTGCCCCCCCCCGTGTGTTTGTGTTTCACCAGGAGCTCCTGGATTTGTGTTTTGGGCCCAGGAATCTCTGCCTGGCAGAGCAGAGCTGTCACACCTCAGGGAGAGCAGCAAATCCTCCTGGATTTGGGTGGTTTTTTGCATCCCCCAGAGGTGTGGTGGCTGAGGAGTGACCCAGTGCCCTAAAAATGCTGCTCCAGTGGCAGGGAAGGAGTTGCTGGTCCCGTGTGTTTGTGTTTTATCAGGAATATCACTCCTGGCTGAGTCTCCAGCTCAGGGAGAGCAGCAAATCCTCCTGGATTTGGGTTTTCAGTCAGCTCTTGGATTTGTTTTTTTGGTGAGCTCCTGGACTTGTGTTTTCAGTGAACTCTCCTGGGTTTGTGTTTTTGGTGAGCTCCTGGATTTGTGTTTTGGGCCCAGGAATTCCTGCCTGGCAGGGCAGGGCTCTCACACCTCAGGGAGAGCAGCAAATCCTCCTGGATTTGTGTTTTTGGGGAGCTCCTGGATTTGTGTTTTTGGTGAGCTCCTGGATTTGTGTTTTTGGGGAGCTCCTGGATTTGTGTTTTGGGCCCAGGAATCCCTGCCTGGCAGGGCAGAGCTCTCACACCTCAGGGAGAGCAGCAAATCCTCCTGGATTTGGGTTTTTGTGTCCCCCAGAACTGTTGAAGGAAGAGCTGGGCTGAGGTTGCTTTGGTTTCTGGGTTTTGGGGTTGGTTTTTTTTTGTTTGGGGAGTTTTGGGGATTTTTTGGTTTGGTTTTGTTTGTTTGTTGGGGTTTTTTGGCTCCTTTTCCCATGGCTCCGCTGCCCCTGGGGTTTCTCTCGGGATTTTTTGTGGGTTGTTTTTTTTTTATTATTTTGTTTTCGGGGTTTTTGGGTTGTTTTTGGTTTGGGGGTTTTTTTCTGCTCTTCCCATGGCTCCGCTGCCCCCACGGGTTTCTCTTGGGCGTTTTTGCTTTGTTTTGTTTTGGGGTTTTTTGGGGTGGGTTTTTTGGGTTAGTTTGGGATTTTTGCTGCTCTTCCCGTGGCTCCGCTGCCCCCTGGGGTCTCTCGCGGGTTGTTGTTTTTTTTTGGTTTTTTGGGGTTTTTTGGGGGATTTTGGGGGTTTTAGGTTGGTTTTGGTTTGGATTTTTTTTTTTTCTGCTTTTCTCGTGGCTCCGTCGCCCCCGGGGTCTCTCTCTGGTTTTTTTTTTTTTTGGGGGGGGGGGGTTGTTTTGGTTTTGGGGGGCTTTGGGTTGGTTTTTTGGTGTTTTGGGGTTTTTTTCCCTGCTCTTCCCATAGCTCCGCCGCCCCCACGGGTCTCTCTCGGGGTTTTTGTTTTGGGGGGATTTGGGGGGGGGGTTTGCTGCTCTTCCCGTGGCTCCGCCGCCCCCGGGGGTCTCTCTCAGGGTTTTTTTGTGGGGTTTGTTTGGGTGGGGAGTTTTTTGGGGTTTTTGGGTTTTTCCCTGCTCTTCCCGTGGCTCCGCCGCCCCTGGGGTCTCTCGCGGTTTTTTTTTTTAATTTTGTTTTGGGGATTTGGGGGGTTTTGGGTTGGATTTTTTTTCTGCTTTTCTCGTGGCTCCGCCGCCCCCGGGAGTCTCTCTCGGGGTTTTTGTTTTGTTTTGGGGGTTTTTGGTTTGGGGGGTTTGGTTGGGGATTTGGGGTTTTTTTGGTTTTTTGGGCTTTTTTTGCTGCTTTTCCCGTGGCTCCGCCGCCCCCCGGGTCTCTCTCGGAGGTTTTTTGTGGGGTTTTTTGTTTTGGGGTTTTTTTCTTTTGTTTTTGGGGTTTTTTCCTGCTTTTCCCATGCCTCCGCCGCCCCCGGGGTTTTTTGGGGGCGCGCTCCCGCCCTCTCTGTTTTTTTGGGGGGGGTTTTGTTTTGGTTTTGGGAGGGTTTGGGGTTTTTTTTTTGTTTTTGGGGGTTGTTGGGGGGTTTTTTCTGCTTTCCCCGTCCCTCCGCCGCCCCCGCGGGTCTCTCTCGGGGGGTTTTGTTGTGGGGTTGGTTTTTTTGTTTGTTTTGGGGGTTTTGGGTTGGGGTTTTTTTTGTTGTTGTTTTTGGGGGTTTTTTTCTGCTTTCCCCGTCCCTCCGCCGTCCCCGCGGGTCTCTCTCGGGATTTTTGTTTTGGGAGTTTTTGGGGGGATTTGGGGTTTTCTTCCTGCTTTTCCCGTGGCTCCGCCGCCCCCGCGGGTCTCTCTGGGGGTTTTTTGTGGATTTTTGTTTTGTTTTGGGGTTTTGGGGGGATTTTATTTGGTTTTTGGGTTTGTTTGTTGGTTTTTTTGGGTTTTTTTTTGCTGCTCTTCCCGTGGCTCCGCCGCCCCCGCGGGTCTCTCTCGGGGTTTTTCGTGGGGGTTTTTTTGGGGTTTGGTTTTTTGGGGGGGCGCTTTTTTTTGGGGGGGGGCAGTCCTGCTTTCCCCATCCCTCCGCCGCCCCCGGGGGTCTCTCTCGGTTTTTTGTGGGGTTTTGTTTTGGGGTTCGGGGGGTATTTTGGGGTTTTTTTCTGCTTTCCCCGTCCCTCCGCCGCCCCCGGGGTCTCTCTCGGGATTTTTGTTTTGGGGGTTTTTGGGGGGATTTGGGGTTTTCTTCCTGCTTTTCCCGTGGCTCCGCCGCCCCCGCGGGGTCTCTCTGGGGTTTTTTTGTGGATTTTTGTTTTGTTTTGGGGTTTTGGGGGGTTTTCTTGGGTTTGGGGGGGTTTTATTTGGTTTTTGGGTTGTTTGTTGGTTTTTTTGGGGTTTTTTTTGCTGCTCTTCCCGTGGCTCCGCCGCCCCCGCGGGTCTCTCTCGGGGTTTTTCGTGGGGTTTTTTTGGGGTTTGGTTTTTTGGGGGGCGCTTTTTTTGGGGGGGGTGTGTCTTGCTTTCCCCATCCCTCCGCCGCCCCCGGGGTCTCTCTCGGTTTTTTGTGGGGTTTTGTTTTGGGGTTCGGGGGGTATTTTGGGGGTTTTTTTCTGCTGTTCCCGTCCCTCCGCCGCCCCCGCGGGTCTCTCTCGGGGGGTTTTGTTGTGGGGTTTTTTTTTGTTTTGTTTTGGGGGTTTTGGGTTGGGTTTTTTTTTGTTGTTGTTTTTGGGGGTTTTTTTCTGCTTTCCCCGTCCCTCCGCCGCCCCCGCGGGTCTCTCTCGGGGGGTTTTGTTGTGGGGTTTTTTTTTGTTTTGTTTTGGGGGTTTTGGGTTGGGTTTTTTTTTTGTTGTTGTTTTTGGGGGTTTTTTCCTGCTGTTCCCGTCCCTCCGCCGCCCCCGCAGGTTTCTCTTTCCCGGCTGGGCGATCCCGGGCGAGCTGCGAGCGCCTCCTCCTCCTCCCTGCACCTCCAGCGGGCGGAAGGGCTGGGCCGACCCCCTCCCACCCCCCTCCCCAACCCACCCACCCATCCCGGGGGGTCCCCGGGGTGTCCCCCCCACCCCATCCCCCTGCAGGGCGCGGCTCCCGCTCGCCCCCCGCCCTCCGCCGCTCTTTGTCCGCGCCGCGCCCCTGCGCCCCCCGCTCCCCTTTGTTGGCCACCGAGCGCCGCCGGGGGCTCGCCCCGCTCCCCCCTGCGCCGGCCGGGGCCGAGCCGAGGGGCGGAGGAAGGGAAGGGAAAAAGGAGGGAGGGGATCCGTGAAGCTCCGGGGCGTGCGGGGCGGGTTCGCTCCGCGCTGCCGCTCCCTTGTTTGATGCTGCTCGGCCCCATCGCGGCTCGGGGAGAGCGCCGGGATTAAAGATCCATCCTCAAATCCATCCTCAAATCCATCCTTTCCATCCATGCCGCGCTCCAGGCGGAGCTCCCATCCTACCGGGAAGGAGCACCGGCATGTCCGAGCGCTGTGAGCCGGCGTTCCAAACCGAACCGAGCCGAGCCGGGCTCCATCCCGCCGCCCCCAGCCTTGGGAAGGCGCAGGAGAAGCGGCCCCGGGGGCGATGGAGCCGCGGCGGAGCTGAGAGCGGCCGGGGAGCGGCTGCGGCTGAGCGGGGAGCGTCGGGTGCTCCGGGAGGATTTGGGGTGATCCCGGAATTTTTGGGGCTTCTGCTGGAATCCTTGGGGTGATCCTGGAATCCTTGATCTGATCCCGGAATCCTTGAGCTGCTCCCGGAATCCTTGGGCTGCTCCCGGAATCCTTGAGCTGCTCCCGGAATATTTGGGCTGCTCCCGGAACATTTGGGCTGCTCCTGGAACATTTGGGGTGATCCCGGAATTTTTGGGGCTTATGCTGGAATCCTTGGGGTGATCCTGGAAAATTTGGGCTGCTCCGGGAGGATTTGGGGTGATCCCGGAATTTTTGGGGCTTTTTCTGGAATCCTTGGGGTGGTCCCGGAATCCTTGAGCTGTTCCCGGAACATTTTGGCTGCTCCCGGAATATTTGGGCTGCTCCTGGAAAATTTGGGCTGATCCCGAAACATTTGGGCTGATCCCGGAATCCTTAAGCTGCTCCTGGAATCTTGGCTGCTCCTGAATTCTGGGCTTCTCCCGGAGTCCTCGGGCTGCTCCTGGAATATTTGGGCTGCTCCCAGAATTTTGGGCTTCTCCTGGAATCCTCGGGTTGATCTCTGAGTCCTCGGTCTGCTCCCGGAATTTTGGGCTGCTGTCAGAATCCTTGGGCTTCTCTCGAAATTTTGGGCTGCTCCAGGAATTTTGGGCTTCTCTCGGAGTCCTCGGGCTGCTCCCGAATTTTGGGTTTCTCCCGGAATCATTGGGCTGATCCCGGAATCCTTAGGCTGCTCCTGGAATATCTGGGCTGCACCCGGAATCTTGCCCGAAAATTGGGCTTCTCCTGGAATCCTCGGGCTGATCCCGGAGTCCGTAGGCTGCTCCTGGAATTTTGGGCTGCTGTCAAAATCCTTGGGCTTCTCTCGGAGTCCTCGGGCTGCTCCCGAATTTTGGGTTTCTCCCGGAGTCCTTGGGCTGCTCTCAGAACCCTTAAGCTGCTCCCGGAATCCTTAGGCTGCTCCTGGAGTATTTTGGGTTTCTCTCGGAATATTTTGGGTTTCTCCCAGAATATTTTGGCTGCCCCGGAATATTTTGGCTGCTCCCGGAATATTTGGGCTGTCCCGGCTGCGGGGAGCGGCGGAGGGTCAGAGGAGGAGTCCCGGAGGAGCCGCTGGACAGCGGAGGCAGCTCCAGCTGCGAGACCGGCGGGGATGTGAGGGAATATCCCGGAGGATCTGAGAGAGATCCTGGAGAACCTGGGAGAGAGAATATCCTGAAGAACCTGAGAGAATATCCAGAGGATCTGAGAGAGAATCCTGGAGGATTTGAGAGAATATCCTGGAGAATCTGAGAGAGAGAATATCCCAGAGAACCTGGGAGAATATCCCAGAGGATTTAAAGGAATATCCCGGAGGATCTGAGAGAGATCCTGGAGAATCTGAGAGGATATCCTGGAGGATTTGAGAGAGAGAATATCCTGGAGGATTTTAGGGAATAGAGAATCTGAGAGAGAGAATATCCCGGAGAATTCCCGGAGAATCTGAGGGAATATCCCGGAGGATTTGAGAGATATCCTGGAAGATTTTAGGGAATATCCCGGAGAATCTGAGAGATATCTCGGAGAATCTAAGAAATATCCTGGAGGATCTTTGAGATAGAATATCCCGGAGAATCAGAGGGAATATCCCGGAGAATTCCCAGGGAATCTGAGAGAATATCCTGGAGGATTTTAGAGAATATCCCGGAGGATCTGAGAGATATCCTGGAGAATCTGAGGGAGAGAATATCCCGGAGAATTCCCAGAGAATCTGAGAGTTATCCCGGAGGATCTGAGCGCTCTCCCGGAGGGACACCGGGAGCTCTCCCGGAGCGCTCCCGCTCTGTCGCTGTCCCCGCGCTGTCGCTGTCGCTGTCCCCGCTCTGTCGCTGTCGCTGTCCCCGCGCTGTCGCTGTCCCCGCTCTGTCGCTGTCCCCGCCGTGCCACCCCCACCATCCCCACCCTTACCCAACCGCGCATTCGGAGCTTTGAGCGCCGCGATTTTTGTGTGATTTTTGCTCCTTTTACTCGGGATTAACACCCAGCGGGCCGAACCGGGGGCTGACCGAGTCCTTGCTGTCCCCACGCTGTCCCCACGCTGTCCCCTGTGCCATGCCACCACCAGCCACCAACTCCTGAACCAACCAGGATGGAAACCTGCGGGAAAACCTAAACCTGCCCTAAACCCCCGAGCTCTGGGCAGGCTCAAAATCCCCCATGTGAGGCTGGTGGCCACCGGGGCGGGCGGTGACAGCCCAGCATGACGGCGTGCCACCACCCCGTGGCGCTGGGGACGCTGGAGAGGGAGCGGCTGTACCAGCACAAGGTGTCCCTGGTGGTTCGCTATTTCATGATCCCCTGCAACATCTGCCTCATCCTGCTGGCCACCTCCACGCTGGGCTTCGCCGTGCTGCTCTTCCTCAACAACTGTAGGTGGCACGGCGGGGTGGCACGGGTGGCGTTTGGGGGGTCCGGGTGGCGTTTGGGGGGTCCGGGTGGCGTTTGGGGGCTCCAGGTGGCATTTGGGAGCTCTGGGTGGCATTTGGGAGATCTGGGTGGCTCCAGGTGCCATTGGTGGCTCTGGGTGGCATTTGGTGTCACAGGTGGCATTTTGTGGCTCTGGGTGGCTCCAGGTGCCATTGGTGGCTCTGGGTGGCATTTGGTGTCACAGGTGGCATTTAGTGGCTCTGGGTGGCATTTGGTGGCTCTGGGTGGCGTTCGGGGGGTCCGGGTGGCGTTCGGGGGGTCCGGGTGGCGTTTGGGGACTCTGGGTGGCGTTTGGGGACTCTGAGTGGCGTTTGGGGGTTCCAGGTGGCGTTTGGGGGCTCCAGGTGGCTTTTGAGGGCTCAGGGTGGCATTTGGGAGATCTGGGTGGCTCCAGGTGCCATTGCTGGTTCTGGGTGGTATTTGGTGTCACAGGTGGCATTTAGTGGCTCTGGGTGGCGTTGGGGGGATCCGGGTGGCGTTTGGGGGGTCCGGGTGGCATTTGGGGGCTCTGGGTGGCGTTTGGGGGTTCCAGGTGGCATTTGGGAGATCTGGGTGGCTCCAGGTGCCATTGGTGGTTCTGGGTGGTATTTGGTGAGACAGGTGGCATTTAGTGGCTCTGGGTGGCATTTGGTGGCTCTGGGTGGCGTTTGGGGGATCTGGGTGGCGTTTGGGGACTCTGGGTGGCGTTTGGGGACTCTGGGTGGCGTTTGGGGGATCTGGGTGGCGTTTGGGGGGTCCGGGTGGCGTTTGGGGACTCTGGGTGGCGTTTGGGGGTTCCAGGTGGCGTTTGGGGTTCCAGGTGGCTTCTGAGGGCTCAGGGTGGCATTTGGGAGATCTGGGTGGCTCCAGGTGCCATTGGTGGTTCTGGGTGGCATTTGGTGTCACAGGTGGCATTTAGTGGCTCTGGGTGGCATTTGGTGGCTCTGGGTGGCGTTTGGGGGCTCTGGGTAGCGTTTGGGGGTTCCAGGTGGCATTTGGGGGCTCCGGGTGGCTTTTGGAGCTCTGGGTGGCATTTGGGAGATCTGGGTGGCTCCAGGTGCCATTGGTGGTTGTGGGTGGCATTTGGTGTCACAGGTGGCATTTAGTGGCTCTGGGTGGCATTTGGTGGCTCTGGGTGGCGTTTGGGGGGTCCGGGTGGCGTTTGGGGACTCTGGGTGGCGTTTGGGGGTTCCAGGTGGCATTTGGGGGCTCCAGGTGGCTTTTGAGGGCTCAGGGTGGCATTTGGGAGATCTGGGTGGCTCCAGGTGCCATTGGTGGTTGTGGGTGGCATTTGGTGGGTCTGGGTGGCTCCAGGTGCCATTGGTGGCTCTGGGTGGCGTTTGGTGTCACAGGTGGCATTTAGTGGCTCTGGGTGGCATTTGGTGGCTCCATGTGGCATTTGGGGACGCTGAGTTGTATTTCTCTGAGTGGCATTTTGTGGTTCTGAGTGGCTCTGGGTGGCATTTGGGGGCTCCAGGTGGCTTTTGAGGGCTCAGGGTGGCATTTGGGAGATCTGGATGGCTCCAGGTGCCATTGGTGGTTCTGGGTGGCATTTGGTGTCACAGGTGGCATTTAGTGGCTCTGGGTGGCTTTTGGGAGATCTGGGTGGCTCCAGGTGCCATTGGTGGCTCTGGGTGGCATTTGGTGTCACAGGTGGTATTTGGTGGCTCTGGGTTGTATTTCTCCCGGTGGCATTTGGTAGCTCCAAGTGGCATTTGGGGATGCTGGGTGGCATTTCTCTGAGTGGCATTTTGTGGCTCTGGGTGGCTCCAGGTGCCATTGGTGGTTCTGGGTGGCATTTGGTGTCACAGGTGGCATTTGGTGGCTCTGGGTGGCATTTGGTGGCTCTGGGTGGTTCTGGGTGGCATTTGGTGGCTCCATGTGGCATTTGGGGACGCTGAGTTGTATTTCTCTGAGTGGCATTTTGTGGTTCTGGGTGGTATTTGGTGTCACAGATGGCATTTGGGATCTCTGGGTTGTATTTCTCCTGGTGGCGTTTGGGGGCTCCAAGTGGCGTTTGGGGGTTCCAGGTGGCATCTGGGGGCTCTGGGTGGCATTTGGTGGCTCCTGGTGGCATTTGGGGGCTCTGGGTCGTATTTCTCTGGGTTGTATTTAGTGGCTCCGGGTGGCATTTGGTGTCACAAGTGGCATTTGGGGGATCCAGGTGGCATTTGGGGATGCTGGGTGGCATTTGGGGACGCTGGGTGGCATTTCTCTGAGTGGCATTTTGTGGCTCTGGGTGGCTCCGGGTGGCATTTGGTGGTTCCAAGTGGCATTTGGGAGCTCTGGGTGGCTCCAGGTGCCATTGGTGGCTCTGGGTGGCATTTGGTGGCTCTGGGTCATATTTCTCCAGGTGGCATTTGGTGGCACAGGTGGCATCTGGGGGCTCTGGGTGGCATTTGGGAGATCTGGGTTGTATTTCTCCCAGTGGCGTTTGGGGGCTCCAGGTGGCATTTGGTGGTCCTGGGTGGCATTTGGTGTCAGAGGTGGCATTTGGGGGCTCTGGGTCGTATTTCTCTGGGTTGTATTTACTGGCTCTGGGTGGCATTTGGTGTCAGAGGTGGCATTTAGTGGTTCCGGGTAGCATTTGGTGGCTCTGGGTAGCTCCAGGTGGCATTTGGGAGCCCTGGGTGGTATTTCTCCAGGTGGCATTTGGTGTCACAGGTGACATTTGGTGGTCCTGGGTGACATTTGGTGGCACAGGTGGCATTTGGGGGCTCTGGGTCGTATTTCTCTGGGTTGTATTTAGTGGCTCTGGGTGGCATTTGGTGGCTCCAGGTGCCATTGGTGGCTCTGGGTGGCATTTGGTGTCACAGGTGGCATTTGGTGGCTTCAGGTGGCATTTGGGAGCTCTGGGTGGTATTTCTCCAGGTGGTATTTGGTGCCACAGGTGGCATTTGGTTTGGGGTCGGGGTGAGGAGACGGGTCACTGACAGCTCCTGGGAACCCAAACTTGATCCCAAAAGGTTTTTGGGGTTGGTGACAGCTCCTGGGAACCCAAACTTGATCCCAAAAGGTGTTTTGGGGTCAGGGAGAGGAGAGGGGTCGGTGACAGCTCCTGGGAACCCAAACTTGATCCCAAAAGGTGTTTTGGGGTCAGTGACAGCTCCTGGGAACCCAAACTTGATCCCAAAAGGTGTTTTGGGGTCAGGGAGAGGAGAGGGACCCCTGACAGCTCCTGGGAACCCAAACTTGATCCCAAAAGGTGTTTTGGGGTCAGTGACAGCTCCTGGGAACCCAAACTTGATCCCAAAAGGTTTTTGGGGTCGGGGAGAGCAGAGGGACCCATGACAGCTCCTGGGAACCCAAACTTGATCCCAAAAGGTGTTTTGGGGTCAGTGACAGCTCCTGGGAACCCAAACTTGATCCCAAAAGATGTTTGGGGTCAGGGAGAGGAGAGGGACCCGTGACAGCTCCTGGGAACCCAAACTTGATCCCAAAAGGTGTTTGGGGTCAGGGAGAGGGACCTGTGACAGCTCCTGGGAACCCAAACTTGATCCCAAAAGATGTTTTGGGGTCAGGGAGAGCAGAGGGACCCGTGACAGCTCCTGGGAACCCAAACTTGATCCCAAAAGGTGTTTTGGGGTCGGTGACAGCTCCTGGTTTTGTTCCCCTGCAGACAAACCCAGCAGTTACTTCACGCAGACGCCGCCGACGCCCCGGGATGGTGAGTGAGGGGCTGGGGCACCCATGGGTGACACTCGTGGGTGTCACCAGGGGGGTTTGGGGACATGGGGAGACTCGGCTGGGGTGGCCTTGCCCTCGGGGGAAAAATGGGGGAAAAAGGGGGGAAAAGGGAATGGTGTTTCCCTGAGGGAAAAAAGGGGAAAAAATGGGGGAAAAAGGGAATGGCCTCTCCATCAGGGAAAAAAGGGAATGGTGTTTCTCTCAGGGAAAAAAAAGGGGGGAAAAAAAGTGGAAAAAAAAAAAGTGGAAAAAAGGGAATGGTGTTTCCTTCAGGGAAAAAAAGGGGAAACAAGGGAATGGCGTTTCCCTCAGGGAAAAAAATGGGGGGAAAAAGGGAATGGCCTTTCCCTCAGGGAAAAAAAGAGGAAAAAATGGGGGGAAAAGGGAATAGCATTTCCCTCAGGGAAAAAAAAAGGGAGAAAAAGGGGAATGGCCTTTTCCTCAGGGAAAAAGGGAATGGTGTTTCCCTCAGGGAAAAAATGGGGGGAAAAATGGGGAAAAAAGGGAATGGCCTCTCCATCAGGGAAAAGGGGGAATTCCATTTCCTTCAGGGGAAAAAAGGGGGGAAAAGGGAATGGTGTTTCCTTCATGGAAAAAAGAGAAAAAAAAAAAGGAATGGCATTTCCCTCAGGGAAAAGGGGAATGGCGTTTCCTTCAGGGAAAAATGGGAATGGCCTTTCCCTCAGGGAAAAAAAAGGGGGGAAAAATGGGGGAAAAATGGGGGAAAAATAGGGAATGGCCTTTCCCTGAGGGAAAAAAAGGGCGGGAAAGGGAAAAAGGGAATGGTGTTTCCTTCAGGGAAAAAAGGGGGGGAAAAGGGAATCACCTTTCCCTCAGGGAGAAAAGAGAGGAAAAAAGGGAATGGGCTTTTCCCTCAGGGGAAAAAAGGGGAATAAGGGAATGGTGTTTCCCTCAGGGAAAAAAAGGGAATGGCCTTTCCCTCAGGGAAAAAAGGGGGGAAAAGGGAATGGAATTTCCCTCAGGAAAAAAGGGAATGGTGTTTCCCTCAGGGGAAAAAGGGAATGGCCTTTCCCTCAGGGAAAAAGGGGAATTCCATTTCCTTCAGGGAAAAAAAGGGGGGAAAAGGAAATGGCGTTTCCCTCAGGGGAAAAAAAAAAAAGGGGAGGGGGAAAAGGGAATGGTGTTTCCCTCAGGGAAAAATGGGAAAAATAATGGGGGAAAAAATTTGGGGAAAAAAGGGTATGGCCTCTCCATCAGGGAAAAAAAAGGGGGGAAAAATGGGAATGGCGTCTCCCTCAGGGGAAAAAAGGGAATGGCCTTTCCCTCAGGGGAAAAAAGGAATGGCCTTTCCCTCAGGGGAAAAAAGGGAATGGCCTTTCCCTCAGGGGAAAAAAGGGAATGGCCTTTCCCTCATGGAAAAAAAGGAATGGCCTTTCCCTCAGGGGAAAAAAGGGAATGGCCTTTCCCTCATGGAAAAAAGGGAATGGCCTTTCCCTCAGCGAAAAATGAGGGAAAAAAAGGGGAAAAAAAAGGATTGGCCGTTTCCTCAGGGGAAAAAGGGAATGGCCTTTCCCTCAGGAAAAAAAAGAGGAAAAAAGAGGGGAAAAGGGAATGGCCTTTCCCTCAGGGGAAAAAGGGAATGGCCTTTCCCTCAGGGGAAAAAAGGGAATGGCCTTTCCCTCAGCGAAAAATGAGGGAAAAAAAGGGGAAAAAAAAGGATTGGCCGTTTCCTCAGGGGAAAAAGGGAATGGCCTTTCCCTCAGGAAATAAAAGAGGAAAAAAGAGGGGAAAAGGGCAATGGCCTTTCCTTCAGGGGAAAAAGGGAATGGCCTTTCCCTCAGGAAAAAAAAAAAAAAAAGGAAAATGGCACTTCCCTCTGGAAAAAAAACGGGAATGGAAGTTCCCTCAGGAAAATTCTCCTGATCCCACTGATCCATGGGTGAATTCGGGATTTGGGTCCCTCCCAGGGCAGCCCAGCCGGGCTCAGGGCTGCGGGTTTGGGGCTGAGCTCCCTCAGTGCTCCCCTATCCCGGGATTTTCCTGGCTGGAAAATTTTTCATTTTCCCCCGGTTTCACTGAGGAGGAATTTTGGTTTATTTTTATTTTACTGATTATTTTAGTGAGGTTCTTATCAGCCCAGGAGCTGCTGCAGGCAGGGCAGGCCCGGGCTGAGATAAAACCTCAGGGAGATTTGTTCCCATAAAAAACTGGGAGATTTGTTCCCATAAAAACCGGCCTGGAATTCCTGCCTGGGCTGGCAGCTCTTCCCCCACCTCCCCTGCACAGAAAAGGGAACAGCAGCCACTTAATAACTGATCCTGGATTTTTAAATTATTTTTCCTTTTTTTTTCTTTTTTTCTTTTTTCCTTTTTCTCTTTTTTCTATTTTTCTCTTTTTTCTTTTTTCCCCCCTTTTTTCCTATTTTTTCTCTTTTTTCTTCTTTTTAATTTTTTTCCTTTTTTCTCTTTTTTCTTTTTTCTCTTCTTTTTTTCTCTTCTTTTTTCTTTTTTCTCTTCTTTTTTCTTTTTCTCTTTTTTCCTTTTTCTCTTCTTTTTTCTTTTTTCTCTTCTCTTTTTCCTTTTTTCTCTTCTCTTTTCTTTTATTCTCTTTTTTCTCTTTTTTCTAATTTCTTTTTTTCCTTTTCCTTTTTTCTTTTTCTCTTCTATTTTCTTTTATCTCTTATTTTTTCTCTTTTTTCTTATTTTCTTTTTTCTTTTTTCCTCTTTTCTCTTTATTTTTCCTTTTTTTCTTTTTTCTCTTTTCTCTTTATTTTTCCTTTGTTTTCTTCTTTTCTTTTTTCATTTTTTTCACTTTTTCCCCTTTTTTCTCTTTATTTTTCCCTTTTTTTATTTTTTTCTTTTTAAAATTTTTTTCCTTTTTTTTTTCTCTTTTTTTTTTTCTTTTTTCTCTTCTTTTTTTTCCTTTTCTTCTCTTCTCCTTTTTCTTTCACCTCCCCTGCCGGGGGTGGGAGAGAGAAGAGATGTGAGATAAAAATGTGATTAATCTATAATTATCCCCGGGGAGGAAAAACATCTCGAGCAAAAAATAAAACCCCGCGTGGGCAGAACTCCTCACCCAGGGCTCCAAAACATGAACAGCATTCCAAAAAATCCCGCAGGAGATGGAAAATGCAGATTTGGGAGGGGAGAAAATTCCGGTGTGGGGTTCAGGAGGGGTTTTGGGGGGCACAGGGAAGGGATTTGCTGTTCTTCCATCCCTGGGGGGGATTTGGGGTGGTTCTGGGCATCCCTGGTGGGTTTGGGAAATTTGGGATTTGGGAAATTCGGGGTTTGGGAATCATCTGTCCCCTGTGGTCACCTGGGTGGATGGTGTGGTCACCTGTGTGGCACCTGTGGTCACTTGTCTGGGCACTGTGGTCACCTGGGGCCCTGTGGTCACCTGTGTGTCCTCATGTCCCACCCATGTGTCCCTGTGACCGTGTGTGTCCCCATGTCCCCCTGCGTGTCCCTGTCCAAACCTGCGTGTCCCTGTGCCCCCTGTGGTCCCCTGTGTGTCCCCATGCTCCCATGTGTCCCCCTTCTCCCTGTGTGTCCCCATGCTCCCATGTGTCCCTGTGGTCCCCTGTGTGTCCCCATGCTCCCATGTGTCCCTGTGGTCCCCTGTGTGTCCCCATGCCCCTTTGCGTGTCCCTGTGCCCGAGTGCCCCTCCATGTGTCCCCATGCCCCTCTGTGTCCCAATGGCCCCATGTGTCCCCATGCCCCCCTCATGTCCCCTTTACCCATTGGCTGTCCCTGTTCTCCTTGCATGTCCCCATGCCCACCGGGTGTCCCTGTGTCCCTCCATGTGTGTCCCCCTGCGTGTCCCTATGGTCCCCTGTGTGTCCCCATGCCCTCCGTGTGTCCCCGTGTCCCTGTGCCCCTCCATGTCCCTGTGTCCTCTGTGTGTCCCAATGGCCCCATGTGTCCCCATGTCCCCATGTGTGTCCCTGTGTCCCCATGCCCTCTGTGTCCCAATGGCCCCGTGTGTCCCCATGGCCCCCACATGTCCCCTTTGCCCACAGCTGTCCCCGTGTCCCTCCGTGTGTGTCCCCCATGTGTCCCTGTGCCCACCTGCGTGTCCCTGTGGTCCCCTGTGTGTCCCCATGCCCCCCATGTCCCCATGCTCCCATGTGTCCCTGTTCTCCCTGTGTGTCCCCATGCCTCTTTGTGTGTCCCCATGCCCGAGTGCTCCTCCACGTGTCCCCATGCCCCCCTGTGTCCCCTTTACCCATTGGCTGTCCCTGTTCTCCTTGCATGTCCCCATGCCCACCGTGTGTCCCTGTGTCCCTCCATGTGTGCCCCCCTGCGTGTCCCCGTGTCCACCTGTGTGTCTCCGTGCCCTCCGTGTGTCCCCGTGTCCCTGTGTCCCTCCATGTCCCTGTGCCCCCTGCACGTCCCTGTGTCCCCATATGTCCCTGTGTCCCTCTCTGTCCCAATGCCCTCTGTGTCCCCATGGCCCCTGTGTCACCATTCCCTGCATATCCCCATGTCCCCTCCATGTCCCCTTCACCCACGGCTGTCCCTGTGCCCCCCCATGTGTGTCCCCCCCATGTCCCCATGCCCTCTGTGTGTCCCCCGTGCCCACAGCTGTCCCTGTGCCCCCATATGTCCCCATGTCCCTCTTTGTCCCAATGGCCCCATGTGTCCCCATGCTCCCTGTGTCCCTGTGTCCCCTCCATGTCCCCTCCACCCACGGCTGTCCCTGTGCCCCTCCATGTGTGTCCCTGTGCCCATGGCTGTCCCTGTGCCCCTCCATGTGTGTCCCCTCCATGTCCCCTTCACCCATGGCTGTCCCTGTGCCCCACCATTTGTGTCCCTGTGCCCATGGCTGTCCCTGTGTCCCTCCATGTGTGTCCCCCCATGTCCCCGTGCCCATGGCTGTCCCTGTGCCCCACCATTTGTGTCCCTGTGCCCATGGCTGTCCCTGTGTCCCCCCCACGTCCCCTTCACCCATGGCTGTCCCTGTGCCCTGCCATTTGTGTCCCTGTGCCCATGGCTGTCCCTGTGCCCCGCCGTTTTTGTCCCTGTGCCCATGGGTGTCCCTGTGTCCCCTCCATGTCCCCTTCACCCATGGCTGTCCCTGTGCCCTGCCATTTGTGTCCCTGTGCCCATGGGTGTCCCTGTGTCCCCTCCACGTCCCCTTCACCCATGGCTGTCCCTGTGCCCCGCCATTTGTGTCCCTGTGCCCATGGGTGTCCCTGTGTCCCCTCCATGTCCCCTTCACCCACGGCTGTCCGTGTCCCCACAGGCTGCCGGGGGATGCTGTGCGGGTTCGGGGCCGTGTGCGAGCGCAGCCCCTCGGAGCCGGGCCAGGCCTCGTGTGTGTGCAGGAAGGGTCCCTGTGCCCCCGTGGTGGCCCCGGTGTGCGGCTCCGACCACTCCACCTACAGCAACGAGTGCGAGCTGGACAGGGCCCAGTGCAACCAGCAGAGGAGGATCAAGGTGGTCAGCAAAGGACCCTGCGGTGAGTGGGGGGCGCTGGCGGGGTCCCCAAGGGGGGTGGGGACACCACGGGGGGTGGGGGGTGTGGCAGGGGTCGGTGGGATGGTGGAAAAATGGGAAAATGTTGGGAAAAATGATGGGGAAATAGTGAGAAAATGGTGGGGAAATGGTGGAGAAGTTATGATGGAGAAATGGTGGAGAAGTTATGGAGAAATGGAAAATTATGGAGAAATGATGGAGAAGTTATGGAGAAATGATGGGGAAATGGAGAAATGATGGAGAAATGGTGGAGAAGTTATGGAGAAATGGTGGAGAAGTTATGGAGAATTGGAAAATTATGGAGAAATGATGGAGAAGTTATGGAGAAATGATGGGGAAATGGAGAAATGATGGAGAAATGGTGGAGAAGTTATGGAAAATTGGAAAATGATGGAGAAATGATGGAGAAGTTACAGAGAAATGATGGGAAAATGGAGAAATGATGGAGAAATGATGGGAAGATGGAGAAATGATGGGGAAATGGTGGAGAAGTTATGAAAAATGGGAAAAGGATGGAGAAATGGTGGAGAAATGATGGGAAAATTATGGGAAAATGATGGAGAAATGATGAGAAAATGATGAAGAAATGTTGGGAAAATGATGGAGAAGTTATGGAAAATGGGGAAATGATGGAGAAATGATGGGAATATGGTGGAGAAATAAAGGAGAAGTTATGGAGAAATGATGGGAAAATGGTGGAGAAACGATGGGAAAATGGTGGAGAAATGATGGAGAAGTTATGGAAAATGGGAAAAGGATGGAGAAATGCATTCAGTGCTGCAGGATTGGTATGTTTTGAGGGATGGATTTTGGGAATATCAGGAAATATTTGGATTATTCCATCCCATGCCACGCTCTCACCCATGTCCCATCCCCTGTCCCTCAGGCTCCAAGGAATTATTGAAACTGGTGGAAAATCATCCATTGCTGCAGGATTGGGGTGTTTTGAGGGATGGATTTAGGGAATATCAGGAAATATTTGCGTTATTCCGTCCAGTTCTGTGCTCTCACCCATTCTGTGCCCTCACCTGTGTCCCCTCCTATGTCCCCTCCCATGTCCCCATGCTCCAAGGACCCCTGTGCCGAGGTCACCTGCAGCTTTGGCAGCACCTGTGTCCTCTCTGCTGATGGATTGGGGCATTTTGAGGGATGGATTTGGGGAATATCAGGAAATATTTGGGTTAATCCGTCCCGTTCCGTGCCCTCACCCATTCCATGTCCCCTCCCGTGTCCCCCAGGCTCCAAGGAATTATTGAAACTGGTGGAAAATCATCCACTGCTGCAGGATTGGGGTGTTTTGAGGGATGGATTTTGGGAAATATCAGGAAATATTTGCATTATTCCATCCTGATCCGTGCCCTCACTTGTTCCGTGCCCTCACTTGTGTCCCCTCCTGTGTCCCTCAAGGTGAAAATGGTGGAAAATCATCCATTGCTGCAGGATTGGGGTGTTTTGAGGGATGGATTTGGGAAATATCAGGAAATATTGGGGTTATTCCATCCCATGCCACGCTCTTACCTGTGCCATGCTTTTACCTGTGCTGTGTCCCGTCCCCTGTCCCTCAGGCTCCAAGGAATTCATTGAAACTGATGGAAAATCATCCACTGCTGCAGGATTGGGGTGTTTTGAGGGATGGATTTTGGGAATATCAGGAAATATTGGGGTTATTCCATCCCATGCCATGATCTCACCTGTGCCATGCTTTTACCGGTGCCCCATCCCCTGCTGTCCCTCAGGCTCCGAGGATTTCACTGAAGCTGGTGGAAAAATCATCCATTGCTGCAGGATTGGGGCATTTTGAGGGATGGATTTGGGGAATATCAGGAAATATTTGCGTTATTCCGTCCAGTTCCGTGCTCTCACCCATTCCGTGCCCTCACCTGTGTCCCCTCCTATGTCCCCTCCCATGTCCCTCAGGCTCCAAGGAATTCATTGAAACGATGGAAAATCATTCAGTGCTGCAGGATTGGGACGTTTTGAGGGATGGATTTGAGGAATTTCATTATATATATGGGTTATTCCATGAGAGGAACGGGAACACATCCCGTTCCATGCCCTCACCTGTGTCCCCTCCTGTGTCCCTCAGGCTCCAGGGAATTATTGAAACTGATGGAAAATCATCCATTGCTGCAGGATTGGGGCGTTTGGAGGGATGGATTTGGGGAATATCAGGATAAATTTGGATTATTCCATCCCATTCTGTGCCCTCACCCGTTCTGTGCCCTCACCTGTGTCCCTTTCTGTGTCCCTCAGGCTCCAAGGAATTATTGAAACCGATGGAAAATCATTCAGTGCTGCAGGATTGGGGTGTTTTGAGGGATGGATTTGGGGAATATCAGGAAATATTTGGGTTATTCCATCCCATGCCACACTCTCACCCATTCCGTGCCCTCACCCATGTCCCCTCCCGTGTCCCCAGGCTCCAAGGACCCCTGTGCCGAGGTCACCTGCAGCTTTGGCAGCACCTGTGTCCTCTCTGCTGATGGATTGGGGCATTTTGAGGGATGGATTTGGGGAATATCAGGAAATATTTGCGTTATTCCGTCCAGTTCCATACCCTCACCCATTCCATGTCCCCTCCCATGTCCCCCAGGCTCCAGGGAATTATTGAAACCAATGGAAAATCATTCAGTGCTGCAGGATTGGGGCGTTTTGAGGGATGGATTTGGGAATATCAGGAAATATTTGGATTATTCCATCCCGTTCTGTGCCCTCACCCATTCCATGCCCTCACCCATGTCCCCTCCCGTGTCCCCCAGGCTCCAAGGACCCCTGTGCCGAGGTCACCTGCAGCTTTGGCAGCACCTGTGTCCCCTCTGCTGATGGATTGGGGCATTTTGAGGGATGGATTTGGGGAATATCAGGAAATATTTGGGTTATTCCATCCCATGCCATGCCCTCACTTGTGTCCCCTCCCCTTTCCCTCAGGCTCCAGGGAATTATTGAAACTGGTGGAAAATCATCCACTGCTGCAGGATTGGGGTGTTTTAAGGGATGGATTTTGGGAAATATCAGGAAATATTGGGGTTATTCCATCCCATGCCACGCTCTTACCTGTGCCATGCTTTTACCTGTGCTGTGTCCCGTCCCCTGTCCCTCAGGCTCCAAGGAATTCATTGAAACTGGTGGAAAATCATCCACTGCTGCAGGATTGGGGTGTTTTGAGGGATGGATTTGAGGAATTTCATTATATATTTGGATTATTCCATGAGATGAACAGGACCACATCCCGTTCCGTGCTCTCACCCATTCCGTGCCCTCACCTGTGTCCCCTCCTATGTCCCCTCCCGTGTCCCTCAGGCTCCAAGGAATTCATTGAAACCGATGGAAAATCATCCATTGCTGCAGGATTGGGGTGTTTTGAGGGATGGATTTTGGGGAATATCAGGAAATATTGGGGTTATTCCATCCCATGCCATGATCTCACCTGTGCCATGCTTTTACCTGTGCCCCATCCCCTGCTGTCCCTCAGGCTCTGAGGATTTCACTGAAGCTGGTGGAAAAATCATCCATTGCTGCAGGATTGGGACGTTTTGAGGGATGGATTTGGGAAATATCAGGAAATATTTGGGTTATTCCATCCCATGCCACACTCTCACCCATTCCGTGCCCTCACCTGTGTCCCCTCCCGTGTCCCTTCTTGTATCCGTCAGGCTCCAAGGAATTTATTGAAACCGATGGAAAATCATCCACTGCTGCAGGATTGGGGTGTTTTGAGGGATGGATCTGGGGAATATCAGGAAATATTTGGGTTATTCCCACCTGTGTCCCTCAGGCTTCGAGGATCCACTGAAGCTGATGGGAAATCATCTATTGCTGCAGGATTGGGATGAATTTCCTGATATTCCCCAGATCCATTTGAGAGATATCAAGAAATATTTGGGTTATTCCATGAGATGAACAGGATGCACATCCCGTGCCACACTCTCACCTGATGGGAAATCATCCATTGCTGCAGGATTGGGGCGTTTGGAGGGATGGATTTGGGAAATATCAGAAAATATTTGGGTTATTCCATGAGAGGAACAGGACCACATCCCGTTCCGTGCCCTCACCCGTGTCCCCTCCTGTGTCCCTCAGGGTGAAACTGATGGAAAATCATCCATTGCTGCAGGATTGGGGTGTTTTGAGGGATGGATTTGGGGAATATCAGGACATATTTGGGGTTATTCCATCCCATGCCATGCCCTCACTTGTGTCCCCTCCTGTGTCACTCAGGCTCCAAGGAATTATTGAAACTGGTGGAAAATCATCCATTGCTGCAGGATTGGGGTGTTTGGAGGGATGGATCTGGGGAATATCAGGAAATATTTGCGTTATTCCGTCCAGTTCTGTGCTCTCACCCATTCTGTGCCCTCACCTGTGTCCCCTCCTATGTCCCCTCCCGTGTCCCCAGGCTCCAAGGACCCCTGTGCCGAGGTCACCTGCAGCTTTGGCAGCACCTGTGTCCTCTCTGCTGATGGATTGGGGCATTTTGAGGGATGGATTTGGGGAATATCAGGAAATATTTGGGTTAATCCGTCCCGTTCCGTGCCCTCACCCATTCCATGTCCCCTCCCGTGTCCCCCAGGCTCCAAGGAGTTCATTGAAACGATGGAAAATCATTCAGTGCTGCAGGATTGGGATGTTTGAGCGATGGATTTGGGAAATATCAGGAAATATTTGGATTATTCCATGAGATGAACAGGACCACACCCTGTGCCACACTCTCACCCATTCCGTGCCCTCACCCATGTCCCCTCCTGTGTCCCCAGGCTCCAAGGAATTCATTGAAACGATGGAAAATCATTCAGTGCTGCAGGATTGGGACGTTTGAGCGATGGATTTGGGGGATATCAGAAAATATTGGGGTTATTCCATCCCATGCCACGCTCTCACCCATTCCGTGCCCTCACCTGTGTCCCCTCCCGTGTCCCTTCCTGTATCCATCAGGCTCCAAGGAATTATTGAAACTGATGGAAAATCATCCATTGCTGCAGGATTGGGGCGTTTGGAGGGATGGATTTGGGGAATATCAGGATAAATTTGGATTATTCCATCCCATGCCACACTCTCACCCATTCCGTGCCCTCACCTGTGTCCCCTCCCGTGTCCCTTCCTGTATCCATCAGGCTCCAAGGAATTTATTGAAACCGATGGAAAATCATTCAGTGCTGCAGGATTGGGGCGTTTTGAGGGATGGATTTGGGGAATATCAGGAAATATTTGGGTTATTCCATCCCATGCCACGCTCTCACCCATGTCCCATCCCCTGTCCCTCAGGCTCCAAGGAATTGTTGAAACTGATGGAAAATCATTCAGTGCTGCAGGATTGGGGTGTTTTGAGGGATGGATTTTAGGGAATATCAGGAAATATTTGCGTTATTCCATGAGAGGAACAGGACCACATCCTGTGCCATGCCATCACCCGTGTCCGCTCCGGTGTCCCCCAGGCTCCAAGGACCCCTGTGCCGAGGTCACCTGCAGCTTTGGCAGCACCTGTGTCCCCTCTGCCGATGGATTGGGGCATTTCGAGGGATGGATTTGGGAAATATCAGGAAATATTTGGGTTATTCCGTCCTGTTCCATGCCCTCACCCGTGTCCCCTCCCGTGTCCCCAGGCTCCAAGGACCCCTGTGCCGAGGTCACCTGCAGCTTTGGCAGCACCTGTGTCCCCTCTGCGGACGGCCAGGCCGCCAGGTGCGTGTGTCCCTCGTCGTGCGGCGGCGTCCCCGAGAGCGCCGTGTGCGGCAGCGACGGCCGCGACTACCGCAGCCACTGCCACCTCAACAAGCACGCCTGTGACAAGCAGGAGAACGTCTTCAAAAAGTTCGACGGCCCCTGCGGTGAGCTGGAATGGCCGCGGGGGGGAAGGGGTTAAAAAATGGCGGGTGGGGTTGGGGGTGGTGGGGGGGAAAATGTGGGAGAGGTGGGGAGGAGGTGGTGGATGGGGAAGGTGAGTGTGGGGAGGAAAAGGTCAGGTTTGGGCAGGAAAAGGTGAAATTTGGGGAGAAAAGGGGTGATTTGGGGAGGAAAAGGTGAAATTTGGGGAGAAAAGGGGTGATTTGGGGAGAAAAAGGTGAAATTTGGGGAGAAAAGGGGTGATTTGGGAAGGAAAGGGGTGGTTTGGGGAGAAAAGGTCAAGTCTGGGCAGAAAAAGGTGAAATTTGGGGAGGAAAAGTCAGTGTGGGTAGGGAAAAGTCAGGTTTGGGCAGGAAAAGGTCAAGTTTGGGAAGGAAAGGTCAAGTCTGGGCAGGAAAAGGTGAAATTTGGGCAGGAAAAGGTCAAGTTTGGGGAGAAAGGTCAGGTTTAGGTAGGAAAATGGGTGGTTTGGGGAGAAAAAGGTCAGGTTTGGGCAGGAAAAGGTCAAATTTGGGAGAAAAGGTCAGGTTTGGGGAGGAAGGGGGTGGTTTGGGGAGAAAAGGTCAGGTTTGGGCAGGAAATTGGGGAGGAAAGGGGTTATTTGTGCAGGAAAAGGGGTGGTTTGGGTAGGATAGGTCAGGTTTGAGAGAAAAGGTCAGGTTTGGCAAGAAAAGGGGTGGTTTGGGGAGAAAAGATCAGGTTTGGGCAGGAAAAGGTGAAATTTGGGGAGAAAAGGTCAGGTTTGGGGAGGAAAGGTCAGGTTTGGGCAGGAGAAAGTCAGGTTTGGGGAGAAAAAGGGTGGTTTGGGGGAAAAGGTCAAGTTTGGGGAGAAAAGGTCAGGTTTGGGGAGGAAAGGTCAGGTTTGGGCAGGAAAGGTCAAGTTTGGGAGAAAAGGTCAGGTTTGGGGAGGAAGGGGGTGGTTTGGGGAGAAAAAAGTCAGGTTTGAGCAGGGAGTGGGGTGGTTTTGGGAGAAAAGGTCAGGTTTGGGGAGAAAAAGGTCAGATTTGGGCAGCAGGAAGGTCTGGGTGGGCACTGTGGGCAGTCAAAGGTCACTGTGGGCAGTCAGAGGTCACTGTGGGCAGTCAGAGGTCACTGTGGGCAGTCAAAGGTCACTGTGGGCAGTCAGAGGTCACTGTGGGCAGTCAGAGGTCACTGTGGGCAGTTAAAGGTCACTGTGGGCAGTCAAAGGTCACTGTGGGCAGTCAGAGGTCACTGTGGGCAGTTAAAGGTCACTGTGGGCAGTCAGAGGTCACTGTGGGCAGTCAGAGGTCACTGTGGGCAGTCAAAGGTCACTGTGGGCAGTCAGAGGTCACTGTGGGCAGTTAAAGGTCACTGTGGGCAGTCAAAGGTCACTGTGGGCAGTCAGAGGTCACTGTGGGCAGTCAAAGGTCACTGTGGGCAGTCAGAGGTCACTGTGGGCAGTCAGAGGTCACTGTGGGCAGTTAAAGGTCACTGTGGGCAGTCAAAGGTCACTGTGGGCAGTCAGAGGTCACTGTGGGCAGTCAAAGGTCACTGTGGGCAGTCAGAGGTCACTGGACAGTCAGAGGTCACTGTGGGCAGTCAAAGGTCACTGTGGGCAGTCAGAGGTCACTGTGGGCAGTCAGAGGTCACTGTGGGCAGTCAAAGGTCACTGTGGGCAGTCAGAGGTCACTGTGGGCAGTCAGAGGTCACTGTGGGCAGTCAGAGGTCACTGGGCAGTCAGAGGTCACTGTGGGCAGTTAAAGGTCACTGTGGGCAGTCAAAGGTCACTGTGGGCAGTTAAAGGTCACTGTGGGCAGTTAAAGGTCACTGTGGGCAGTCAGAGGTCACTGGGCAGTCAAAGGTCACTGTGGGCAGTCAGAGGTCACTGTGGGCAGTCAAAGGTCACTGTGGGTGGCAGCTGCTGGAACTGGGAGCAACTGGGAGCAACTGGGAGCCTCCTTCCCTCGGGGTGTTTGTGCTGGAGCCCCCCTGCCCCAGAGAGCGATTCCAGCTCCTGTGATTCCAACCCCTGCAATTCCAACCCCTGCAATTCCAACCCCTGCAATTCCAACCCCGCATTCCACCCCTCCCCCCCCCCCCCCCCTGCAATTCCAACCCCTGCAATTCCAACCCCTGCAATTCCAACCCCTGCAATTCCAACCCCTGCAATTCCAACCCCTGCAATTCCAACCCCTGCAATTCCAACCCCTGCAATTCCAACCCTGCAATTCCAACCCCTGCAATTCCAACCCCTGCAATTCCAACCCCTGCAATTCCAACCCCTGCAATTCCAACCCCTGCAATTCCAACCCCTGCAATTCCAACCCCTGCAATTCCAACCCCTGCAATTCCAACCCCTGCAATTCCCCCCTGCAATTCCAACCCCTGCAATTCCAACCCCTGCAATTCCAACCCCTGCAATTCCAACCCCTGCAATTCCAACCCCTGCAATTCCAACTCCTGCAATTCCAACCCCTGCAATTCCAACCCCTGCAATTCCAACCCCTGCAATTCCAACCCCTGCAATTCCAACTCCTGCAATTCCAACCCCTGCAATTCCAACCCCTGCAATTCCAACCCCTGCAATTCCAACCCCTGCAATTCCAACCCCTCCTCTGCCTCCTGCTGCTCCCCCGGCTTCCCAAACACAGCCTGGGATTAAAATATCCTGGGATCGGAGCATCCCAAACACAGCTTGGGATCAAAATATCCTGAGATTGGAGCATCCCAAACAGATCCTGGAATTGGAGCATCCCAAACAGATCCTGGAATTAAAATATCCTGGGATTGGAGCATCCCAAACACAGCCTGGGATCGGAGCATCCCAAACACATCCTGGGATTAAAATATCCTGGGATCGGAGCATCCCAAACACATCCTGGGATTAAAATATCCTGGGACTGGAGCATCCCAAACAGATCCTGGGATTAAAATATGCTGGGATTGGAGCATCCTAAATGGATCCTGGGATTGGAGCTTCCCGAACAGCTCCTGGAATTAAAACATCCTGGAATTAAAACATCCCAAACAGCTCTTGGAATTAAAATATCCTGGAATCAGAGCATCCCAAACAACTCTTGGAGTTAAAACATCCTGGAATTAAATCATCCCAAACAGCTCCTGGAATCAGAGCTTCCCAAACGGATCCTGGAATTAAAATATGCTGGAATTAAAGCATCCCAACCAGCTCCTGGAATTAGAACATCCCAAAAAACTCCTGGAATTTAAACATCCCAACAGCTCCTGGAATTAGAGCATCCTGAACAGCTCCTGGAATTAAAATATCCTGGAATTTAAACATCCTGAGCAGCTCCTGGAATTAAACTATCCTGGAATTTAAACATCCCGAGCAGCTCCTGGAATTAAAATATCCTGGAATTTAAACATCCCAAACAGCTCCTGGAATTAAAACATCCCCAAAAACTCCTGGAATTAAAATATCCTGGAATTCAAGCATCTCAAACGACTCTTGGAATTAAAACATCTCAAACAACTCCTGGAATTAAAACATCCTAAACAGCTCCTGGAATTAAAATATCCTGGAATTTAAACTTCCCAAACAGCTCCTGGAATTAAAATATCTCAAACAGCTCCTGGAATTAAAGCATCCTGGAATCAGAGCTTCCCAAACAGCTCCTGGAATTAAAGCATCGTGAATTAGCACCTCCCGAGCAACTCCTGGAATTAGAGCATCTCAAACAACTCCTGGAATTAAAATATCGTGGAATTAAAGCATCCCGAACAACTCCTGGAATTAATGCATCCCAACCAGCTCCTGGAATTACACTATCCTGGAATTAAAGCATCCCGAACAACTCTTGGAATTAAAACATCTCAAACAACTCCTGGAATTAAAACATCCTGGAATCAGAGCTTCCGAACCAGCTCCTGGAATTAAAACATCTCAACCAGCTCCTGGAATTAAAATATCCTGGAATTTAAAACATCCCAACCAGCTCCTGGAATTAAAGCATCCAGCACCCATCCAGCATCCATCCTGGAATCAGCGCCTCCTGAGCAGCTCCTGGAATTAAACTATCCTGGAATTTAAAACATCTCAACCAGCTCCTGGAATTAAAACATCTCAAACAGCTCCTGGAATTAAAATATCCTGGAATTAGAGCTTCCCAACCAGCTCCTGGAACTAAACCATCCTGGAATCGGCGCCTCCCGATCAGCTCCTGGAATTAAACTATCCTGGAATTTAAAATATCTCAACCAGCTCCTGGAATTAAAACATCTCAAACAGCTCCTGGAATTAAAATATCCTGGAATGAAAGCATCCTGAACAACTCCTGGGATTAAAATATCGTGGAATTAAAGCATCCCAACCAGCTCCTGGAATTAAACTATCCTGGAATTAATGCATCCCAACCAGCTCCTGGAATTAAAACATCCTGGAATCAGTGCCTCCCGATCAGCTCCTGGAATTAAACTATCCTGGAATTAAAACATCTCAAACAGCTCCTGGAATTAAAGCATCCAGCACCCATCCAGCATCCATCCTGGAATCAGCGCCTCCCGAGCAGATCCTGGAATTAAACTATCCTGGAATTTAAACATCCCGAGCAGCTCCTGAAATTAAAACATCTCAAACAGCTCCTGGAATTAAAATATCCTGGAATTAGAGCTTCCCAACCAGCTCCTGGAACTAAACCATCCTGGAATCGGCGCCTCCCGATCAGCTCCTGGAATTAAACTATCCTGGAATTTAAACATCCCAAACAGCTCCTGGAATTAAAGCATCCTGGAATTAAAACATCCCGAACAACTCCTGGAGTTAAAATATCCTGGAATTAAACCATCTCAAACAGCTCCTGGAATTAAAATATCCTGGAATCAGAGCTTCCCAACCAGCTCCTGAAATTAAAACATCTCAAACAGCTCCTGGAATTAAAATATCCTGGAATTTAAACTTCCCAAACAGCTCCTGGAATTAAAATATCTCAAACAGCTCCTGGAATTAAAATATCCTGGAATTAAACCATCTCAAACAACTCCTGGAATTAAAATATCCTGGAATTAATGCATCCCAAACAGCTCCTGGAATTAAAATATCCTGGAATCAGAGCTTCCCAACCAGCTCCTGGAATTAAAATATCCTGGAATTAAAGTATCCCAACCAGCTCCTGGAATTAAAACATCCTGGAATTAATGCATCCCAACCAGCTCCTGGAATTAAACCATCTCAAACAGCTCCTGGAATTAAAGCATCCTGGAATTAAAACATCCCAAACAACTCCTGGAGTTAAAATATCCTGGAATTAAAACATCTCAAACAGCTCCTGGAGTTAAAATATCCTGGAATTAAACCATCTCAAACAACTCCTGGAATTAAAATATCCTGGAATTAATGCATCCCAACCAACTCCTGGAATTAAACCATCCTGGAATCGGCGCCTCCCCATCAGCTCCTGTTCGGGCAGGGATTTTGGGGGTCTCTGGGGTGCCAGGAGCAGCTTTGGGCAGCGCAGATTTGGGGTCAGGACTGACTCTCCCCTCCCCATTTCCCTTTCAGACCCCTGCCAAGGCATCCCGAGCGAGCCGGGCCGTGTGTGCCGGGTGAACCCTCGGACGCGGCGGCCGGAGCTGCTGGCCCGGCCCGAGGGGTGCCCCCCACGAGGGGACCCCGTGTGTGGGGACGACGGTGTCACCTACGAGAGCGAGTGCGCCATGGGCCGCGCCGGGGCCATGCGGGGCATGGACATCCAGAGAGTGCGCTCGGGGCAGTGTCTGCAGCAGGGTGAGTGACTCCTCATCCTCTTTGGGGTTATTTTCATTTTTATTTAAATTTTTTAAAATTTTTTTTTTTTAAATTTTCTAAAATTTTTTAGATTTTTAAAAAAATTCTTTTCAAAAATTTGTTTTACATTTTTAAATTTTTTAATATTTCTTAATTTAAAAAAAATTAAATTCTTTACAAATCTGTTTTAAACTTTTAAATTTTTAATTTTTAATTTTTTTTAAAAATTAATTTTTTAAAAAATTTTTTTAGTGTTTAAATTTTTTTAAAATATTTTTTCCCATGTTATTACACATACAGCATCCATTTTCATATTTGCAAAACGCCAAATAGATATAATATACAATATACAGTATATAATATATAATGTATAATGTATAATATATAATATAGGATATATAATAGAAAATACATAATATATGATATATAATATATAATACATAATATATGATATATAATATATATTTGGCTTTTCACAAATATGAAAATGAATGCTGTATGTGGAATGCAGGAAGATTTTACTGTATTTTCTTTTATTAATAGAGTTAGAAATGTGGTGAATGTGTATTTTCTTTTTTGGTTGTAACATAGTGTTAGAAATGCACATTATTATAATACATAATAGATAATACGTAATATATAATATATAATATATAATATATAATATATAATATATAATATATAATATATAATATATAATATATAATA
Source organism: Acrocephalus arundinaceus (assembly GCA_021534815.1). Taxonomy (NCBI): domain Eukaryota; kingdom Metazoa; phylum Chordata; class Aves; order Passeriformes; family Sylviidae; genus Acrocephalus; species Acrocephalus arundinaceus. Next base: position 7,404,192 of record JAJEOU010000287.1, on the reverse strand, counting down.
TATAATATATAATATATAATATATAATGTATAATGTATAATGTGTTATATGTTATATGTTATGTTATGTTATATATCATAGATCATAGTGATATCATATATGACATGTGATATGTGATATATGATATACAATTTATGATCATTGTGATGTGATATGTGATCTATGATCTATGATATATATAACATTATATATTACATATTACATATTACATATTACATATTACATATTATATATTATATATTATATATTATATATTATATATTATATATTATATATTATATATTATATATTATATATTATATATTATATATTATATATTATATATTATATATTATATATTATATATTATATATTGTATGTTATATGTTATATGTTACATATTATATCTTCTAGATCATATATCATATATAATGATATATAGATCATATATCTATGATATATTACATATAACATATAACATATAACATATTATATATTATATATTATATATTATATATTATATATTATATATTATATTTTATATATTATATATTATAATATTATATATTGTATGTTACATATTATATATTTTAGATCATATATCATATATTGTATATCATAGATCATATATTATATATCATATATATTATATATTATGTATTATATATTATATATTGTATATTATACATCATTCTAACGTGCATTTCTCACGCAGACAAGTGCAAGGACGAGTGCAAGTTCAACGCCGTGTGCCTGAACCGCCGCGGCGCCGCCCGCTGCTCCTGCGACCGCATCTCCTGCGACGGAGCCTTCCGGCCCCTGTGCGGCCGCGACAGCCGCACCTACGGCAGCGACTGCGAGCGCCGCCGCGCCGAGTGCCGCCTGCAGGCGCACATCCCCGTCAAGCACAGCGGGCCCTGCGGTGAGCGCCGCGCCCGGCACCGCCGGAGGGGTGGGACAGCCTGGTCAGCGGGGATGGACGGGAGGGAATTGTGTCCGGGGTGGTGGTGGTGTCACATTGGCCCATGGGGATGTTGTCCCACAGGGGTGGTGGTGTCAAATTGGCCCATGGGGGTGGTGGTGCTGAAATTGTTCTGTGGGATGGTGGCGCCCGAATGGTTCTGTGGGATGGAGGTGTCAAATTGGCCCATGGAGGTGGTGGTGGTGTCAAAATGGCCCGTGGGGATTTTGTCCCTCAGGGATGGTGGTCCCCAAATTGTTCTGCGGGATGGTGGTGTCAAATTGGCCCATGGGGTGGTGGTGGCAAATTGGCCCATAGGATGGTGGTGGTGCCAAAATTGTTCTGGGGGGTGGTCCCCAAATGGTTCTGTGGGGATGGTGGTGTCAAATTGGCCCATGGGGGTGGTGGTGGTGTCAAATTGGCCCATGGGGATGTTGTCCCTCAGGGATGGTGGTCCCCAAATTGTTCTGTGGGATGGTGGTGCCCAAATGGTTCTGTGGGGATGATGATGTCAAATTGGCCCATGTGGTGGTGGTGGTGTCAAACTGGCCCATGGGGATGTTGTCCCTCAGGGATGGTGGTCCCCAAATTATTCTGTGGGATGGTGGTACCTAAAATGGCCCATGGGGTGGTGGTGGTGTCAAATTGTCCCATGGGGATTTTGTCACACAGGGATTGTGGTGTCAAATTGGCCCATAGGATGGTGGTGGTGTCAAATTGGCCCATGGAGGTGGTGGTGATGTCAAATTGGCCCGTGGGGATTTTGTCACACAGGGATGGTGGTCCCCAAATTGTCCCACAGGGGTGGTGGTGTCAAATTGGCCCATGAGGTGGTGGTGGTGCCCAAAATGGCCCATGGGGATGTTGTCCCTCAGGGATGGTGGTCCCCAAATTCTCCTGTAGGGGTGGTGGTGCTCAAATTGTTCTGTAGGGATGGTGGTCCCCAAACTGCCCCACAGGGATGGTGGTCCCCAAATTGTCCCCAAGGATAGTGATCCCCAAATTGTCCTGTCGGGGTGGTAGTGCTCAAATGGACCTGTAGGGATGGTGGTCCCCAAATTGTCCTGCAGGGATGCTGGTGCCTCTCATCCCACAGGGATTCTGGTCCCCCCTATCCCCTGGGGATGCTGTCCCATGAAGATTCTGGTCCCTGCTGTCCCCTGGGGATGCTGGTCCCCTCCTGTCCTGTGGGAATGCCAATCCCTCACCCACCCCTGGCCCTTCCCAGCTCTTTCCTGTCAGAGTGGGCAGCTGGGAAAGCTGCAAAAGGATTCCCAGCCTGGAATATCCCTGGTGTGCTGTGCTCCTGTCCCTGTGCCGTGTGCTCCTGTCCCTGTGCCCCTGTCCCTGTGCCGTGTACTCCTGTCCCTGTCCCTGTGCCCCTGTCCCTGTGCCGTGTGCTCCTGTCCCTGTGCCATGTGCTCCTGTCCCTGTGCCCCTGTCCCTGTGCCATGTGCTCCTGTCCCTGTGCCCCTGTCCCTGTGCCGTGTGCTCCTGTCCCTGTGCCGTGCTGCTATCCCTGTGCTCCTGTCCCTGTGCCATGTGCTCCTGTCCCTGTGCCGTGTGCTCCTGTCCCTCCTGTCCCTCCTGTCCCTCCTGTCCCTCCTGTCCCTCCTGTCCCTCCTGTCCCTCCTGTCCCTCCTGTCCCTGTGCCATGTGTTCCTGTCCCTGTGCTCCTGTCCCTGTGCCGTGTGCTCCTGTCCCTGTGCCGTGTGCTCCTGTCCCTCCTGTCCCTCCAGCCCTGCTCCTGTCCCTGTGCCGTGTGCTCCTGTCCCTCCTGTCCCTCCTGTCCCTCCAGCAGTGCTCCTGTCCCTGCTGCTGTCTCTGTCTGATGTGTCACACGGGGTGGGGACACCTGTTCGTATCTGTGATGTCCTTTTGGTTTCTCTCACCTTCCCATCCATCCACTCCACGTCCATCTCTCCTCCCGGGGTAGTGCCAGTCTCCAAACCCTCTCCCCACGCTCTCCCTGCCATCCTGCCTGCTGCTCTCAGCTCCACGTGCTCTCTCCTCCAGGAATTCTCCCCTCTGTGCTCTCTCTGGATCTCTCACCGTGTCTTTGTCTCGTCTCTAGGAGAAGCTCCCCCGTGGACCTTTCTCAGGAGGATGGGATAGGATGGGGATTTGGATCCTTAGGAGTATCCAGGTTTAAGGTTCTGTTTCCAGGAGGTTAAAGGAACATTTGGATGAGTTACAAATTGTTCATTTCATCTCAATTTGGGTTTTTTCCCTCCTCTGGAACGTTGCTCCTGCTCTTTTCAGCTGGTGTTTGATCACTGAGCCTGCTGCAGGGCTTGGGGATCAGAACCCCACGTTAGGGATGGGTTTTGTTGGCTCTGTGCTCCTGCTGGGGGATGTCAGACCCAGCTGCTGGAAAAGAACTTGTCAGGCTCCCAAAATCCCACTCAGGATCATCACAGTTGTGATTTTTATAAGTGTCCATTTCTCCATTATTTTGGTGAAGAGCTGTGATCCCACTCAGGATAATCACAGCTGTCATTTTTAAGCATTAAGATTTTCTCCGTGTTTTTGGTGGGGAGAATAGGGGACTCAATTCCCCAAGATTTCCCTGTGGGAAGAGCTGTGATCCCTGTGATCCCACTCAGGATAATCACAGCTGTCATTTTTATAAATGTCCATTTCTCCGTGTTTTTGGTGAAGATCTGTGATCCCACTCAGGATCATCAGAGCTGTGATTTTTATAAATGTCCATTTCTCCATTTTTGGTGGAGGGAATGGCTGGGAGTCAATTCCCCAAGTATTCCTTGTGGGAAGAGCTCCCAAAATCCCACTCAGGATAATCACAGCTGTTATTTTTATAAATGTCCATTTCTCCATTTTTGGTGGTAGGGAAGGCTGGGAGTCAATTCCCTGAGTTTTTTCCCTGTGGGAAGGGCTCCCAAAATCCCACTCAAAATAATCACAGCTGTCATTTTTTAAATGTCCATTTCTCCATTTTTGGTGGTAGGGAAGGCTGGGAGTCAATTCCCCGAGTTTTCCCTGTGGGAAGGGCTCCCAAAATCCCACTCAGGATAATCAAAGCTGTCGTTTTTTAAATGTCCATTTCTCCATGTTTTTGGTGGTAGGGAGGGCTGGGAGTCAATTCCCCAAGTTTTCCCTGTGGGAAGAGCTGTGATCCCACTCAAAATAATCACAACAGTCATTTTTATAAATGTCCATTTCTCCGTGTTTTTGGTGGTAGGAAAGGCTGGGAGTCAATTCCCTGACTTTTCCCTGTGGGAAGATCTGTGATCCCACTCAAAATAATCACAGCTGTTATTTTTTAAATGTCCATTTCTCTGTGTTTTTGGTGAAGATCTGTGATCCCACTCAGGATAATCACAGCTGTCATTTTTAAATGTCCATTTCTCCGTTTTTGGTGGTAGGAAAGGCTGGGAGTCAATTCCCTGACTTTTCCCTGTGCGAAGAGCTGTGATTCCAGAAGTGTGGGGGAAGGATTTTTTACACCTCTGGCTCCCTGAGCTCTCTTCAAACCCTTCTGGAGAGGATAAAAATCCCCGAATCCTGGGATGAGCAGGGAATTCCTGCTGCTCCTGAGCTCGTTTCCAGCGTGGCACCAGGCCAGGAGCAGCAGGATGTGTTCCTGGCACACCTGCCATCCCCTCTCCATCTCCCCCTCCTTTATTCCAGCTCCTTCCCAATCCCCTCCCTCCAGGAGCTGCATCCTGGTGGGATGGGAGCCAAAAAAATTGGGAAATGAATCAAACCCAGGGCTCTGCCTGCCAAACCCTGGTGACAGCTCCAGGCAGTCCTGGAGCCCAGGAGGTGCGAGCAGATTTTTATTTTTTTTTTATCCCCATCAGCTCTGGGGAAGGAAAAGGAAAAGCTCCAAGTTTTGATCCATGCCTGGGTGCTTTGGGAATTCATTTCAGGGATTTGGGGAATTGGGAGAGGCTTTGGCAACATTTTAACCCCTCACAGGCCTGACAGTTCTGAGCTCTTGAAAAGCTCTGAGTTCTGATCCATGCCTGGGTGCCCTGGGAATTTAGAGGATTCAGGGATTCGAGCTGATCCATGCCTGGGTGCTTTGGGAATTCATTTCAGGGATTTGGGGAATGGGGAGCAGCTTTGGCAGCATTTTAACCCTTCACAGGCCACAGACAATTCTGAGCTCTTGAAAAGTCCTGAGCTGATCCGTGCCCGGCTGCTTTGGGAATTCATTTCAGGGATTTGAGGAATGGCTTTGGCAGCATTTTAACCCCTCACAGACCTGACAATTCTGAGCTCTTGAAAAGCTCCGAGCTGGATGCTGGGGAGCTGATCCATGCCTGGGTGCTCTGGGAATTCATTTCAGGGATTTGGGGAATTGGGAGCAGCTTTGGCAGCATTTTAACCCCTTACAGGCCTGACAAACCCTGAGCTCTCTGCTGCCAGGCCAGGGAGGCAAAGCCCAACCAAACCTATCCAAGCCTTGTTTGTTTTGAATCCTTCTGGAGGCAAAGCCCAACCAAACCCATCCAAGCCTTGTTTGTTTTGAATCCTTCTGGAGGCAAAGCCCAACCAAACCCATCCAAGCCTTGTTTTAAATCCTGCAGCTGAGGGAGAAGGGATGGGGCGAGGCTGCTGTGCCAGGAGGGAAGGAAGGAGGGAGGGAAGGAAGGAAAGAAGGAGAAAAGGAAGGAAAGAAGGAAGGTGTCTGTACTTGCATCTGTCTTTTCCTCTCTTTCTCTCTTCCTCCCTCGTTCTTTTTCTCTCTTTTTCCTGTCTCGTCTGTGTCTTGTGTTTTACAGTGTTGCCTGTGTGGAGGAAGGAATTCTGTCCTGGCCACCACCCTCCTGCTCCCTGCCCGGGACATCTCTGCCGGCTCTGCCCCTCCTCTCCGTGCCAGGGTCTCTCCTCTCTCTCACTGCTCCCACCTCTCTCTAGTTTGGCCTGAGAGCCCCCCCAGGACGGCGAGGTTTCCCCGTGGGGGGTTTGTCCCACCCCTGGCCCCAAACTCTGCCTGCCGGAATGGGAATTGCTGTGCCTTGGAGGCAGAGTGGGAGCAGAGGTGGGTGCAGGGAGCGCCCCCCGCTCCCCGGCCAGCCCTGCCCGGGCTGCTCCTCACTGACCTTCCCTGTGCTGCTGCTGCTGCTCCCGACTAACCAACCCCAGCCCGGCTTCCCCGGCTCGTCCTGCCCCGCGGATCTGCCTGCGGGGGCTGTGGCGTTTTCCCTGTGCTGTCCAGGGCTGTGGCATTTCCCAGAGCTGTCCCAGCACTGCCCGGGGTTGTGACATTGTCCCAGTGCTGCTCAGGGCTGTGGCATTGTCCCTGTGCTGTCCCAGCCTGCCCGGGGTTGTGACATTGTCCCAGTGCTGCTCAGGGCTGTGACATTGTCACTGTGCTGTCCCAGCCTGTCCGGGGCTGTGCCATTGTCCCTGTGCTGTCCAGGGCTGTGGCATTTCCCAGAGCTGTCCCAGCACTGCCCGGGGTTGTGACATTGTCCCAGTGCTGCTCAGGGCTGTGGCATTGTCCCTGTGCTGTCCCAGCCTGCCCGGGGTTGTGACATTGTCCCAGTGCTGCTCAGGGCTGTGACATTGTCACTGTGCTGTCCCAGCCTGTCCGGGGCTGTGCCATTGTCCCTGTGCTGTCCAGGGCTGTGGCATTTCCCAGAGCTGTCCCAGCACTGCCCGGGGTTGTGACATTGTCCCAGTGCTGCTCAGGGCTGTGACATTGTCCCAGTGCTGCCCGAGGTTGTGGTGGTGTCCCAGTGCTGTCCCAGCCTGCCCGAAGCTGTGGCGCTTGTCCCAGCCTGCCCAGGGTTGTGACATTGTCCCCGTGTTGCCTGGGGTTGTGGCATTGTCACTGTGCTGCCTGGGGCTGTGGCATTGTCCCGGTGCTGTCCCAGCCTGCCCGAGGTTGTGACATTGTCCCCGTGCTGTCCCAGCCTGTCTGGGGTTGTGGCAGTGTCCCTGTGCTGTCCAGGGCTGTGTCATTGTCCCTGTCCTGCCCAGGGCTGTGACATTGTCACTGTGCTGTCCCAGCCTGTCCGAGGTTGTGGCAGTGTCCCTGTGCTGTCCAGGGCTGTGCCATTGTCCCTGTGCTGTCCCAGCCTGTCCGGGGCTGTGCCATTGTCCCTGTGCTGCCCGGGGCTGTGTCATTGTCCCTGTCCTGCCCAGGGCTGTGACATTGTCACTGTGCTGTCCCAGCCTGTCCGAGGTTGTGGCAGTGTCCCTGTGCTGTCCAGGGCTGTGCCATTGTCCCTGTGCTGTCCCAGCCTGTCCGGGGCTGTGCCATTGTCCCTGTGCTGCCCGGGGCTGTGACATTGTCCCTGTGCTGCCCGGGGTGGTGGCATTGTCCCTGTGCTGTCCCAGCACTGTCCCAGCCTGCCTGAGGTTGTGACATTTGTCCCTGTCCTGCCCAGGGCTGTGCCATTGTCCCAGCACTGTCCCAGCCTGCCCAGGGCTGTGACATTTGTCTCTGTGCTGCCCGAGGTTGTGGCATTGTCGCAGAGCTGTCCCAGCCTTCCCGGGGTTGTAGCATTGTCCCTGTGCTGCCCAGGGCTGTGACATTTGTCCCTGTGCTGCCCGGGGCTGTGGCATTGTCACTGTGCTGCCCGGGGTTGTGGCATTGTCACTGTGCTGTCCGGGGTTGTGGCATTGTCACTGTGCTGCCCGGGGTTGTGGCATTGTCACTGTGCTGCCCGGGGTTGTGGCATTGTCACTGTGCTGCCCGGGGTTGTGGCATTGTCACTGTGCTGTCCCAGCACTGTCCTAGCCTGCCCGGGGCTGTGGCACTTGTCCCCGTGGTGTCCGGGGTTGTGGCAGTGTCCCTGTGCTGTCCCAGCCCAAGGTTGTGGCATTGTCCCTGCGCTGTCCCAGCCTGCCCAGGGCTGTGGCACTGTCCCTGTGCTGTCCGGGTTGGTGGCATTGTCCTTGTGCTGTCCCAGCACTGTCCCAGCCTGCCCGGGGCTGTGACATCTGTCCCTGTGCTGCCCAGGGCTGTGGCATTGTCACTGTGCTGTCGGGGCTGTGGCATTGTCACTGTGCTGTCCCAGCCTGCCCGGGGTTGTGACATTGTCCCAGTGCTGCTCAGGGCTGTGACATTGTCACTGTGCTGTCCCAGCCTGTCCGGGGCTGTGCCATTGTCCCTGTGCTGTCCAGGGCTGTGGCATTTCCCAGAGCTGTCCCAGCACTGCCCGGGGGTTTGACATTGTCCCAGCACTGCCCGGGGTTGTGACATTGTCCCAGTGCTGCTCAGGGCTGTGACATTGTCCCAGTGCTGCTCAGGGCTGTGACATTGTCCCAGTGCTGCCCGAGGTTGTGGTGGTGTCCCAGTGCTGTCCCAGCCTGCCCGAAGCTGTGGCGCTTGTCCCAGCCTGCCCAGGGTTGTGACATTGTCCCCGTGCTGCCTGGGGTTGTGGCATTGTCACTGTGCTGCCTGGGGCTGTGGCATTGTCCCGGTGCTGTCCCAGCCTGCCCGAGGTTGTGACATTGTCCCCGTGCTGTCCCAGCCTGTCCGGGGCTGTGGCATTGTCCTAGTGCTGTCCTAGCCCGAGGTTGTGGCATTGTCCCAGCACGGTCCCAGCCTGCCCGAGGTTGTGACATTGTCCCCGTGCTGTCCCAGCCTGTCCGAGGTTGTGGCAGTGTCCCTGTGCTGTCCAGGGCTGTGCCATTGTCCCTGTGCTGTCCCAGCCTGTCTGGGGCTGTGCCATTGTCCCTGTGCTGCCCGGGGCTGTGACATTGTCCCTGTGCTGCCCGGGGTGGTGGCATTGTCCCTGTGCTGTCCCAGCACTGTCCCAGCCTGCCTGAGGTTGTGACATTTGTCCCTGTCCTGCCCAGGGCTGTGCCATTGTCCCAGCACTGTCCCAGCCTGCCCAGGGCTGTGACATTTGTCTCTGTGCTGCCCGAGGTTGTGGCATTGTCGCAGAGCTGTCCCAGCCTTCCCGGGGTTGTAGCATTGTCCCTGTGCTGCCCAGGGCTGTGACATTTGTCCCTGTGCTGCCCGGGGCTGTGGCATTGTCACTGTGCTGCCCGGGGTTGTGGCATTGTCACTGTGCTGTCCCAGCACTGTCCCAGCCTGCCCGGGGCTGTGACATCTGTCCCTGTGCTGCCCAGGGCTGTGGCATTGTCACTGTGCTGTCGGGGCTGTGGCATTGTCACTGTGCTGTCCCAGCCTGTCCCAGCGCTGTCCCAGCCTGCCCGGGGCTGTGACACTTGTCCCTGTGCTGTCCAGGGTTGTGCCATTGTCCCTGTGCTGCCCGGGCCTGTGGCATTGTCACTGTGCTGTCCCAGCCCAAGGTTATGGCACTGTCCCTGTGCTGTCCGAGGTTGTGGCATTGTCACTGCACTGTCCCAGCCTGCCCAGGGTTGTGGCATTGTCACTGCACTGTCCCAGCCTGCCCGGGGTTGTGGCATTGTCCCTGTGCTGTCCCAGCCAGCCCAGGGCTGTGCCATTGTCCCTGTGCTGCCCGGGGTTGTGGCAGTGTCCCAGCGCTGTCCCAGCCTGCCCAAGGCTGTGACACTTGTCCCTGTACTGCCCAGGGCTGTGTCACTTGTCCCAGCACTGTCCCAGCTGTGTCCTGCTTGTTCTGGGGCTGGCAGCTCCCCAGGGATCCCAGGAGCTCCCCAGGGATCTTTTGCTTCACGCCCAGGAAAATCGTGTCCAGAGGGAATTTCCCCATGGAAGCGATGCCTGAGTGTGGTTACGGGGCAAAAAAAGGGAAACAAAACAGGGGCAGCAGCCCAGGGAGCAATTCCTGATTTTTGGGAAGTGCTTGGAGCTGCAGGGACCTTGGGGACAGAGCTGGAGCTGTGTCCTTGTGCCTGAACTGAAAAAAAGGGATCTTTTTCAAGGAAATTATACCAAAATCCAATTAGTGATCAATCTGACAGCTTGAATGACCAATTAGAAAGGTGACACGCCTCTGGGAAGGCTGAAAAATCTGGAGAAAATCAGATAAAATCTGGAGAAAATCTGGAGAAAATCAGAGAAAATCTGGAGAAAATCAGGGGAAATCAGGAAAAAAATCAGGAAAAAGTCATGGAAAATCAGGAGAAAATCAAGGAAAATCAGGAGAAAGTCAGGGGAGAATCAGGAGAAAATCAGGAGAAATCAGGGAAAATCAGGGAAAAAATCGGGAAAAAATCAGGGAAAAATCAGGAAAATCAGGATAAAATCAGGAAAAAAATCAGGGAAAATCTCTCTTCTCTCCCTGTTCCTTTGCAGACCCTCTAAGCTCTAGGATTTGGTAGGTGCAGATCCCAATCCCGGCATTCCCAGCCATTCCTGGCTGGCTGGAAGTGCCACCCAGGTGCCAGCAGGGTGGTGGTGGCAGGGGAGGTGGCCAGGGCCACCCCTGAGGGACATTTCCCAGTGCTGTCCCTGCCTGGCTGTGTCTGCTGTCGCTGCTGTCACGTCCTGTCTGTCCCCGCCTGTGTCCTTGTCCTGTGTCCGTGTCACTGGTGGAACCCGTGGTGTCCTCTCCTTGTCCCCAGCCCCTGGGATTGTCACTGTCCCCAGCACGGCCACTCCTGGCTCAGCTCCTGGCTGGTGGGGAGGGAATTCCTGCAGGGAATTCTTGGGTGGGAGCTGGGATGAACCCTTGGGAGGGGGACACGGCCTGGGCTGGCTGCTGGCACTTTGCCACCTCCTCCGGGTGGAGATGCCACTGGCATTGTGGTTGTCACCTCCTTTGGGGGAGATGTCACTGCTGGGCTGGCACTGTGATTGTCACCTCCCTTGGGGTGCAGATGTCACCACTGGGCTGGCACTGTGGTTGTCACCTCCTCCAGATGGAGATGACACTGCTGGGCTGGCATTGTGGTTGTCACCTCCCTCAGGGTGGAGGTGACACTGCTGGGCTGGCATTTTGTCACCTCCTCCAAGGGAGGTGACACTGCTGGGCTGGCATTGTGGTTGTCACCTCTTCTGGGTGGGGGGTGACACCGCTGGGCTGGCATTGTGGTTGTCACCTGCTCCAGGGAGGTGCCACCACTGGGCTGGCTTTGTGGTTGTCACCTCCCTCAGGGTGGAGATGCCACTACTGGGCTGGCATTGTGGTTGTCACCTCCCTCGGGGTGGAGATGTCACCATTGGGCTGGCACTTTGTCACCTCCTCTGGGGGGGTGCCACCGCTGGGCTGCCATTGTGGTTGTCACTTGCTCCAGGGAGGTGCCACTACTGGGCTGCCATTGTGGTTGTCACCTCCCTTGGGGTAGAGATGTCACCTCTGGGCTGGCACTGTGGATCCAGAGGGAATTATTGATCCCATTATTGATCCGAGGGCTGGGCTGAAGGAAGGACACGGGATGTCCCCATCCTGCCCCACGGGATGTCCCCATCCTGCCCCACGGGATGTCCCCATCCTGTCCCATGGGATGTCCCCATCCTGTCCCACAGGATGTCCCCGTCCTGTCCCATGGGATGTCCCCGTCCTGCCCCATGGGATGTCTCCATCCTGCCCCACAGGATGTCCCCGTCCTGCCCCACGGGATGTCCCCATCCTGCCCCACGGGATGTCCCCATCCTGCCCCACGGGATGTCCCCGTCCTGTCCCATGGGACGTCCCCATCCTGTCCCACGGGACGTCCCCATCCTGTCCCACGGGATGTCCCCATCCTGCCCCACGGGATGTCCCCATCCTGTCCCATGGGATGTCCCCAATCCTGTCCCACGGGATGTCCCCGTCCTGCCCCACGGGATGTCCCCGTCCTGCCCCACAGGATGTCCCCATCCTGCCCCACGGGACGTCCCCATCCTGTCCCACGGGACGTCCCCATCCTGCCCCACGGGATGTCCCCATCCTGTCCCATGGGATGTCCCCAATCCTGTCCCACGGGATGTCCCCATCCTGCCCCACGGGATGTCCCCATCCTGTCCCATGGGATGTCCCCAATCCTGTCCCACGGGATGTCCCCGTCCTGCCCCACGGGATGTCCCCATCCTGCCCCACGGGATGTCCCCATCCTGTCCCACAGGATGTCCCCATCCTGCCCCACGGGATGTCCCCATCCTGTCCCATGGGATGTCCCCGTCCTGCCCCACGGGATGTCCCCGTCCTGCCCCACGAGATGTCCCCATCCTGTCCCATGGGATGTCCCCATCCTGCCCCACGGGATGTCCCCGTCCTGCCCCACGAGATGTCCCCATCCTGTCCCATGGGATGTCCCCATCCTGCCCCACGGGATGTCCCCATCCTGACCCATGGGATGTCCCCATCCTGTCCCACGGGATGTCCCCATCCCACCCCACAGGATGTCCCCATCCTGCCCCCCAGCAGCTCCCTGGGATGAGGGATGAGCAGTGTGGTGGAACCTCTCCTGGGGAACCCCGAGAGTTTTTCGGGGAACGTGAAGGGTTTGGATCCCAGGGAAGGGAACTCCCCCTGTGGGACCTTTCTGGAAGGTTCTGCCAGTGCTGCTCCCATTTCTGGCCTGGGGTGAGGTGGGAATCCCATCCCATTCCTGGTGTTCCCGTGCCTGCTGCCCATCCCTGAGCCCTGCCACGCATGGGGACCGTGCTGAGGGGGGTGGCATGGAGGGGACAGGGGCTGGCACGTCCTGCTCTGCTCAGAAACCTCAGAAACCCAAAAAAAACCCCAAACCCTTAAAAAATAACTAAAACCATACAATAAAAGCAAACACACCGTTAGACAATAACACAACCATTTTTTCTTACAATATTTTTAAAAATATATAATATGTTAAAAAATTATATTTTAATTATATATTATTAATATATTGTATTATATTATTATATATTATAATTATATTTACATTATTGTTATATTTATATATTTACATATTATATATTATATATTATTATATGTATTATATATGTAATATATATTATTATATATGTAATATATATAACATATAATATATAACATATATAGTTATATACTATATATTATATATTAGATTATTAGATTATTATTATACAACATTACATTCACTAAAAATACAATACTAACAATAAAATAACATTACAAACATTCATACTAAATATACAATAACATTATTCACTAACAATAAAATAACATTGCAAACATCCACTAAAAACACAATTACATTATTCACTAATAGTACAATAACATTACAAACATTCACTACTAAAAATACAATAACATTATTCACTAATAATGAAAAAATACAATAATACAATACAATAACTACAAACATTCACTAACAATACAATAACATTCACTAACAATACAATAACGTTACAAACACTAAAAATGCAATAACATTATTCACTAATAATGGAAAAATACAATAATACAGTATAATAACACTACAAATATTCGCTAAAAATACAATAACATTATTTACAACGTTACAAATATTCACTAAAAATACAATAAATTATTCACTAATAATGGAAAAATACAATAATACAATATAATAACACTACAAACATTCACTAAAAATACAATAACATTATTCTCTAACAATACAATACCACTACAATTATTCACTAAGAATACAATAACATTATTCACTAATAATGAAAAAATACAATAATACAATACAATAACTACAAACATCCACTAACAATACAATAACATTCACTAACAATACAATAACGTTACAAATACTAAAAATGCAATAACATTATTCACTAATAATGGAAAAATACAATAATACAGTATAATAACACTACAAATATTCGCTAAAAATACAATAACATTATTTACAACGTTACAAATAGTCACTAAAAATACAATAAATTATTCACTAATAATGGAAAAATACAATAATACAATATAATAACACTACAAACATTCACTAAAAATACAATAACATTCACTAACAATACAATAACGTTACAATTACTCACTAAAAACACAATAACATTATTCACTAATAATGAAAAAATTCAATAATACAATATAATAACACTACAAACATTCACTAAAAATGCAATAACATTATTCTCTAACAATACAATAACACTACAAATATTTGCTAAAAATAAAATAACATTATTCACTAATAATGAAAAAATACAATAATACAATACAATAACACTATGAATATTCACTAAAAATACAATAAATTATTCACTAACAATTAAAAAAAACCCCAAAACCCACAAAAATCAACAATAACACAACATTTTGTTCCCTCCACAGACCTGGGCACGCCCAGCCCGTGCCTGAGCGTGGAGTGCTCCTTTGGGGCCACGTGTGTGGTGAAGAACCAGGAGGCCGTGTGCGAGTGCCAGCAGCAGTGCCAGGGCCGCTACGACCCCGTGTGCGGCACCGACCAGCGCACCTACGGCAACGCCTGCGAGCTGCACGCCATGGCCTGCCTGCTGCAGAGGGACATCGGCCTCAGGCACAAGGGGCCCTGCGGTACGGGACGGGGTGGGGTGGTGGTGGTGGTCATGAGGATGGTGTTGGTGGTGGCTGTGTCCTCAAAAGGGACACCGGCCTCAAGCACAAGGGGCCCTGTGGTATGGGATGGGGTGGGATGGTGGTGGTGGTCGTGGTGGTTGTGTCCTCAAAAGGGACACCAGCCTCAAGCACAAGGGGCCCTGCGGTACGGGACGGGGTGGGGTGGTGGTGGTGGTCATGGTGGTGGTGGTCATGGTGGCTGTGTCCTCAAAAGGGACACCGGCCTCAGGCACAAGGGGCCCTGCGGTAAGGGATGGGCTGGGGTGGTGGTGGTGGTCATGGTGGTTGTGTCCTCAAAAGGGACATCAGCCTCAGGCACAAGGGGCCCTGTGGTACGGGACACAATGGGGTGGTGGTGGTGGTGGTCATGGGGGTGGTGTTGGGGGTGGCTGTGTCCTCAAAAGGGACATCAGCCTCAGGCACAACGGGCCCTGTGGTACGGGACACAATGGGGTGGTCATGGTGGTTGTGGTGGTGGTGGTTGTGCCCTCAAAAGGGACATTGGCCTCAGGCATAAGGGGCCCTGTGGTACGGGACACGATGGGGTGATGGTGGTGGTCGTGGTGGTGGTGGTGGCTGTGTCCTCAAAAGGGACGTTGGGGTAAAGGACAAGGGGCCCTGTGGTAAGAGATGGGGTGGGGTGGTGGTGGTGGTGCTGGCTGTGCCCTTAAAAGGGATATCGGAGTAAAGGACAATGGGCCCTGCAGTAAGAGATGGGATGGGATGGTGGTGGTGGCTGTGTCCTCAAAAGGGACATCAGGGTCAAGGACAAGAGGCTCTGCAGTACGGGATGGGATGGGATGGTGGTGGTCATGGGGGTGGCTGTGTCCTCAAAAGGGACACCAGTCTCAGGCACAAGGGGCCCTGTGGTAAGGGACACAATGGGGTGGTGGTGCTAGTCATGGTCGTCGTGGTGGTGGTCGTGGTGGTGGCTGTGTCCTCAAAAGGGACACCGGCCTCAGGCACAAGGGGCCGTGTGGTAAGAAATGGCGTGGTGGTGGTGGTGGTGGTGATGGTGGCTGTGTCCTCAAAAGGGACATCAGGGTCAAGGACAAGAGGCTCTGCAGTAAGGGATGGGATGGGATGAGATGGAATGGGATGGGATGGTGGTGGTCATGGGGGTGGCTGTGTCCTCAAAAGGGACATCGGCCTCAGGCACAAGGGGCCCTGTGGTACGGGATGGGGTGGGATGGTGGTGGTGGTCATGGTGGCTGTGTCCTCAAAAGGGACATCAGGGCAAAGGACAAGGGGCTGTGCAGTAAGGGGTGGGATGGGGTGGGATGGGATGGTGCTCGTGGTGGTCATTGGGGTGGCTGTGTCCTCAAAAGGGACATCAGGATAAGGGACAAGGGGCTGTGTGGTAAGGGATGTGCTGGGGTGGTGGTGGTGATGGTGGCTGTGTCCTCAAAAGGGACATCAGGGTAAAGGACAATGGGGCTTGCAGGATGGGATGGGATGGGATGGGATGGGATGGTGGTCATGGTGTTGGTGGTGGCTGTGTCCTTAAAAGGGACATTAGGGTAAGGGACAAGGGGCTGTGTGGTAAGGGATGGGCTGGGGTGGTGGTGGTGGTCGTGGTGGTTGTGTCCTCAAAAGGGACATCAGCCTCAGGCACAAGGGGCCCTGTGGTAAGGGACGGGGTGGGATGGTGGTGCTAGTCATGGTCGTCGTGGTGGTGGTCGTGGTGGTGGCTGTGTCCTCAGAAGGGACATCGGCCTCAGGCACAAAGGGCCCTGTGGTAAGGGATGGGCTGGGGTGGTGGTGGTGGTCGTGGTGGTTGTGTCCTCAAAAGGGACACCAGCCTCAGGCACAAGGGGCCCTGCGGTACGGGATGGGGTGGGGTGGTGGTGGTGGTGGTCATGGGGGTGGCTGTGTCCTCAAAAGGGACATCAGGATAAGGGACAAGGGGCCATGTGGTAAGGGACGGGGTGGGATGGTGGTGGTCATGGTTGTGTCCTCAAAAGGGACACCAGTCCCAGGCACAAGGGGCCCTGTGGTAAGGGACACGATGGGGTGGTGGTGCTAGTCATGGTCGTCGTGGTGGTGGTCGTGGTGGTGGCTGTGCCCTCAAAAGGGACACCGGCCTCAAGCACAAGGGGCCCTGCGGTACGGGACACGATGGGGTGGTGGTGTTGGTCATGAGGATGGTGTTGGTGGTGGCTGTGTCCTCAAAAGGGACACCGGCCTCAGGCACAAGGGGCCATGTGGTACAGGACGGGGTGGGGTGGTGGTGGTGGTCATGGTGGTGGTGGTCATGGTGGCTGTGTCCTCAAAAGGGACACCGGCCTCAGGCACAAGGGGCCCTGTGGTAAGGGACGGGGTGGGATGGTGGTGGTCATGGTTGTGTCCTCAAAAGGGACATCAGCCTCAGGCACAAAGGGCCCTGCGGTAAGGGATGGGCTGGGGTGGTGGTGGTGGTCGTGGTGGTTGTGTCCTCAAAAGGGACACCAGCCTCAAGCACAAGGGGCCCTGCGGTAAGGGACGCGGTGGGGTGGTGGTGGTGGTCATGGTGGTGGTGGTCGTGGTGGCTGTGTCCTCAAAAGGGACATCAGGGCAAAGGACAAGGGGCTGTGCAGTAAGGAGTGGGATGGGGTGGGATGGGATGGTGCTGGTGGTGGTCATTGGGGTGGCTGTGTCCTCAAAAGGGACATCAGGATAAGGGACAAGGGGCCCTGCGGTACGGGATGGGGTGGGATGGTGGTGGTGGTCATGAGGATGGTGTTGGTGGGGCTGTGTCCTCAAAAGGGACATCGGCCTCAGGCACAAGGGGCCCTGTGGTAAGGCATGGGCTGGGGTGGTGGTGGTGGTCGTGGTGGTTGTGTCCTCAAAGGGACATCAGCCTCAGGCACAAGGGGCCCTGCGGTACGGGATGGGGTGGGGTGGTGGTGGTGGTCATGGTGGTGGTGGTCATGGTGGCTGTGTCCTCAAAAGGGACACCGGCCTCAGGCACAAGGGGCCCTGCGGTAAGGGATGGGCTGGGGTGGTGGTGGTGGTCATGGTGGTTGTGTCCTCAAAAGGGACATCAGGGCAAAGGACAAGGGGCTGTGCAGTAAGGGG
Source organism: Acrocephalus arundinaceus (assembly GCA_021534815.1). NCBI lineage: Eukaryota > Metazoa > Chordata > Aves > Passeriformes > Sylviidae > Acrocephalus > Acrocephalus arundinaceus. The sequence continues at coordinate 7,386,855 of JAJEOU010000287.1, read as the reverse complement.
TGGGATGGGGTGGGATGGGATGGTGCTGGTGGTGGTCATTGGGGTGGCTGTGTCCTCAAAGGGTCATCAGGATAAGGGACAAGGGGCTGTGTGGTAAGGGACGGGGTGGGATGGTGGTGGTGATGGTGGCTGTGTCCTCAAAAGGGACATCAGGGTAAAGGACAATGGGCCTTGCGGGATGGGATGGGATGGGATGGGATGGGATGGGATGGGATGGGATGGTGGTGGTCATGGGGGTGGCTGTGCCCTCAAAAGGGACATCGGCCTCAGGCACAAGGGGCCCTGTGGTACGGGATGGGGTGGGATGGTGGTGGTGGTCATGGTGGTTGTGTCCTCAAAAGGGACATCAGGGCAAAGGACAAGGGGTTGTGCAGTAAGGGGTGGGATGGGATGGTGCTGGTGGTGGTCATTGGGGTGGCTGTGTCCTCAAAAGGGTCATCAGGATAAGGGACAAGGGGCTGTGTGGTATGGGATGGGCTGGGGTGGTGGTGGTGATGGTGGCTGTGTCCTCAAAAGGGACATCAGGGTCAAGGACAAGAGGCCCTGCGGTAAGAGATGGGATGGGGTGGTAGTGGTGGTCATGGGGGTGGTGTTGGTCATGGCTGTTGTCCTTAAAAACGACATTGGGGTAAAGCACAAGGGGCCTTGTGGTAAGGGATAGGATGGGGTGGTGGTGGTGGTGGTGGCTGTGTCCTCAAAAGGGACATCAGGGTAAGGGACAAGGGGCTGTGTGGTAAGGGATGGGCTGGGGTGGTGGTGGCTGTGTCCTCAAAAGGGACATCGGCCTCAGGCACAAGGGGCCCTGCAGTAAGGAACCTGATGGGGTGGTGGTGGTGGTCGTGGTGGTGGCAGCTGTGTCCTCAAAAGGGACGTTGGGGTAAAGGACAAGGGGCCCTGCGGTAAAGGGACCCGATGGGGTGGTGGTGCTAGTCATGGTCGTGGTGGTGGTGGTGGTGGCTGTGTCCTCAGAAGGGACATTGGCCTCAGGCACAAGGGGCCCTGCGGTACGGGACACGATGGGGTGGTCGTGGTGGTGGCTGTGTCCTCAAAAGGGACGTTGGGGTAAAGGACAAGGGGCCTTGTGGTAAGAGATGGGGTGGGATGGTGGTGATGCTGCTGGCTGTGCCCTTAAAAGGGATATCGGAGTAAAGGACAATGGGCCCTGCAGTAAGAGATGGGATGGGATGGTGGTGGTGGCTGTGTCCTCAAAAGGGACATCAGGGTCAAGGACAAGAGGCTCTGCAGTAAGGGATGGGATGGGATGGGATGGGATGGGATGGGATGGGATGGGATGGGATGGGATGGGATGGATGGGATGGGATGGGATGGGATGGGATGGGATGGAATGGGGATGGGATGGTGGTGGTCATGGGGTGGCTGTGTCCTCAAAAGGGACACCAGCCTCAGGCACAAGGGGCCCTGTGGTACGGGACACAATGGGGTGGTCATGGTGGTTGTGGTGGTGGTGGCTGTGCCCTCAAAAGGGACATTGGCCTCAGGCATAAGGGGCCCTGTGGTACGGGACACGATGGGGTGATGGTGGTGGTCGTTGTGGTGGTGGTGGCTGTGTCCTCAAAAGGGATGTCGGGGTAAAGGACAAGGGGCCCTGCAGTAAGGGACCCAATGGGGTGCTGGTGGTGGCTGTGTCCTCAAAAGGGACATCAGGGTAAAGGACAAGGGGCCGTGCAGTAGTTGATGGGCTGGAATGGTGGTGGTCATGGTGGTGGTGGCTGTGTCCTCAAAAGGGACGTCGGGGTAAAGGACAATGGGCCTTGTGGTAAGGGATGGGCTGGGATTTTGCTGATGGTGACTGTGTCCTTAAAAATGGACATCAGCATCAAGGACAAGGGCTCCAGCGATAAGAGATGGGATGGGGTGGTGGTGGTGGTCATCGTGGTGGTGGTGGTGGCTGTGTCCTCAAAAGGGACATCGGCGTCAAGGACAAGGGGCCCTGTGGTAAAAGATGGATTGGGATTGTGGTGGTGGCTGTGTCCTCAAAAGGGACATCAGTGACAAGGACAAGAGGCTCTGCAGTGTGAGTCAGGCTGGGGTTGTGGTGGTGGCCGTGTCCTCTAAAGGACGTCATTGTCATTGTCAGGCAGAAGGGGCTCTGCAGTAACAGATGGGCTGGAATTGTGGTGCTGCTGGTGTCCTCAAAAGAGACATCAGTGTCAAGGAAAAGGGACCCTCCAGGGCAGGATAAAAACTTCCATGGCAGGATAAAAATCTCCATGCTAGGATAAAATCTTCCAGGCCAGGATAAAATCTTCAAACCAGGATAAAAACCTCCAGGCCAGGATAAAAACCACCAGGGCAGGATAAAAACCTCCACGCTAGGATAAAATCTTCCAGATCAGAATAAAAACCTCCAGGGCAGGATAAAAACCACCAGGGCAGGATAAAAAACTCCACGCTAGGATAAAATCTTCCAGATCAGAATAAAAACCTCCAGGGCAGGATAAAAACCACCAGGGCAGGATAAAAACCTCCACGCTAGGATAAAATCTTCCAGATCAGAATAAAAACCTTCCAGGGCAGGATAAAAACCTCCAGACCAGGATAAAAACTTCCATGGCAGGATAAAAACCTCCAGGCCAGGATAAAATCTTCCAGCTCAGAATAAAATCTTCCATGGCAGGATAAAAAGCTCCACGCTAGGATAAAATCTTCCAGGCCAGGATAAAATCTTCCAGGGCAGGATAAAAATCTTCCAGGCCAGGATAAAAACCTCCACGCTAGGATAAAATCTTCCAGCTCAGAATAAAAATCTTCCAGCTCAGAATAAAAATCTTCCAGCTCAGAATAAAAACCTCCAGGCCAGGATAAAATCTTCCAGATCAGAATAAACTCTTCCAGCTCAGAATAAAATCTTCCAGGGCAGGATAAAAACCACCAGGCTAGGATAAAATCTTCCAGCTCAGAATAAAATCTTCCAGGGCAGGATAAAAAGCTCCAGGCCAGCAGCAGGAAGGCGAGCAGGGGGTCGGTGCCTCCTCCTCCCCCATGCCAAGGCAGCAGCTGCTGCAGGAAAGAGAAAAGCAGGAAAAGCACCTTGGAGCCAAACTCCTCCTGAAATCAGCAGGGAGGGAAGGGAGGAGAGGATGAATCACTGAATACCCAGGAGTAAGGGATGTGCTTGTTGATGTCTGCAAGAGAATAATTATATTATACAATAATATCATAATATAATTTAAAAATTAGACAAAAAATTATAATTGGGGTTTTTTGGGCCATCAGCTTTTGCCACACCATGCTGCTAACTCTTCTAAAAGTTTGCATACAGATGTATGCAATATAATAATTATATTATATAAAAATATAATAATTATATAATGTATAATATTTTATATTATATATATGATAAGCATTTTTTGGGCCATCAGCTTTTGCCACACTGTGCTGCTAACTCTTCTAAGAGTTTGCATACAGATGTATGAAATAGAATAATTATATTATATAAAAATATAATAATTATATAATGTAGAATATTTTATATTATATACATTATAAGTGTTTCTTGGCCCATCAGCTTTTGCCACACCGTGCTGCTAATGCTTCTAAGAGTTTGCATACAGATGTATGCAATATAATAATTATATAATAATATAATAATGTATAATATAATGTATATTATATTATATTATATACATTATAAACATTTTTTGGCCTATCAGCCTAAAAATTTTAAGCGTTTCTTGGCCCATCAGCTTTTGCCACACTGTGCTGCTAACGCTTCTAAAAGCTTGCATACAGATGTATGTAATAGAATAATTATATTATATTATATAATAATATAATAATACAATAATGTATAATATAATATATTATATTATGTATATTATAAGTGGTTTTAGCCTATCAGCCAAAAAATTCTAAGTGTTTTTGGGCCATCAGCTTTTGCCACACCGTGCTGCTAATGCTTCTAAGAGTTTCCATACAGATGTATGCAATATAATAATTATATTATATAAAAATATAAAGATATAATAATGTATAATATAATATAATATAATATAATATAATATAATATAATATGTGTATTATAAGCGTTTCTTGGCCTATCAGCCAAAAAATTCTAAGTGTTTTTTGGTCCATCAGCTTTTGCCACCCTGTGCTGCTAATGCTTCTAAGAGTTTGCATACAGATGTATGAAATATAATAATTATATTATACAATATAATAATATAATAATAATAATATAATATATTATATTATATACATTATCAGAGTTTCTTAGCCTATCAGCCAAAAAATTATAAGCAATTTTGGCCCATCAGCTTTTGCCACACCGTGCTGATAACTCTTCTAAGAATTTCTGTACTGATGTATGCAATATAATAATTATATTATATAATAATATAATAATATATAATATAATGTGTATTATATTATATAATATACATTATAAGTATTTTTTGGCCTATCAGTTTTTACCACACCGTGCTGCTAATGCTTCTAAGACTTTGCATACAGATGTATGCAATATAACAATTATATTATATAATAATATAATAATGTATAATATATTATATAATATACACTATAAGCGTTTTTTGGCCCATCAGTTTTTACCACACCACGCTCCCAACTCTTCTAAGAATTTGGATCCAAGTGTGAACCTTCTGCCAGGCTTTGTGAATTCCCTCCAAACCCATTTCCCACCAAAAACATCCCTTTAAAAACAACCTTTAACCCCAACCCACACAACTCCAACGAGCCAACAACTCCTCCCACTGTGTTTTAAAGTTGATTTTTTATATTTTTCCCTGCCCAGACCGCTGTGGGAAGTGCCAGTTCGGCGCCATCTGCGAGGCGGAGAGCGGGCGCTGCGTGTGCCCCACCGAGTGCGTGCCCTCGGCGCAGCCCGTCTGCGGCACCGACGGCAACACCTACGGCAGCGAGTGCGAGCTGCACGTCCGGGCCTGCACCCAGCAGAAAAACATCCAGGTGGCCGCCCAGGGACACTGCAGTGAGTGTCACCTCCTTTGTCACCTCGCGGTGTCACCTTGAGGGGATGGGTGGCGGTAGGACGCGAGAAAAAGACGCGCGTCGCGCTGAGACATGAAATGAGCGCGCCACACATTCAGTCACCCAAGGGAAAAAAGAGAGCTTTACAATTTTTACAGCTTTTACAATTTTTCAGAATTTATAGATTCTCTAAAGTGAGAGTGGATTGGAGGATGAAATCCCTGCTTTAAACCACACTGGCCAGGTGAACAGGTTGTCAATTTTCTCCTCCTCCAACGAAATGAGCGCCCGCCACATGCTCAGTCACCCAAGGGGAAAAAAGAGAGCTTTATTTATAATTTTTCAGAATTTATAGATTCTCTAAAGTGAGAGTGGTGGATTGGAGGATGAAATCCCTCCTTTAAACCACACTGGCCAGGTTGTCTTGGTTTTGAAAGTCTGTTGTGTGCCAGGGAAAGCTGGAGCTTCCCTTGGGATGGAGAATGTCAGCCCCCTCCCTCCTAATTGTTGTAATTTTGCAATTAGGGGATTTCAGGCAAAGAGATGGGAATAGGAGTAACAGTTCTTTAATGGGAATAAAACAACAACAAAACAAAATACAAATGTAGTACAAAGACAAGCAAGCAAAACAAAAGTCCTGGAAAACTCTGACAGGGTCAGGGTGTTGGGAGCAGCCCCAATAAATCCCAGATGAGTTCTGTGGGTACAGATAATGGAGTAGGAAAAGTCCAGTGGTGCTGAGATGGGTCTGGGCTTCCTCTGGTGGGAAAAAATGAATTCCAGATGTTCCAAATCTCAGTTTTTATCCAGGTAGGAATGGTTGGCTCCGCCCACACTGGGTGGAGCCTCTCCCAATGGGATGACGTCACATGTGATGTCATTGGTGACATCATGGCCCATTAGCAGCAGAGATCCCCTGGGGGATGGATGGGTGGGGAAGGAGATAAAGAACCCTGCAAAACCCAGCTGGTTTGAACAGGAGATATTCCCTGGAATTATGGGGGACAGGTCCTGGAAGGGATAAAGAACCCTGCAAAACCCAGCTGGTTTGAACAGGAGATATTCCCTGGAATGATGAGGGACAGGTCCTGGAAGGGATAAAGAACCCTGCAAAACCCAGCTGGTTTTGACTGAAAATATTCCCCCAAAATTATGAGGGACAGGTCCTGGAAGGGATAAAGAACTCTGCCCTGCCTGGCTTGAACTGAAAATATTCCCCACAGTTATGAGGGACAGGTCCTGGAAGAGATAAAAAACACTTCCCCAGCTGGTTTTAATATAATATATTCCCCTGGAATTATGAGGGACAGGTCCTGGAAGGGATAAAGAACGCTGCCCCACCTGGTTTGAACAGGAGATATTCCCTGGAATTATGAGGGACAGGTCCTGGAAGGGATAAAAAACACTGCCCCACATGGTTTTAATATAATATATTCCCCTGGAATTATGAGGGACAGGTCCTGGAAGGGATAAAGAACTCTTCCCCACTTGGTTTGAACAGCTGGCCCATTATTAAAACGCATCCACCCCCCTTCCCTTGGAGTTACAAGAGATAAAGAAATCTCTGCTTTTACAACAGATGAAATAGAACACAAATCTCTTGCCTACCCAACCCAAGGCACAGGTGAACAGGCTGTCAATTTTCTCCTCCTCCAAGAAGGAACGTGGAAAACACAAAATGTTTTTTGCAAAAAGTGTGAGAACTCTTGACTCCAAGAATGTAAATATCAGAAGGCTTCAAAAACCAGGGTGACAGACACGGACCCAGATCTTAGCATGAGAACATCCAACATCAGGTTTTTTTATTACAATTCCCTTGATTCCTTTTATAGCACAATTCACTAAAAAGGTTTTCATTGGTCAGTAGGACTGACACCTTTTCCTGTTGGTAAAATAGTAGAAAACACCAGGTGAGGAAGATTATTTTGACAAAAACCTGAGAAGATCCGTGGCCCGCATAGAAATATTTGAAAAAATGAGGAAGGATATTTTGGGAAAGGAAAACATTGAAAGTTTTCCCCTTGGGAAAGGAGTTTGCAAGTTAGCAAATTAAGAATTCCCTCAGGCCCAAAAAATACCGAGCCCACAAGGATGCTTGGTTCCACCATTCAGTCATCATCCATAATATTTTTGGGTTTGCCTGAGTGATTTTCCCTTTTTACCTTTGGTGTGATTGGATATTTTGGGGCTCTCCAGCAATTTTGGATTTGCCTGAGAGATCTTCCCTTTTTACCTTTGGATTAATTGCATCTTTTGAGGCTCTCCAGCACTTTTGGGTTTCCTTGAGTGATTTTCCCTATTTACCTTTGGATTAATTGGATATTTTGAGGTTCTTCAGCAATTTTGGGTTTGTCTGATTGATCTCCCCTTTTTACCTTTGGATTAATTGGATTTTTTAGGTCCTCCAGCAATTTTGGGTTTGCCTGTGGGATCTTCCATTTTATATTTGGTGTGATTGGATATTTTTAGGCCCTCCAGCATTTCTGGGTTTGCCTGAGTGATTTTCCCTTTTTACCTTTGGATTAATTGGATATTTTCAGGCTCTCCAGCAATTTTGGGTTTGTCTGATTGATCTTCCCTATTTACCTTTGGATTAATTGGATATTTTGAGGCTCTCCAGCAATTTTGGGTTTCCTTGAGTGATTTTCCCTATTTACCTTTGGTGTGATTGGATATTTTGAGGCTTTCCAGCAGCTTTTTAGCCCCAGCTGGTTTGAGTTTTCCCCCCTCACCACCCCGTGTTATTTGTCTGAGCCAAAAGCGAAGAAATTGGATTAAATTGGATTAATGTGCGTGGGGCCGAGTCAGGAATTAGGGTAAAAATGTAAAAATGTGTTAACAGGCAGCAGCAGCACTGAGAGCACCAGGCTCTGTTTGATCCTTTCCCTCCCCTCCATCCCCTGGGGTCAATTCCTCTTTGTTCCTGCCTCTCCTCCCCACTCCCCAGCCCGGGGAGCTGTCTGGGCTAATTTCTTAATTAATTAAAAGCCCTGCTTGGGTTCTTCATTAGGACAAAAGCTGTGGTGATGATTGGAGACTCAAAAAAAAAACTCTGCCCAGCTGGGGCTGGGTATTCCAGGCTGAGATTCTCCATAAATTTAGGGAAGGATGAATGAGGTGATTCCCAGAATAAATGACTCAATAGGATTTTTCCCCCAAAAAATGCTGCTGGGAAACCCCAAAACGCTCAGGCTAATTTCTTAATGAATTAAAAGCCCTGCTCAGCCTCTTCATTAGGACAAAGCTGCAGTGATGATTTGACCCTCATAAAAAAACCCTGCCCAGCTGGGGCTGGGTATTCCAGGCTGAGATTCTCCATAAATTTGGGGAAGGATGAGTGAGGTGATTCCCAGAATTCATGACTCAATAGGATTTTTTCCTCCAAAAAATGCTGCTGGGAAACCCCAAAACACTCAAGCTAATTTCTTAATTAATTAAAAGCCCTGCTTGGCCTCTTCATTAGGACAAAGCTGCAGTGATGATTCGACCCTCATAAAAACCCTGCCCAGCTGGGGCTGGGTATTCCAGGCTGAGATTCTCCATAAATTTGGGGAAGGATGAGTGAGGTGATTCCCAGAATTCATGACTCAATAGGATTTTTTTATTCCAAAAAATGCTGCTGGGAAACCCCAAAACACTCAGAGGCTAATTTCTTAATGAATTAAAAGCCCTGCTCAGCTTCTTCATTAGGACAAAGCTGCAGTGATGATTTGACCCTCATAAAAACCCTGCCCACCTGGGGCTGGCTGTTCTGGGGTGAAATTCTCCATAAATTTGGTGAAAGATGAGTGAGGGTGAGTCCCAGAATAGGATTTTTAGGTCTCAATAGAATTTTTAGAATATAGGACTCTACAGGATTTTTAGAATATAGGACTCAATAGGATTTTTCACCCCAGAAAGAGCTGCTGGGAAACCCCAAAACGCTCAGGGGCTCACGCCCCAATTTTACACCCACTAAATAAGGAATAACGTGACAGTGACACCCCAAACTCTGTGTCACAGCCCTGGTGGCCTCTGGGGTGACTGAGTCTGTCCCCTGTGTGTCCCCAGAGTCGTGTGGCAGCTCCGTGTGCTCCTTTGGCAGCCGGGGCAGTGCCCCAATTTTACACCCCCTAAATAATTGTGACAATTGTGCCCTGAGCTCTGTGCCACAACCTTGGTGGCCTCTGAGGTGTCTGAGTTTGTCCCCTCTGTGTCCCCAAGATCGTGTGGCAGCTCCGTGTTCTTTTTTGGCATTGCCTGTGCCCACCCCAATTTAGCACCCGTTAAATAAGGAATAATGTAACAATGACACCCCAAACTCTGTGTCACAGCCCTGGTGGCCTCTGGGGTGGCTGATTTTGTCCCCTGTGTGTCCCCAGAGTCGTGTGGCAGCTCCGTGTGCTCCTTTGGCAGTGCCCCAATTTTACACCCGCTAAACAAGGAATAATGCAACAATAACACCCCAAGCTCTGTGCCAGCACCTTGGTGGCCTCTGGGGTATCTGAGTGTGTCCCCTCCCTGTGTCCCCAGCCCTGTGCCAACACCCTGGTGGCCTCTGGGGTGTCTATGAGTTTGTCCCCTCTGTGTCCCCAGAGTTGTGTGGCAGCTCCGTGTGCCCCTTTGGCAGTGCCCCAATTTTACACCCACTAAACAAGGAATAATATGACAATAACACCCCCAGCTGTGTGTCACAGCCCTGGTGGCCTCTGGGGTGACTGAGTGTGTCCCCTCTGTGTCCCCAGAGTCGTGTGGCAGCTCCGTGTGCTCCTTTGGCAGCTGGGGCAGTGCCCCAATGTTACACCCGCTAAACAAGGAATAATGTAACAATGACACCCCAAACTCTGTCCCAACACCCTGGTGGCCTCTGGGGTGACTGAGTTTGTCCCCTCCCTGTCCCCCAGAGTCGTGTGGCAGCTCCGTGTGCTCCTTTGGCAGTGCCCCAATTTCATACCCGCTAAACAAGGAATAATGTAACAATGACACCCCAAACTCTGTCCCAACACCCTGGTGGCCTCTGGGGTGACTGAGTTTGTCCCCTCTGTGTCCCCAGAGTCGTGTGGCAGCTCCGTGTGCTCCTTTGGCAGCCGCTGTGTGGCCGGGCAGTGCCTGTGCCCGCGCTGTGAGCGCCAGCCCCCGGCCCCGGTGTGCGGCACCGACGGCGTCACCTACGACAGCCCCTGCCAGCTGCAGGTGGCATCGTGCCAGCTGCAGAAAAACATCGAGGTGGCCAGGACAGGGCCCTGTGAGGATGGTAGGTTGGGCTCTGCTGCTTCTTCAGGGTTCTGGGGGGGAAAGGGAGGGAGGAGGGAGGGTTGGGTACTGGGAGTGTTGTTGGCTGCCCTGGTGTGTCATGGGACAGCACAAAACCCCCAATTTAGCAGGGTTTGTGCCAGCCCTGCTGCTCCTGTGTGTCCTGGGAGACCCCAAAAACCCCAAAATAGCAGGGTTTGTGCCAGCCACACTTTCCTGCCCCTCTGTGCCCCACAGGACTCCTCTGTGCCCTGGGAGACCCCAAAAACCCCAAGACAGCAGGTCCTGTGCCCACCCCTCAGTGCCCTGGGAAACCCTAAAAAAAACCCAAAACAGCAGGTCCTGTGGCAGCTCCACTGTGCCCTGGAAGAGCCCAAAACCCCCAAAACATCAGGTCCTGTGCCAGCCCTGCTGTTCCCTGTGAGACCCCCAAAAACCCCCAAAACAGCAGGTCCTGTTCCAGCCCTGCTGCTCCTGTGTGCCCTGGGAGACCCCAAAACATCAGGTCCTGTGCCCACCCCTCTGTGCCCTGGGAGAGCCCAAAAAAACCCCAAAACATCAGGTCCTGTGGCAGCCCCACTGTGCCCTGGAAGAGCCAAAAAAAACCCCAAAACAGCAGGTCCTGTGCCAGCCATGCTTCCCCACTGGTCCCTGTGAGACCCCAAAACCCCAAAGCTGCAGGTCCTGTGCCAGCCCCTCTGTGGCCTGTGAGACCCCCAAAAAACCCCAAAACAGCAGGTCCTGTTCCAGCCCTGCTGCTCCTGTGTGCCCTGGGAGACCCCAAAACCCCTAAAACAGCAGGTCCTGTGCCCACCCCTCTGTGCCCTGGGAGAGCCCAGAAAAGCCCCAAAACATCAGATCCTGTGGCAGCCACACTGTGCCCTGGAAGAGCCAAAAAAAACCCCAAAACAGCAGGGTTTGTGCCTGCCCTGCTGCTCCTGTGTGCCCTGGGAGACCCCAAAAACAGCAGGTCCTGTGCCAGCCCCCTGTGTCCTGTGAGACCCCAAACAACCCCAAAACATCAGGTCCTATCCCAGCCCTGCTGCCCCTCTGTGCCCTGGGAGACCCCAAAAACATCAGGTCCTGTGCCCACCCCTCTGTGCCCTGGGAGAGCCCAAAAAAACCCCAAAACAGCAGGTCCTGTGCCAGCCCTGCTGCCCCTCTGGTCCCTGTGAGACCCCAAAAACCCCAAAACAGCAGGTCCTGTGCCCACCCCTCTGTGCCCTGGGAGAGCCCAGAAAAGCCCCAAAACATCAGATCCTGTGGCAGCCACACTGTGCCCTGGAAGAGCCAAAAAAAACCCCAAAACAGCAGGGTTTGTGCCTGCCCTGCTGCTCCTGTGTGCCCTGGGAGACCCCAAAAACAGCAGGTCCTGTGCCAGCCCCCCTGTGTCCTGTGAGACCCCAAAACAACCCCAAAACATCAGGTCCTATCCCAGCCCTGCTGCCCCTCTGTGCCCTGGGAGACCCCAAAACATCAGGTCCTGTGCCCACCCCTCAGTGCCCTGGGAGAGCCCAAAAAAACCCCACAACAACAGGTCCTGTGGCAGCCACACTGTGCCCTGGAAGAGCCCAAAAACCCCAAAACAGCAGATTGTGTGCCAGCCCCTCTGTGCCCTGTGAGACCCCCAAAAAACCCCAAAACAGCAGGTGAATTTTCCCTCTCCAGTGCCCATCCTGGGTGAATTTTCCCTCTCCAATGGGGGAATTGGTGAATTTTCCCTCTCCAATGCCCATCCTGGGTGAATTTTCCCTCTCCAATGCCCATCCTGGGTGAATTTTCCCTCTCCTCTGCCCATCCTGGGTGAATTTTCCCTCTCCCGTGCCCATCCCTGGTGAATTTTCCCTCTCCAATGCCCATTCCTGGCCTCTGGCAGGGCTTTAGGACTGGATGATCTTTAAGGTCCTTTCCTCCCCAACCCATCCCACGGCTCAGCAGAGCTCCAGGGAAGGTTTTGGGGTCTTGCTTGGTGAGCCTAAAAAAATAAAGAATCCGCTGAATTTCCCCCACTCAAAAAAAATCTGTGGATTCCCTGGGAAGGACGTCAGAGCAGGGCAGGAAAAAAAAGGGGAAAAAAGGGAAAAAGAGACAGGACAGGGTGTTTGATCACAGCCCTGCTCGGGGGATTTCAGGTTCCTGTCCCTCCGCAGGCAGAGCCTGAATAATTCCGTGTGTAGTGCCACAGCCCAGGCTTTGATCACGGCACAAAAAGGGCCAGGATCCCCTTCCCCCTCCTCTCCTCTTCCCCTTTTGGCAGCCTTTGAAATCAGCCACGTCTGCTGCTGCCAGAGATCAGAGCATCCTGCAGGGGTTTCAGACCTCTCTGTACCCCAAATTCCAGCCACAAACCCCAAATCCTGCAGAGTTTCAGGGATTTCAAACTTATCCCTGCCCCAAATTCCAGCCCCAAATCCTGCAGGGCTGCAGGGATTTCAAACCTCTCCTCACCCCAAATTCCAGCCACAAACCCCAAATCCTGCAGGGCTGCAGGGGTTTCAGGCCTCTCTGTACCCCAAATTCCAACCCCAAAAGAGCTGCAGGGGTTTCAGACCTCTCTGTACCCCAAATTCCAACCCCAAATCCTGCAGGGCTGCAGGGGTTTCAAATCTCTCCTCACCCCAAATTCCAACCTCAAACCCCAAATCCTGCAGGGCTGCAGGGGTTTCAGACCTCTCTGTACCCCAAATTCCAATCTCAAACCCCAAATCCTGCAGGGCTTCAGGGGTTTCAGGCCTCTCTGTACCCCAAATTCCAACCCCAAATCCTGCAGAGTTTCAGGGGTTTCAAACCTCTCCTCACCCCAAATTCCAGCCACAAACCCCAAATCCTGCAGGGCTTCAGGGGTTTCAGGCCTCTCTGTACCCCCAAATTCCAGCCACAAACCCCAAATCCTGCAGGGGTTTCAGACCCCTCCTCACCCCAAATTCCAGCCACAAACCCCAAATCCTGCAGGGCTGCAGGGGTTTCAGGCCTCTCTGTACCCCAAATTCCAACCCCAAAAGAGCTGCAGGGGTTTCAGACCCCTCCTCACCCCAAATTCCAACCCCAAACCCCAAATCCTGCAGGGGTTTCAAACCTCTCCCTATCCCAAATTCTAACCCCAAATCCTGCAGAGTTTCAGGAATTCCCAACTTCCAACCCCAAACCCCGCAGGGTTTCAGGGATTTCCAACCTCTCCCCACCCCAATTTCCAACCCCAAACCCTGCAGAGTTTCAGGGGTTTCAAACCTCTCCTTACCCCAAATTCCAACCCCAAACCCCAAATCCTGCAGGGCTGCAGGGGTTTCAGACCTCTCTGTACCCAAATTCCAACCCCAAACCCCAAATCCTGCAGGGCTTCAGGGGTTTCAGGCCTCTCCCTACCCCAAATTCCAGCTCCAAACCCCGCAGAATTTCAGGGATTTCAAACCTCTCCCTACCCCAAACCCTGCAGAGTTTCAGGGATTTCAAACCTCTCCTCCCCCCAAATTCCAACCCCAAACCCTGCAGAGCTTCAGGGGTTTCAGACCCTTTCCCTACCCCAAATTCCAAACCCTGCAGAGCTTCAGGGATTCCAAACCTCTCCCTACCCCAGAATCCAGCCCCAAACCCTGCAGGGCTACAGGGATTCCCAAATTCCAACCCCAAACCCCAAATCCTTCAGGGCTGCAGGGATTTCAAACTCTCTGTACCCCAAATTCCAGCCCCAAAAGAGCTGCAGGGGTTTCAGACCTCTCTGTACCCCAAATTCCAGCCCCAAACCCCAAATCCTGCAGGGCTGCAGGGATTTCAGACCTCTCTGTACCCCAAATTCCAGCCACAAACCCCAAATCCTGCAGAGTTTCAGGGATTTCAAACTTATCCCTACCTCAAATTCCAACCCCAAATCCTGCAGGGCTGCAGGGGTTTCAGACCCCTCCTCACCCCAAATTCCAACCCCAAATCCTGCAGGGCTGCAGGGGTTTCAGGCCTCTCTGTACCCCAAATTCCAACCCCAAAAGAGCTGCAGGGGTTTCAGACCTCTCTGTACCCCAAATTCCAACCCCAAACCCTGCAGAGTTTCAGGGATTTCAAATCTTTCCCTGCCCCAAGTTCCAACCCCAAACCCCAAATCCTGCAGGGCTGCAGGGGTTTCAGACCTCTCTGTACCCCAAATTCCAACCCCAAACCCCAAATCCTGCAGGGCTGCAGGGGTTTCAGGCCTCTCTGTACCCCAAATTCCAGCCACAAACCCCAAATCCTGCAGAGTTTCAGGGATTTCAAATCTTTCCCTGCCCCAAGTTCCAACCCCAAACCCCAAATCCTGCAGGGCTGCAGGGGTTTCAGGCCTCTCTGTACCCCAAATTCCAGCCACAAACCCCAAATCCTGCAGAGTTTCAGGGATTTCAAATCTTTCCCTGCCCCAAGTTCCAACCCCAAACCCCAAATCCTGCAGAGTTTCAGGGATTTCAAACTTATCCCTACCTCAAATTCCAACTCCAAATCCTGCAGGGCTGCAGGGGTTTCAGACCTCTCTGTACCCCAAATTCCAGCCCCAAACCCCAAATCCTGCAGGGCTGCAGGGATTTCAGACCTCTCTGTACCCCAAATTCCAGCCACAAACCCCAAATCCTGCAGAGTTTCAGGGATTTCAAACTTATCCCTACCTCAAATTCCAACCCCAAATCCTGCAGGGCTGCAGGGGTTTCAGACCCCTCCTCACCCCAAATTCCAACCCCAAATCCTGCAGGGCTGCAGGGGTTTCAGGCCTCTCTGTACCCCAAATTCCAACCCCAAAAGAGCTGCAGGGGTTTCAGACCTCTCTGTACCCCAAATTCCAACCCCAAACCCTGCAGAGTTTCAGGGATTTCAAATCTTTCCCTGCCCCAAGTTCCAACCCCAAACCCCAAATCCTGCAGGGCTGCAGGGGTTTCAGGCCTCTCTGTACCCCAAATTCCAACCCCAAACCCCAAACCCTGCAGAGTTTCAGGGATTTCAAATCTTTCCCTGCCCCAAGTTCCAACCCCAAACCCCAAATCCTGCAGGGCTTCAGGGGTTTCAGACCTCTCTGTACCCCAAATTCCAGCCACAAACCCCAAATCCTGCAGAGTTTCAGGGATTTCAAACTTATCCCTACCTCAAATTCCAACTCCAAATCCTGCAGGGCTTCAGGGGTTTCAGACCTCTCTGTACCCCAAATTCCAGCCCCAAACCCCAAATCCTGCAGGCCTGCAGGGGTTTCAGACCTCTCTGTACCCCAAATTCCAGCCCCAAACCCCAAATCCTGCAGAGTTTCAGGGATTTCAAACTTATCCCTACCTCAAATTCCAACCCCAAATCCTGCAGGGCTGCAGGGGTTTCAGACCTCTCTGTACCCCAAATTCCAGCCACAAACCCCAAATCCTGCAGGGCTGCAGGGGTTTCAGACCTCTCTGTACCCCAAATTCCAGCCACAAACCCCAAATCCTGCAGGGGTTTCAGACCCCTCCTCACCCCAAATTCCAACCCCAAACCCCAAATCCTGCAGGGCTGCAGGGGTTTCAGACCTCTCTGTACCCCAAATTCCAACCCCAAAAGAGCTGCAGGGGTTTCAGACCTCTCTGTACCCCAAATTCCAACCCCAAATCCTGCAGGGCTGCAGGGGTTTCAAATCTCTCCTCACCCCAAATTCCAACCTCAAACCCCAAATCCTGCAGGGGTTTCAAACCTCTCTGTACCCCAAATTCCAGCCACAAACCCCAAACCCTGCAGAGTTTCAGGGATTTCAAACTTATCCCTACCTCAAATTCCAACCCCAAATCCTGCAGGGCTGCAGGGGTTTCAGACCTCTCTGTACCCCAAATTCCAACCCCAAACCCTGAAGAGCCTCAGGGATTCCCAAATTCCAACCCCAAACCCCAAACCCTGCAGGGCTGCAGGGATTTCAAACCTCTCCCCACCCCAAATTCCAACCCCAAACCCTGCAGAGCTTCAGGGATTTCAAACCTCTCCTCACCCCAAATTCCAACCCCAATCCCTGCAGAGCTTCAGGGGTTTCAGACCCTTTCCCTACCCCAAATTCCAACCCTAAAAGAGCTTCAGGGATTTCAAACCTCTCCCTACCCCAAATTCCAGCTCCAAACCCTGTAGAGCCTCAGGGATTTCAAACCTCTCCCAACCTCAAACCCTGCAGGGTTTCAGGGATTCCAAACCTTTCCCTACCCCAAATTCCAACCCCAAACCTTGCAGGGCTGCAGGGATCTCAAACCTCTCCCTACCCCAAATTCCAGCCCCAAACCCTGCAGAGCCTCAAGGATTCCAAACCTTCTTTTCCCCCTGTTAGAGCCAGGATTAACACCGGGCAGTCACAGTTTTGCGTTTGGACTCAGCATTCATTAATTTTTATTAATTTATTAATTATTAACACTTCATTATTTATTAATTGCTCATGTATTATTTATCTCCTGTCCCCCAGAGTGCGGCTCGGGCGGCTCCGGCTCCGGGGACGGCAGCGAGTGCGAGCAGGAGCGGTGCCGGCAGTTCGGGGGCTGGTGGGACGAGGACGCCGAGGACGAGCCCTGCGTGTGTGACTTCACCTGCCTGGCCGTGCCCCGCAGCCCCGTGAGTGCCACCCCGCTCGCTGTCCCCTCCCCAGGGGTGGGGACACCGTGGCAGGGCAGCCCTGAGGTGTCCCCTGGTGTGGTGGTGGCAGGTGTGCGGCTCTGACGGTGTCACCTACGCCAATGAGTGTGAGCTGAAGAAGACGCGGTGTGAGAAACGGCAGGAGCTGTTTGTCACCAGCCAGGGAGCGTGTCGGGGTGAGTGGGGCACGGGGTGTGTCCCCAAGTGTGTCACTGGGTGTGTCACTGGGTGTGTCACTGGGTGTGTCACTGGGTGTGTCCCCGGGTGTGTCCCCGGGTGTGTCCCCGGGTGTGTCACTGTATGTGTCCCCAAGTGTGTCCCCAAGTGTGTCCCCAAGTGTGTCCCCGGGTGTGTCACTGTATGTGTCCCCAAGTGTGTCCCCAAGTGTGTCCCCAAGTGTGTCACTGGGTGTGTCACTGGGTGTGTCACTGGGTGTGTCACTGGGTGTGTCACTGGGTGTGTCCCCAAGTGTGTCCCCAAGTGTGTCCCCAAGTGTGTCCCCAAGTGTGTCACTGGGTGTGTCACTGTATGTGTCCCCAAGTGTGTCCCCGGGTGTGTCACTGGGTGTGTCACTGGGTGTGTCACTGGGTGTGTCCCCAAGTGTGTCCCTGGGTGTGTCACTGTATGTGTCCCCAAGTGTGTCACTGGGTGTGTCACTGTATGTGTCCCCTAGTGTGTCCCCTAAAGGAAGCCACTCCTCCTTGCTGGGTGTGTCCCCAGGTGTTTCCCCGGGTGTGTTCCCGGGTGTGTCACTGCGTGTGTCCCCAGGTGTGTCCCCAAGTGTGTCCCCTGAGGGAAACCACTCCTTCTTGCTGGGTGTGTCCCTGGGTGTGTCACAGGGTGTGTCCCCTAAAGGAAGCCACTCCTCCCTGCTGGGTGTGTTCCCGGCTGTGTCCCCAATTCTGTCCCCTAAAGGAAGCCATGCCCTCCTGGCTGGGTGTGTCCCCAGGTGTGTCACAGGGTGTGTCCCCAGTGTGTCACTGGGTGTGTCCCCAAGTGTGTCCCCAAGTGTGTCCCCTGAGGGAAGCCACTCCTCCTTGCTGGGTGTGTTCCCGGGTGTGTCCCCAGGTGTTTCCCCGGGTGTGTTCCCGGGTGTGTCACTGCGTGTGTCCCCAAGTGTGTCCCCTGAAGGAAGCCATGCCCTCCTGGCTGGGTGTGTCCCCAGGTGTGTCACAGGGTGTGTCCCCGGGTGTGTCACTGGGTGTGTCCCCAAGTGTGTCCCCAAGTGTGTCCCCTGAGGGAAACCACTCCTCCCTGCTGGGTGTGTCCCCGGGTGTGTCTCCAGATGTTTGCCCAGGTGTGTCACTGTATGTGTCCCCAAGTGTGTCCCCTGAAGGAAGCTACTTCTTCCTGCTGGGTGTGTCCCCAGTGGGTCACTGGGTGTGTCCCCAGGTGTGTCCCCAAGTGTGTCCCCTGAGGGAAGCCACTCCTCCCTGCTGGGTGTGCTCCTGGGTATGTCCCTGGGTGTGTCCCCAGTTGTGTCCCCTAAAGGAAGCCATGCCCTCCTGGTTGGGTGTGTCCCCGGGTGTGTCCCCAAGTGTGTCCCCAAGTGTGTCCCCTGAGGGAAGCCACTGCTCCCTGCTGGGTGTGTCCCCGGGTGTGTCCCCTAAAGGAAGCCATGCCCTCCCTGCTGGGTGTGTCCCCAAGTGTGTCCCCAGTTGTGTCACCGGGTGTGTCCCCTAAAGGAAGCCATGCCCTCCTGGTTGAGTGTGTCCCCGGGTGTGTCCCTGGGTGTCTCACTGGGTGTGTCCCCAAGTGTGTCCCCTGAGGGAAACCACTCCTCCCTGCTGGGTGTGTCCCCGGGTGTGTCTCCAGATGTTTGCCCAGGTGTGTCACTGTATGTGTCCCCAAGTGTGTCCCCTGAAGGAAGCTACTTCTTCCTGCTGGGTGTGTCCCCGGGTGTGTCACTGGGTGTGTCCCCGGGTGTGTCACTGGGTGTGTCCCCAAGTGTGTCCTCAAGTGTGTCCCCTGAGGGAAGCCACTCCTCCCTGCTGGGTGTGTCCCCGGGTGTGTCACTGGGTGTGTCACTGGGTGTGTCACTGGGTGTGTCCCCAAGTGTGTCCCCTGAAGGAAGCCACTCCTCCCTGCTGAGTGTGTCCCTGGGTGTCCCCAGGTGTTCCCCTGGGAGTGTCCCTGGGTGTGTCCCTGGGTATGTCCTTAGGTGTGTCCCCAGATGTCCCCAGGTGTATCCCTGGCTATGTCCCCAGGTGTCCCTGAGTGTGTCCCCAGGTGTGTCCCCAGTCCCCTTTCCCTGGCAAGAAGCCAGAACTGCTCCCAGGGCACACCCGGCTGTCCCTGTGCCCTCTGTCCCTGTGCCCTCTGTCCCTGTGCCCTCTGTCCCTGTCCCCCTCTGTCCCTGTGCCCTCTGTCCCTGTGCCCCTCTGTCCCTGTGCCCCTCTGTCCCTGCCCCTCTGTCCCTGTCCCCCTCTGTCCCTGTCCCCCTCTGTCCCTGTGCCCTCTGTCCCTGTGCCCTCTGTCCCTGTCCCCCTCTGTCTCTGTCCCCCACTGTCCCTGTCCCCCTCTGTCCCTGTGCCCTCTGTCCCTGTGCCCTCTGTCCCTGTCCCCCTCTGTCCCCCTCTGTCCCTGTGCCCTCTGTCCCTGTGCCCTCTGTCCCTGTCCCCCTCTGTCCCTGTGCCTCACTGTCCCTGTGCCTCACTGTCCCTGTCCCCCTCTGTCCCTGTGCCTCACTGTCCCTGTGCCCCACTGTCCCTGTCCCCCTCTGTCCCTGTGCCTGCTGTCCCTGTGCCCTCTGTCCCTGTTGTCCCCCACTGTCCCTGTCCCCCACTGTCCCCACTCCCCCATTCCCTGGCCACAGTGCCAGCACCCCCAGTCCCCAGAGTGACCCGTGCGTGTCCCTTTGTGTCCCCACAGCCGTGGCCACCACCCCACCACCGCTGCTGGTCGTGCACTGCAGCCAGACCGTGTACGGCTGCTGCCCCGACAACGTCACCCTGGCCCTGGGAGTGGGAGCGGCCGGATGTCCCAGTGAGTGACACCCTGGGGACACCCAGGGGGAGGATTTGGGGTCCTGCGATATTCAAAGCCATCCCGAGTTGTGGCACCACAAAATCGTGTCCCCAAGTGCCACACCCAGAGGTTTTTGGGCATTTCCAAATGTGGTGATTCCACCATTTCCCTTTTCCCATTCCAAAACCTGAGCGCTCTGGGCTTGGGAGTGGCTGGATGTCCCCTTGAGTGCCACCCTGGGGACACCCAGGGGGAGGATTTGGGGTCCTGGGATATTCAAAGCCATCCCGAGTTTTGGGACCGCAAAATCGTGTCCCCAAGTGCCACACCCAGAGGTTTTTTGGGCATTTCCAAATGTGGTGATTCCACCATTTCCCTTTTCCCATTCCAAACCACGCTCTGGGTGTGGGAGTGGCCGGATGTCCCCTTGAGTGCCACCCTGGGGACACCCAGGGGGAGGATTTGGGGTCCTGGGATATTCAAAGCCTTCCCAAGTTGTGGCACCACAAAATTGTGTCCCCAAGTGCCACATCCAGAAGTTTTTTGGGCATTTCCAGGCGTGGTGATTCCACCATTTCCCTTTTCCCATTCCAAAACCTGAGCGCTCTGGGTGTGGGAGTGGCCGGATGTCCCCTTGAGTGCCACCCCAGGGACACCCAGGGGGAGGATTTGGGGTCCTGGGATATTCAAAGCCATCCCGAGTTGTGGCACCACAAAATCGTGTCCCCAAGTGCCACATCCAGAAGTTTTTTGGGCATTTCCAGGCGTGGTGATTCCAGCACTTCCCTTTTCTCATTCCAAAACCTGAGCTCTCCCTGAGTGAACAAATCATCCCAAAAATCCAACCTGAATTTCCCCCCGGTGCAGCTTTTCCTCTGGTGCTGTCCCTTGTGTCCCCTGGGAGGAGGGACTGACCCCACCTGCCCAAAAATCCCTGAGCCAACTCCCAGGCCCAAATCCCTTTGGAATTCGGGGTGCTGGAATTCCCTTGGGATGTCCCCAGAGGTGCCACCAACCCATTGCTGGCATCTCCACCTGCCTGAGTGCCAGGAATATTCCGTGGTGACGTCCAGAGGGTGACAGGTGGGTGACCCCCCTGTGCAGGAAGCTGAGCTGGATTAATTAATAATTAATTATTAATTCACTAATTACCCGAGCCAGCAGTTTGAAAAGCTCTCAGCAGCTGAGGCTGTGGCTGCCTGAGGGGGGAAACATCCGAGCCTGGTGGGGAGTGCTGGATAATGGAAAAAGCAGCTGGATAATGGGAAAAGCATCTGGATAATGGGAAAAGCAGCTGGATAATGGAAAAGTGGCTGGATGATGGGAAAAAGCATCTGGATAATGGGAAGAGCTGTGGGGATTGCCCTGGGGGATGCTCCAGGGGACAGGAGCGTTTCCATCGCTCTGGCAGGGATGATCTTGGGGTTTAAGGATGGAAATCCCGCCCCAAATCCATGGACACAGCATCCCAGTGTTGGTGTTTCCCATGGAAATCCTGCTCCAAATCCATGGACTGGGCTTCCCAATGTTGGTGTTTCCAGTGGAAATCTTTCCCTCAAATCCATGGACTCAGCTTCCCATATTGGTGTTTCCGTGGAAATCCTGCTCCCCCAAATCTATGGACACAGCTCCCAAGGATTTGTATTTCCCATGGAAATCCTTCCCCTAAATCCATGGACTCAGCTTCCTGGTGTTGGTGTTTCCAGTAGAAATTTTTCCCCCAAATCCATGGGTACAGCTTCCCAGGATTTGTATTTCCCATAGAAATCCTTCCCCCAAATCCATGGACCCAGCTCCTGAGTATTTGTATTTCCCATGGAAATCCTGCCTCAAATCCATGGACTGGGCTTCCTAGGATTGGGAAATCCAGTGGAAATCTTTCCCCACATAGAAATCCTGCCCCAAATCCATGGACTGGGCTTCCCAATGTTTGTATTTCCCATAGAAATCCTGCCCCAAATCCATGGACACAGCTCCCAAGTATTTGTATTTCCCATGGAAATCCTTCCCCTAAATCCATGGACACAGCTTCCCAGTGTTGATGTTCCCAATGGAAATCCTGCTCCAAATCCATGGGCTGAGCTTCCCAGGATTTGTATTTCCCATGGAAGTCCTGTCCCCAATCCATGGACACAGCTTCCTGGGATTGGTGTTTTCCATGGAAATCCTGCCCAGTTTTGGTGTTTCCATGGATATCCTGCCCCAAATCCATAGACACAGCTCCCAAGTATTTGTATTTCCCATAGAAATCCTTCCCCCAAATCCATGGACACAGCTCCCAAGTATTTGTATTTCCCATGGAAATCCTGCCCCCAAATCCATGGACTGGGCTTCCCAGGATTTGTATTTCCCATAGAAATCCTTCCCCCAAATCCATGGACCCAGCTCCCAAGTATTTGTATTTCCCATGGAAATCCTGCCCCCAAATCCATGGACTGGGCTTCCCAGGATTGGGAAATCCAGTGGAAATCTTTCCCCACATAAAAATCCTGCCCCAAATCCATGGACTCAGCTTCCCAGTGTTTGTATTTCCCATGGTAATCCTGCCCCCAATCCATGGACACAGCTTCCTGGGATTGGTGTTTTCCATGGAAATCCTGCCCAGTTTTGGTGTTTCCATGGATATCCTGCCCCAAATCCATGGACTCAGCTTTCCGGGATTTGTATTTCCCATGGAAATCCTTACCCCAAATCCATGGACTCAGCTTCCCAGTGTTTGTATTTCCTGTGGAAATCCTTCCCCCAAATCCATGGACTGGGCTTCCCAGGATTGAGAAATCCAGTGGAAATCTTTCCCCACATAAAAATCCTGCCCCAAATCCATGGACACAGCTCCCGAGTATTTGTATTTCCCATGGAAATCCTGCTCCAAATCCATGGACTCAGCTTCCCAGGATTTGTATTTCCCGTGGAAATCCTGCTCCAAATCCATGGGCACAGCTTCCCATATTGGTGTTTTCCATGGAAATCCTGCCCCAAATCCATGGACTGGGCTTCCCAGGATTTGTATTTCCCATGGAAATCCTTCCCCAAATCCATGGACTGGGCTCCCCCATTGGCTGGGACCCGGATCCCCCCAGTTTGTGTCCCTCCCGTGTCCCCCATCTGTCCCTCCCGTGTCCCTCAGGGTTTGTCACCCCTCCAGGAGCACCCCGGATCCCCTGGCACACCTTTATCCATGGATTTTCCCTTTTCCCTTCCCTTGGATGTGCCCCCCATCCCCGCTGCTCCCTGGGTGTCCCTTTGTGTCCCCTTCCCGTGAGGAAAAGGACAGCGTCACCAGGGGGACAGCGCCACCACGGGGACAGGGACAGCGCCACCAGGGGGACAGGGACAGTGCCACCAGGGGGACAAGGACAGCGCCACCACGGGGACAGGGACAGCTCCACCAGGGGGACAAGGACAGCGCCACCATGGGGACAGGGACAGCTCCACCAGGGGGACAAGGACAGCGCCACCAGGGGGACAAGGACAGTGCCACCATGGGGACAGGGACAGCTCCACCAGGGGGACAAGGACAGCGCCACCAGGGGACAGGGACAGTGCCACCAGGGGGACAAGGACAGTGCCACCAGAGGGACAAGGACAGCGCCACCACGGGGACAAGGACAGCGCCACCAGGGGGACAGGGACAGTGCCACCACGGGGACAAGGACAGCGCCACCCGAGGACAGGGACAGCGCCACCACGGGGACAGGGACAGCGCCACCACGTCAATCTTTGGCCACCTCCCCTCCATCCAGCTGCTGCTTAATGAATTAATAATCACCTCTAATAACTTCCTTCCCCTTTGATGTTAATGAGAGACGAGCTCTCGGTGATGGCAGCGGGTGACACGGGGGTGACACGGGGGTGACACGGGGGTGACACAGGTGGCAGGGGTGACACTGGTGACACAGGGATGACAGGGGTGACACGGGGGTGACACGGGTGACAGGGGTGACATGGGTGACAGGGGTGACACATGTGACATAGGTGACACGGGGGTGACAGGGGTGATATGGGGGTGACATGGGTGATACGGGGGTGACGGGGGTGACACGGGGGTGACAGGGGTGACACTGGTGACACAGGGATGACAGGGGTGACACGGGTGACAGGGGTGACACGTGTGACAGGGGTGACACGGGGGTGACACGTGTGACAGAGGTGACACGGGTGACACATGTGACACGGGTGATACGGGGGTGACATGTGTGACAGGGGTGACACGGGTGACAGGGGTGACATGGGTGACAGGGGTGACACGGGGGTGACACATGTGACAGGGGTGACACGGGTGACACGGGTGACACATGTGACACGGGTGATACGGGGGTAGCACGGGTGACACGGGTGACACTGGGGTGTCCCTGCCCTCAGGCACGTGCCAGTGTAACCCGTACGGCTCCTACGGTGGCTCCTGTGACCCGGGCACGGGCCAGTGCTCCTGCAAGCCCGGCGTGGGCGGCCTCAAGTGCGACCGCTGCGAGCCCGGCTTCTGGAACTTCCGCGGCATCGTCACCGACGGCAGGAGCGGCTGCACGCGTGAGTGGCACAGGGGACACGGGGGCACCCCTGAGTGGGGCAGGGATGTCATCCTGTGAGTGGGACAGCCAGGGGACACGGGTGGCTCCCTGGAGTGACAGTGAGGGGACAGGGATGGCACCCCCTGAGTGACAGGGTGGGGCACTTCCCCTGAGTGGAACGAGGTGGGGCACGCAGTGAGTGACAGTGAGGGGACAGGGGTGGCACCCCCGGAGTGACAGCCAGAGGATGCGGGTGGCACCACCAGAGTGACAGCCAGGGGACAGGGGTGGCACCCCTGGAGTGACAGGGGTGGGGCACCCTGTGAGTGACAGTGAGAGGACACGGTGGCACCCCCGGAGTGACAGGAATGGGGCACCCCCTGAGTGTGACAGCCAGGGGACAGGGGTGGCACCCCCTGAGTGGGGCAAGGATGTCATCCCATGAGTGTGACAGCCAGGGGACACGGGTGGCACCCCCAGAGTGACAGGGGTGGGGCACTTCCCCTGAGTGGAACGAGGTGGGGCACGCAGTGAGTGACAGTGAGGGGACAGGGGTGGCACCCCCGGAGTGACAGGGATGGGGATGTCACCCCCTGAGTGTGACAAGGATGGGGCACCCGGTGAGAGAGACAGGGAGGGGACAGGGTGGCACCCCCAGAGTGACAGCGAGGGGACAGGGGTGGCACCCCTGGAGTGACAGGGGTGGGGCACCCTGTGAGTGACAGCCAGGGGACAGGGGTGTCACCCCCTGAGTGGGACAGGGATGTCATCCTGAGTGACAGCCAGGGGACAGGGGTGGCACCCCCGGAGTGACAGGAATGGGGCACCCTGTGAGTGACAGCGAGGGGACAGGGGTGGCACCCCTGGAGTGACAGTGAGGGGACACGGGTGGCATCCCCGCAGTGACAGGGATGGGGATGTCACTCCCTGAGTGTGACAAGGATGGGGCATCCCCCTGAGTGTGACAGGGAGGGGACAGGGGTGGCACCTCCTGAATGACAGTGAGGGGACAGGAGTGTCACCCCCTGAGTGGGACAGGGATGTCACCCCCTGAGTGACAGTGAGGGGACACTGCTTGTGGGTTTTTTCCCCTTTCCCACCCTCTAACAATGGGATTTCCCCCTTTCCCACCCCATAACTGCATTTCCCCCGTTGCCAGCCTGTCCCTGATGGGTTTTTTCCCTTTTCCCACCCTATAACAGTGGGATTTCCCCTTTTCTCACCCTATAACAGAGGGATTTTCCCCTTTCCCACCCTATCCCAGTGGGATTTCCCCTTTCCCACCCCATACCAATGGGATTTCCCCCATTCCCACCTCATCCCAGTGTGATTTCCCCCATTCCCACCCCATAACTCCATTTCCCCCATTCCCACCCCATTCCAGTGGGATTTCCCCCATTCCCACCCCGTACCAGTGGGATTTCCCCCATTCCCACCCCATCCCAGTGGGATTTCCCCCATTCCCACCCCATAACTGCATTTTCCCCATTCCCACCCCATAACTCCATTTCCCCCATTGCCAGCCTGTCCCTGACAGGGATTTCCCCCATTCCCACCCCATACCGATGGGATTTCCCCCACTCCCACCCCATAACTCCGTTTCCCCCATTCCCACCCCATAACTCCATTTCCCCCATTGCCAGCCTGTCTCTGATGGGGATTTCCCCCATTCCCACCCCATCCCAGTGGGATTTCCCCCACTCCCACCCCATAACTGCATTTCCCCCATTCCCACCCCATAACTCCATTTCCCCCATTCCCACCCCATTCCAGTGGGATTTCCCCCATTCCCACCCCGTACCAGTGGGATTTCCCCCATTCCCACCCCATAACTCCGTTTCCCCCACTCCCACCCCATAACTCCATTTCCCCCACTCCCACCCCATAACTCCGTTTCCCCCACTCCCACCCCATAACTCCATTTCCCCCATTCCCACCCCATAACTGCATTTCCCCCACTCCCACCCCATAACTGCATTTCCCCCACTCCCACCCCATAACTCCATTTCCCCCATTCCCACCCCATAACTCCGTTTCCCCCATTCCCACCCCATCCCAGTGGGATTTCCCCCATTCCCACCCCATAACTGCATTTCCCCCATTCCCACCCCATAACTCCATTTCCCCCATTGCCAGCCTGTCCCTGACAGGGATTTCCCCCACTCCCACCCCATAACTGCATTTCCCCCATTCCCACCCCATCCCAGTGGGATTTCCCCCACTCCCACCCCATAACTCCATTTCCCCCACTCCCACCCCATAACTCCATTTCCCCCACTCCCACCCCATAACTCCGTTTCCCCCACTCCCACCCCATAACTCCATTTCCCCCATTCCCACCCCATAACTCCATTTCCCCCACTCCCACCCCATAACTCCGTTTCCCCCACTCCCACCCCATAACTGCATTTCCCCCATTTCCACCCCATAACTCCATTTCCCCCATTCCCACCCCATAACTGCGTTTCCCCCATTCCCACCCCATAACTCCATTTCCCCCATTCCCACCCCATCCCAGTGGGATTTCCCCCACTCCCACCCCATAACTCCATTTCCCCCACTCCCACCCCATAACTCCATTTCCCCCATTCCCAGCCTGTCCCTGACAGGGATTTCCCCCATTCCCACCCCATACCGATGGGATTTCCCCCACTCCCACCCCATAACTGCATTTCCCCCATTGCCAGCCTGTCCCTGACAGGGATTTCCCCCACTCCCACCCCATAACTCCATTTCCCCCATTCCCACCCCATAACTCCATTTCCCCCACTCCCACCCCATAACTCCATTTCCCCCACTCCCACCCCATAACTCCGTTTCCCCCATTCCCACCCCATAACTCCATTTCCCCCCATTCCCACCCCATAACTCCATTTCCCCCACTCCCACCCCATAACTCCATTTCCCCCATTCCCACCCCATAACTCCATTTCCCCCACTCCCACCCCATAACTCCATTTCCCCCACTCCCACCCCATAACTCCGTTTCCCCCATTCCCACCCCATAACTCCATTTCCCCCATTCCCACCCCATAACTGCATTTCCCCCATTCCCACCCCATAACTCCGTTTCCCCCATTCCCACCCCATAACTCCATTTCCCCCACTCCCACCCCATAACTCCGTTTCCCCCATTCCCACCCCATAACTCCATTTCCCCCATTCCCACCCCATAACTCCATTTCCCCCATTGCCAGCCTGTCCCTGACAGGGATTTCCCCCATTCCCACCCCATACCGATGGGATTTCCCCCATTCCCACCCCATACCGATGGGATTTCCCCCACTCTCACCCCATAACTCCGTTTCCCCCACTCCCACCCCATAACTCCATTTCCCCCATTCCCACCCCATAACTCCGTTTCCCCCATTCCCACCCCATAACTCCATTTCCCCCATTCCCACCCCATAACTCCATTTCCCCCATTGCCAGCCTGTCCCTGACAGGGATTTCCCCCATTCCCACCCCATACCGATGGGATTTCCCCCACTCCCACCCCATAACTCCATTTCCCCCATTCCCACCCCATAACTCCGTTTCCCCCATTCCCACCCCATACCAATGGGATTTCCCCCATTCCCACCCCATCCCAGTGTGATTTCCCCCCACTCCCACCCCATAACTCCGTTTCCCCCATTCCCACCCCATAACTCCGTTTCCCCCATTCCCACCCCATAACTCCATTTTCCCCCATTCCCACCCCATCCCAGTGGGATTTCCCCCATTCCCACCCCATAACTCCATTTTCCCCCATTCCCACCCCATCCCAGTGGGATTTCCCCCACTCCCACCACATAACTCCATTTCCCCCACTCCCACCCCATAACTCCATTTCCCCCACTCCCACCCCATAACTCCATTTCCCCCACTCCCACCCTATAACTCCATTTCCCCCACTCCCACCCCATAACTCCATTTCCCCCACTCCCACCCCATAACTCCATTTCCCCCACTCCCACCCCATAACTCCATTTCCCCCACTCCCACCCCATAACTCCATTTCCCCCATTCCCACCCCATAACTCCTTTCCCCATTCCCAGCGTGCCGCTGTGACCCCGTGGGCGCGGTGCGGGACGACTGTGAGCAGATGTCGGGGCTGTGCTCCTGCAGGACGGGCATCACGGGCATGAAATGCAACCAGTGCCCCAACGGCAGCAAACTGGGCACCACGGGCTGTGAGAAAGGTCAGGGGTCTGGGTTTGGGGTCCTGCTTGTTTGGGGTTTGGGGTCCTGTTTGTTTGGGGTTTGGGGTCCTGCTTGTTTGGGGTTTGGATCCTGTTTGTTTGGGGTTTGGAGTCCTGCTTGTTTGGGGTTTGGGGTCCTGCTTATTGGGGGTTTGGGTCCTGTTTATTTGGGGTTTGGGTCCTGCTTATTTCGGGTTTAGGGTCCTGCTTATTTGGGGTTTGGGTCCTGCTTATTTGGGGTTTTGGGTCCTGTTTATTTGGGGTTTGGGGTCCTGCTTATTTGGGGTTTGGGGTCCTGTTTATTTGGGGTTTGGGGTCCTGTTTGTTTGGGGTTTTAGGTCCTGTTTGTTTGGGGTTTGGGCTCCTGCTTATTTGGGGTTTGGGGTCCTGCTTATTTGGGGTTTGGGGTCCTGTTTATTTGGGGTTTGGGGTCCTGCTTGTTTGGGGTTTGGGGTCCTGTTTGTTTGGGGTTTGGGGTCTTGCATAATTGGGATTTTGGTTCCTGTTGTATTGGGATTTTGGTTCTTGTTTCTTTGGGATTTAGGTTCCTGATTATTTGGGGTTTTGGCTCCTGTATATTTGGGGTTTTTGCTGCTCTATATTTGGGGTTTAGGTTCCTGCATAACTGGGATTTTGGTTTCCAAATAACTGGGATTTTGATCCTGTATGTTTGGGATTTTGGCTGCCAATGTATTTGGGATTCTGTCTGCCGTATACTTGGGATTTTAACTCCTGTCTAATTGGGATTCTGGCTGCTGTTTATTTGGGATTCTGGCTCCTGTTTATTTGGGATTCTGGCTGCTGTTTATTTGGGATTTCAGCTGCCATGTATTTGGGATTTTGGCTCCTATATATTTGGGATTCTAGCTGCTGTTTATTTGGGATTCTGGCTGCTGTTTTTTTGGGATTCTGACTGCTAATTGGGATTTTGCCTGCTGTTTATTTGGGATTTTGGCTGCCATATATTTGGGATTTTAGCTGCCGTATATTTGGGATTTTGCCTGCTGTGTATTTGGGATTTTGGCTCCTGTTTATTTGGGATTTTGGCTGCTGTTTATTTGCAATTTTGGGTCCTGTCTATTTGGGATTCTGGCTGCTAATTGGGATTTTGCCTGCTGTGTATTTGGGATTTTGCCTGCTGTGTATTTGGGATTTTGCCTGCCGTATATTTGGGATTTTGGCTGCCGTTTATTTGGGATTTTGGCTGCCATATATTTGGGATTTTGGCTGCCGTATATTTGGGATTTTGCCTGCTGTGTATTTGGGATTTTGGCTGCTGTTTATTTGGGATTCTGGCTGCTGTGTATTGGGATTCTGGCTCCTGTTTTTTTGGGATTCTGGCTGCTAATTGGGATTTTGCCTGCTGTTTATTTGGGATTTTGCCTGCTGTGTATTTGGGATTTTGCCTGCTGTGTATTTGGGATTTTGTCTGCTGTGTATTTGGGATTTTGCCTGCTGTGTATTTGGGATTTTGGCTGCTGTGTATTGGGATTCTGGCTCCTGTTTTTTTGGGATTCTGGCTGCTAATTGGGATTTTGGCCGCTGTTTATTTGGGATTTTGGCTGCCATATATTTGGGATTCTGGCTGCTGTGTATTTGGGATTTTGGCTACGGTTTATTTGGGATTTTGGCTGCCATATATTTGGGATTTTGGCTGCCGTATATTTGGGATTTTGGCTGCCGTTTATTTGGGATTTTGGCTGCTGTTTATTTGGGATTTTAGCTGCCGTTTATTTGGGATTTTGGCTGCCATATATTTGGGATTCTGGCTCCTGGTTTTTTGGGATTCTGGCTGCTAATTGGGATTTTGGCTGCCGTATATTTGGGATTTTGCCTGCTGTGTATTTGGGATTTTGCCTGCTGTGTATTTGGGATTTTGGCTGCTGTTTATTTGGAATTTTAGCTGCCGTATATTTGGGATTTCAGCTGCCATGTATTTGGGATTTTAGCTCCTGTTTATTTGGGATTTTGGCTGCTGTTTATTTGCAATTTTGGGTCCTGTCTATTTGGGATTCTGGCTGCTAATTGGGATTTTGGCTGCTGTTTATTTGGGATTTTGGCTGCCGTATATTTGGGATTTTGGCTGCCGTTTATTTGGGATTTTGGCTGCCATATATTTGGGATTTTAGCTGCCGTATATTTGGGATTTTGGCTGCCGTTTATTTGGGATTTTGGCTGCCATATATTTGGGATTCTGGCTCCTGTTTTTTTGGGATTCTGGCTGCTAACTGGGATTTTGCCTGCTGTGTATTTGGGATTTTGGCTGCCATATATTTGGGATTTTAGCTCCTGTCTAACTGGGATTTTAGCTGCCATATATTTGGGATTTTGGCTGCTGTTTATTTGGGATTTTGGCTGCTGCCTGGGACATTTTCACAGACCCCGTGTCCCTTTTGCAGACCCCTCAGCGCCCCGCTCGTGCCAGGAGCTGAGCTGTCACTTCGGGGCCTCGTGCGTGGAGGTGAACGGCTTCGCCCACTGCGAGTGCCCGTCCCCGCTGTGCTCCGAGGCCAACATGACCAAGGTTTGGGGACACCACCTCTGGGGGGGACATTCGGGGTGGGTCACACTCTGTCCCCCACAAATCCGGGCGGGAATTCCTTCCCTGCTGGGTCACAGAGGTCACAGATGTCCCCTGGCAGTGCTGGCACTGCTGTGTCCCCCCCCTCAGCCCATGCTGGAGCACCCAAAAATGCTGCCAGCACTCAGGGTGCTGTTGATGTCACCAACTCGGGTGTCCCCTGTGTCCCCTCAGGTGTGTGGCTCTGACGGTGTCACCTACGGGGACCAGTGCCAGCTGCAGACCATCGCCTGCAGGCAGGGCCAGCACATCACGGTCAAGCACGTGGGGCAGTGCCACGGTGAGTGTCCCCAGGGTGGTGTCACACTGAGTGTCCCCTGAGCTGTGTCACTGTGTCCCCTGGGTGGTGTTACAGTGTCCCCAGGGGGGTGTCACACTGAGTGTCCCCTGGGTTGTGTCACTGAGTGTCCCCTGGGTGGTGTCACTGTGTCCCCTGGGTGGTGTCACACTGAGTGTCCCCTGGGTGGTGTCACTGTGTCCCCTGGGTGGTGTCACACTGAGTGTCCCCTGGGTGGTGTCACTGTGTCCCCTGGGTGGTGTCACATTGAGTGTCCCCTGGGTGGTGTCACTGTGTCCCCTGGGTGGTGTCACACTGAGTGTCCCCAGGGTGGTGTCACACTGAGTGTCCCCTGGGTGCTGTCACACTGAGTGTCCCCTGGGTGGTGTCACTGTGTCCCCTGGGTGGTGTCACATTGAGTGTCCCCTGGGCAGTGTCACTGAGTGTCCCTGGGCAGTGAAAGGGTCTGTGTCCCCTGGGCAGTGCCACAGTGTCCCCTGGGTGGTGTCACACTGAGTGTCCCCTGGGTGGTGTTACAGTGTCCCCTGGGCAGTGAAAGGGTCAGTGTCCCCTGGGTGATGTCACACTGAGTGTCCCCTGGGTGATGTCACACTGAGTGTCCCCTGGGTTGTGTCACTGAGTGTCCCCTGGGTGATGTCACACTGAGTGTCCCCTGGGTGCTGTCACACCGAGTGTCCCCTGGGCTGTGTCACTGTGTCCCCTGGGCTGTGTCACTGTGTCCCCTGGGTGGTGTCACACTGAGTGTCCCCTGGGTGGTGTTACAGTGTCCCCAGGGTGGTGTCACACTGAGTGTCCCCTGGGTGCTGTCACACTGAGTGTCCCCTGGGCAGTGTTACAGTGTCCCCTGGGCAGTGAAAGGGTCAGTGTCCCCTGGGTGGTGTCACACTGAGTGTCCCCTGGGTGCTGTCACACCGAGTGTCCCCTGGGTGGTGTTACAGTGTCCCCTGGGTGGTGTCACACTGAGTGTCCCCAGGGTGGTGTCACTGTGTCCCCTGGGTGATGTTACAGTGTCCCCTGGGCAATGAAAGGGTCAGTGTCCCCTGGGTGGTGTCACACTGAGTGTCCCCTGGGTGGTGTCACTGTGTCCCCTGGGTGGTGTCACACTGAGTGTCCCCTGGGTGGTGTCACTGTGTCCCCTGGGTGGTGTCACACGGAGTGTCCCCTGGGCAGTGCCACAGTGTCCCCTGGGTGGTGTCACACTGAGTGTCCCCTGGGTGGTGTTACAGTGTCCCCTGGGCAGTGAAAGGGTCAGTGTCCCCTGGGTGGTGTCACACTGAGTGTCCCCGGGGCAGTGCCACTGTGTCCCCATGGCAGTGTCACTGAATGTCCCCAGGGTAATGTCACACTGAGTGTCCCCTGGGCAGTGCCACTGAATGTCCCCAAGGCAGTGTCATTGAGTGTCCCCAGGGTAATGTCACACTGGGTGTCCCCAAGGCAGTGTCACTGAATGTCCCCAAGGCAGTGTCACACTGGGTGTCCCCAGGTAATGTCACACTGGGTGTCCCCATGGTAATGTCACACAGTGTCCCCAGGGCAGTGTCACACTGGGTGTCCCCAAGGTAATGTCACACTGAGTGTCCCCATGGCAGTGTCACTGAGTGTCCCCATGGTAATGTCACACTGAGTGTCCCCAGGGTAATGTCACACTGGGTGTCCCCATGGCTGTGTCACTGAATGTCCCCAAGGCAGTGTCACACTGGGTGTCCCCAGGTAATGTCACACTGGGTGTCCCCAAGGCAGTGCCACCCCCATGTCCTGCACCTGGCCCTGTCTCTGGCTGCCACCCTGCAGGACCCCCCCTGTGTTTGTCACCCCCTTCCCGGTGCCACCCTGCCCTTCCCCCATTGTCACCTCCTTGTCTGCTCCTCCCACAGAGTCCCTGACCCACCCCAGCCCCTCCGTGCCCCCCACGCCGCTGCCCACGCCACCCCCGGACCGTCCCTTGCTGCCCACGTCCCCTGGGGCCACCACGCCATCCCCTGGGGCCACCACGCCATCCCCTGGGGCCACCACGCCATCCCCAGCGCCCACCGCGGCGGCCACCAGCTCGTCACCACCAGGAGCCAAACCCACGGAACGAAGCCACCCCACCACGAGGAGGGTGACAACGGCCAGGCCGGCCACCAGCACGCCCTGGCTCACCCACGGCGTGCACAAAGCCACCGTCCGCCCGCTGGCCACCGTGCCCGTGCTGGTGGCCACCGCCCCCGTGGTGGCGGCCACCGTTGGAGAGTCCGGCAGCGCTGAGGGCAGCGGGGACCAGGACATGGGGACAAGCGGTGACCTGGAGTCCAGCGGGGCGGGATCGGCCGGTGAGTGCCACCATGGCTGGGTTTGGAAATTCAGGTGTGAGCCAGGGAAAGCTGGAGCTTCCCTTGGCATGGAGAATGTCACCCCACTCCCTCCTAATTAGGATAATTTTGCAATTAGCGGCTTTTAGTTAAAGATTTAGGAATAGGAGTGACGGTTCTTTGGTAGGAATATTAAAAAAATACAAATGTGGTAGCACAAAATAAACAAGCAAACAAAAAATCCTGGAAAACCCCAACAGGGTCAGGGATCCGACCTGACCCCTGTTGGTGTTGGGTGTTGGAGCAGCCCCAATAAATCCCAGATGAGTTCTGTGGGTACAGATAATGGAGTAGGAAAAGTCCAGTGGTGCTGAGATGGGTCTGGGCTTCCTCTGGTGGGAAAAAATGAATTCCAGATGTTCCAAATCTCAGTTTTTATCCAGGTGGGAACGGTTGGCTCCGCCCACAGTGGGTGGAGCCTCTCCCAATGGGATGACGTCATGTGTGATGTCATTGGTGACATCATGGCCCATTAGCAGCAGAGATCCCCTGGGGGATGGACGGGTGGGGAAGGAGATAAAGAACTCTGCAAAACCCAGCTGGTTTGGACAGGAGATATTCCCTGGAATTATGGGGGACAGGTCCTGGAAGGGATAAAGAACCCTGCAAAACCCAGCTGGTTTGAACAGGAGATATTCCCTGGAATTATGGGGGACAGGTCCTGGAAGGGAGAAAGAATCCCGCAAAACCCAGCTGGATTGAACTGAAAATATTCCCCCAGAATTATGAGGGACAGGTCCTGGAAGGGATAAAGAACCCTGCCCCAGATATTCCCCTGGAATTATGAGGGACTGGTCCTGGAAGATACAAAGAACACTGCCCCAGCTGGTTTTAACTGAAAATATTCCCCTTGAATTATGAGGGACAGGTCCTGGAAGGGATAAAGAACTCTGCCCCAGCTGATTTTAATGTCTGGTCCATTATCCCCCTGGAGTTCCAAGAGATAAAAACATCAGATAAAATAAACCACACATTTTTGGGTCACACAACCCAAGACCCCCCGTGGTGGCTCCGTGGGTGTCACCACCAGGGTGTGGCTGCCCGATGTCCCCTGGGTGTCCCCGCAGGTGAGGAGGAGCCGGACGAGGCCCGGGTGACAGCCACGCCTGCCATCGAGAGGGCCACGTGCTACAACAGCGCCCTGGGCTGCTGCTCCGACGGCAAAACCGCGGCCGCCGACGCCGAGGGCAGCAACTGCCCGGGTGAGCTCGGGGCTGGGGGGTTTGGGGTCACTCTGGGGTCTGGAGGCGAGGATTTATCCAGGTGGGATGACACAAAGAGTTCTCCAGGTGAATTTGGGGCTCAGGGAAGGTTTGGGGTCGCTTTGGGGTCTGGAGTTGGGGATTTCTCAATGTGGGATGGCCCAGAACTGCCCAATTTGGGGCTCGGGGGGTTTGGGGTCACTGTGGGGTCTGGAGTCAGGGATTTCTCAGGGTGGGGTCACACAAAGAGTTCTCCAGGTGAATTTGGGGCGACACAAAGAGTTCTCCAGGTGAATTTGGGGCTTGGGGAAGGTTTGGGGTCACTTTGGGGTCAGGAATCAGGGATTTCTCAGGTTGGGGTCACACAAAGAGTTCTCCAGGTGAATTTGGGGCTTGGGGAAGGTTTGGGGTCACTTTGGGGTCAGGAATCAGGGATTTCTGCAGGTGGGATGACACAGAACTGCCCAATTTGGGGATGGGGAAGATTTGGGGTCACTTTGGGGTCAGGAATCGGGGCTCTCTCAAGAGGGATGACACAAAGAAGTGCCCAGATGAATTTGGGGTCAGGAATCTGGGATCTCTCAGAGTGGGATGACACAAAGAGCTCTCCAGGTGGATTTGGGGCTGGGGGAAGGTTTGGGATCACTTTGGGGTCAGGAATCGGGGGCCATGTCCCAGATTTCTCCTCACTGAAGTCCTTCCTTATTCCTTGGGTTTTCCAGTGGAAAACTTTCTCCTTTTCATCTTTCCCCTTTTCCTCTGGTAAAACTTTCCCTTTTAACCCATAAAGGACAGTGCCTGTGTGAAGGGAAAGGGGAAGAAAAAAAAGGGGAAGAGGGAAAGAGAAAAAGAAAAGGGGAAAGGGAGAATGAAAGAGAAAAGGACAAGGGAAAGGGAGAGGGAAAAGGAAATGGGAGAGGGAAAGGGAAAGAGGAAAAGGGAGAGGAAAAGGGAAAGGCAAAAGGGGAAGGGAAATGGAAAGGGAGAGGGAAAAGGAGAAGGGAAAAGGAAAAGGTAGAAGGAAAGGGAAAAGGGAAATGGAAAGGGAGAGGAAAATAGAAAAGGGAAAGGGAGAGGGAAAGAGAAAAGGAAAATGGAAAGGGAGAGAAAAAGGGAAAGGTAGAGGGAAAGGTAGAGGAAAAGGCAAAAGGAAAATGGAAATGGAGAGGGAAAGGGGAAAGGAAAATGGAAAGGGAGAGGAAAAGGAAAATGGAAAAGGGAAAGGAAAAGGGAAAAGGAGAGGAAAAGGGAAAGGGAGAGGAAAAGGGAAAAGGAAAATGGAAAGGGAGAGGAGAAGGGGAAAGGTCCCTCCCGTGTGGTTCCCTGTGGGATCTCTCCATCCTCTGCCTCCCCAGGCACTCCTGCTGCAGTTCCAGGGTGTTTTGGCAGGGCTGGCCAGGCCTGGGTGCCCCGTGCCGGGTGTCCCCGTGCCGGGTGTCCCCGTGCTGGGTGTCCCCATGCCGGGTGTCCCGTGCTGGGTGTCCCCGTGCCGGGTGTCCCCGTGCCGGGTGTCCCTGTGCCAGGTGTCCCCGCGCTGGGTGTCCCGTGCTGGGTGTCCCCGTGCCGGGTGTCCCCGTGCCGGGTGTCCCCGTGTCGGGTGTCCCGTGCTGGGTGTCCCCGTGCCGGGTGTCCCGTGCTGGGTGTCCCCGTGCCGGGTGTCCCTGTGCTGGGTGTCCCCGTGCCGGGTGTCCCGTGCTGGGTGCCCCATGCCGGGTGTCCCGTGCTGGGTGTCCCCGTGCCAGGTGTCCCCATGCCGGGTGCCCCGTGCCGGGTGCCCCGTGCCGGGTGTCCCGTGCTGGGTGTCCCCGTGCCAGGTGTCCCCATGCTGGGTGCCCCGTGCCGGGTGTCCCCATGCTGGGTGTCCCTGTGCCGGGTGTCCCCGTGCTGGGTGTCCCCGTGCTGGGTGTCCCCGTGCTGGGTGTCCCGTGCTGGGTGTCCCCATGCTGGGTGTCCCCGTGCTGGGTGTCCGCTTGCCGGGTGTCCCCGTGCTGGGTGTCCCCGTGCTGGGTGTCCCCGTGCCGGGTGTCCCCGTGCTGGGTGTCCCATGCCGGGTGCCCTGTGCTGGGTGTCCCCATGCCGGGTGTCCCCGTGCCGGGTGTCCCCATGCCGGGTGTCCCCATGCCGGGTGTCCCGTGCTGGGTGTCCCCATGCCGGGTGTCCCCGTGCCAGGTGTCCCCATGCCGGGTGTCCCCATGCCGGGTGCCCCCGTGCCAGGTGTCCCCATGCCGGGTGTCCCCATGCTGGGTGTCCCTTGCCAGGTGTCCCCATGCCGGGTGTCCCGTGCTGGGTGTCCCCAGGCCTGGGTGCCCTGTGCCAGTTGTCCCGTGCTGGGTGTCCCCGTTGTCCCCGTCCTGCGGGTGGCCCCGGTGGTGACGTGTCCTCTAACGTGTCTCTCTTGTCCCCCCTCTCAGCGGTGCAGGGGGGCTGCTCTCCGCGCCGGAGCTCGCAGGAACTGGTAAAAGCTGCCATCTCCAGCCTGCTCTTTGCCATCTGCTCCAGCACTAATCCTCCATGGCTGTCCCCTGTCCCATCCCCACTAACCCAGCACTGGCACTACCCCAACACCGCCATCCTCCTTCTCCCAGGGATTCCGGCCATTCCCTCACCACCCACCTTGGTCCCAAAGCTAAACGGGATTTGGTTTGTGTCCCCTTCCCTTCCCCAGCCACCAAAGTGTTCCAGGGAGTGCTGATCCTGGAGGAGGTGGAGGGCCAGGAGCTGTTCTACACCCCCGAGATGGCCGACCCCAAATCCGAGCTCTTCGGGGAGACGGCGCGGAGCATCGAGGGCGCGGTGAGTTCTGGGGTCTGGGAAAAAGGGGAACCTTGGCACACCCTGCAGCCCGACAATATCGGGGTCCAGGCTGGGAAAGGGGCACCAAATCTACCCCAAACAGTTCTGTGGGATGGCTGGGGTCCAGCAAAAAGGGGAATCCTGGCACATCCTACAGCCCGAGAATCTTGGGGTCCAGGCTGGGAAAGGGTCACCAAATGCACCCCAAAGAGTGTTGTGGGGACACAGAACTCTTGACACACCCTGCAGCCTGAGAATCTTGGGGTCCAGGCTGGGAAAGGCTTCCAGGGTCACCAAATCCACCCCAAAGAGTTTTGTGGGGACACAGAGCTCTTGACACACCTGGCAGCTCGATAATCTCGGGATCTAGGCTGGGAAAGGGTCACCAAATGCACCCCAAAGAGTTCTGTGGGATGGCTGAGGTCTGGCAAAAAGGGGAACCCTGGCACATCCTGGAGCCCGAGAATCTTGGGGTCCAGGCTGGGAAAGGGTCACCAAATCCACCCCAAAGAGTTCTGTGGGGACACAGAACTCTTGACACACCCTGCAGCCTGAGAATCTTGGGGTCCAGGCTGGGAAAGGCCTCCAGGGGCACCAAATCCACCCCAAACAGTTCTGTGGGGACACAGAACTCTTGACACACCTGGCAGCTCGATAATCTCGGGATCCAGGCTGGGAAAGGGTCACCAAATGTACCCCAAAGAGTTCTGTGGGATGGCTGAGGTCTGGCAAAAAGGGGAACCCTGGCACATCCTGGAGCCCGAGAATCTTGGGGTCCAGGCTGGGAAAGGGTCACCAAATGCACCCCAAAGAGTTCTGTGGGGACACAGAACTCTTGACACACCTGGCAGCTCGATAATCTCGGGATCTAGGCTGGGAAAGGGTCACCAAATGCACCCCAAAGAGTGTTGTGGGGACACAGAACTCTTGACACACCCTGCAGCCTGAGAATCTTGGGGTCCAGGCTGGGAAAGGGTCACCAAATCCACCCCAAACAGTTCTGTGGGATGGCTGGGGTCTGGAAAAAAGGGGAATCCTGGCACACCCTGCAGCCCAAAAATATCGGAGTCCAGGCTGGGAAAGGACTCCAGGGTCACCAAATCCACCCCAAAGAGTTCTGTGGGGACAGCTGGGATCCAGGGAAAAGGAGAACCCTGACACACCCTGCAGCCTGAGAATCTTGGGGTCCAGGCTGGGAAAGGCCTCCAGGGTCACCAAATCCACCCCAAACAGTTCTGTGGGGACAGCTGGGATCCAGGGAAAAGGGGGAACCCTGACACACCCTGCAGCCCAAAAATCTCGGGGTCCAGGCTGGGAAAGGGTCACCAATCCAGCCCAGCACCCCAAACCCTGTCCCCAAGTGCCACATCCTCACATCCCTCGAGCTCTTGCAGGGTTGGGGATTCCAGTGCTCGTGCCGGTGTCGTTACTGTGTTAGGGGCAGCGATTATAACAACACAAAACTCTCAGAATAATAATAATAATAATAATAATAATAATAATAATAATAATATTATAAAGAATAAAGTTTCATTGGGAATTGTCACAGCACATCCCTGCTCCCTCCCTGCAGCAAATCCAGATCCAGAGAGTCAGGATCTTTCCCTGGCAGGATCCCCATCCATCCCAGGAATTTCCCATTAATCAGGATGTTCCCTTTCCTCCTCCTCCTCCTTTCTGCTCTTCTCACCATGGGAATGGTTCCTTGTCCCACTTTATTTATGGATCCTGTCCTTCCCTGTGCCACCTGCTGGAATTGTCACAGCACATCCCTGTTCCCTCCCTGTCACTGGGCTGAAATTCAGGATCTTTCCTTGGCAGGATCCCCATCCATCCCAGGAATTTCCCATTAACCAGGATGTTCCTTTGCTCCTCCTGCTCCGTTCTGCTCCTCCTCACCTTGTCCCACTTTATTTATGAATCCTTTTACTACCTGTGCCCTAAAGAACAGCTGGAATTGTCACAGCACATCCCTGTTCCCTCCCTGTCACCGGGCTGAAATTCAGGATCTTTCC
The DNA here is from genome assembly GCA_021534815.1 of Acrocephalus arundinaceus. NCBI lineage: Eukaryota > Metazoa > Chordata > Aves > Passeriformes > Sylviidae > Acrocephalus > Acrocephalus arundinaceus. The sequence continues at coordinate 7,347,176 of JAJEOU010000287.1, read as the reverse complement.
CTGGCAGGATCCCCATCCATCCCAGGAATTTCCCATTAACCAGGATGTTCCCTTTGCTCCTCCTGCTCCTTTCTGCTCCTCCTCACCTTGTCCCACTTTATTTATGGATCCTGTTCTTCCCTGTGCCCTAAAGAACGGGGACTGGCTGGAATTGTCACAGCACATCCCGGGCTGTCACTGGGCTGAAATTCAGGATCTTTCCCTGGCAGGATCCCCATCCATCCCAGGAATTTCCCATTAACCAGGATGTTCCCTTTGCTCCTCCTGCTCCGTTCTGCTCCTCCTCACCTTGTCCCACTTTATTTATGGATCCTGTTCTTCCCTGTGCCACCTGCTGGAATTGTCACAGCACATCCCAGGCTGTCACTGGGCTGAAATTCAGGATCTTTCCTTGGCAGGATCCCCATCCATCCCAGGATTTTCCTGTTAACCAGGATGTTCCCTTTGCTCCTCCTGCTCCGTTCTGCTCCTCCTCACCTTGTCCCACTTTATTTATGGATCCTTTTATTACCTGTGCCACAAAGAACAGCTGGAATTGTCACAGCACATCCCTGTTCCCTCCCTGTCACTGGGCTGAAATTCAGGATCTTTCCCTGGCAGGATCCCCATCCATCCCAGGATGTTCCCTCTCCTCCTCCTGCTCCATTCTGCTCCTCCTCACCTTGTCCCACTTTATTTATGGATCCTGTTCTTCCCTTTTCCCTAAAGAACGGGGACTGGCTGGAATTGTCACAGCACATCCCGGGCTGTCACTGGGCTGAAATTCAGGATCTTTCCCTGGCAGGATCCCCATCCATCCCAGGAATTTCCCATTAACCAGGATGTTCCCTTTGCTCCTCCTCCTCCTTTCTGCTCATCCTCACCTTTTCCCACTTTATTTATGGATCCTGTTCTTCCCTGTGCCACCTGCTGGAATTGTCACAGCACATCCTGGGCTGTCACTGGGCTGAAATTCAGGATCTTTCCCTGGCAGGATCCCCATCCATCCCAGGATTTTCCCAATTATCACAATGTTCCCTTTCCTCCCTCCCCACCCAGCTGGACGAGCTTTTCCGCAGTTCTGATGTCAGGAAGGATTTCCAGAGCATCCGTGTGCGGGACCTGGGCCAGAGCAGCGCTGTCAGGGTCATTGTGGAGGCTCACTTCGACCCAGGTAGGGCCCGTCCTTCCCGGGGCATTCCCGGTGGGAATTCTGGCTGGAGGAAAAGGAGGAACCACCCTAAAACTCTGTGGGGTTGGGAATTTTATCCTGCAAAATTTTGGTGGGAGCAGAGTGCAACCTAAGGAAGCTGGAATGGTTTTCCTTGGGAAAGATTATTTTCCTTGGAGAAAAAAAATTATTTTCTTTGAGGAATGAGGGTTATTTTCTTTGGAAATGAGGATTATTTTCTTTGGGGAAGGAGGATTGTTTTCCTTGGAAAATGAAGATTATTTTCCTTGGAAAAAGAGGGTTTTCCTTGGGGGGGGAAAAAAAAAAGTTATATTCTTTGGGATATGAGGATTGTTTTCCTTGGGAAATGAGGATTATTTTCTTTGGAAATGAAGATTATTTTCTTTGGGGAAGGAGGATTGCTTTCCTTGGAAAAAGAAGATTATTTTCCTTGGTGAAGGAGGATTTTCCTTTGGAAACGAGGATTGTTTTCCTTGGAAAAGGAGGGTTGTTTTCCTTGGGGAAAAAGATTATTTTCCTTGGGAAAGGAGGATTGTTTTCCTTGGAAAAGGAGGATTATTTTCCTTGGCGAAGGAGGATTGTTTTCCTTGGGAAATGAGGATTATTTTCTTTGGGGAATGAGGGATTTTCCTTGGAAAAAGAGGATTATTTTCCTTGGGAAAAGGAGGGTAATTTTCCTTGGAAAAGGAGGATTGTTTTCCTTGGTGAAGGAGGATTGTTTTCCTTGGAAATGAGGATTGTTTTCCTTGGAAAATGAGGAAATTTTCCTTGGAAAAGGAGGGTTATTTTCCTTGGGAAAGGAGGATTATTTTCCTTGGGGAAAAAGATTATTTTCCTTGGGAAATGAGGATTGTTTTCCTTGGAAAAGGAGGATTATTTTCCTTGGGGAAAGAGGATTGTTTTCCTTGGAGAAGAAGAATTATTTTCCTTGGGAAAGGAAGATTGTTTTCCTTGGAAAAGGAGAATTGTTTTCCTTGGGAAATGAGGATTTTTTTTCTTTGGGAAATGAGGATTATTTTCTTTTGAGAATGAGGGATTTTCCTTGGAAAAAGAGGATTATTTTCCTTGGGAAAAGGAGGGTAATTTTCCTTGGAAAAGGAGGATTGTTTTCCTTGGTGAAGGAGGATTGTTTTCCTTGGAAAAGGAGGGTTGTTTTCCTTGGGGAAAGGAGGGTTATTTCCCTTAGGGAAGAAGATTATTTTCTTTGGGAAAGAAGATTATTCTCCTTGAAAAAAAGAGGATTATTTTCCTTGGGGAAGAATGATTATTTTCCTTGTAAAAAGAGAATTACTTTCCTTGGGGAAAAAAGTGATTTGGGGAGGTCACGGGAGGGAAATTCCCATTGGAATCCTCACCTCTGCTCCTCTCCTTTCCCCCTCCTGGCCGGGCTCAGCCACGTCCTACACGGCCGCCGACATCCAGGGCGCCCTGCTGAAACAGATCCGAGCCTCCAAGAGAAAAACCATCCTGGTGAAGAAACCCCAGCAGGAGCACATCAAATTCATGGATTTCGGTGAGCCCTGAGTCCCCAAATGCTTCCCAACCCTTCAAAAACCTCCCCAGGTGGGCCCGGAGGAATCGTGGAATGCTTGGGACCTTCAAGATCTTCTGGATGGTGGGCAGGGATCTTCCACTTCCACAGCCTGGCCCAACCCACAGCTGACCCCAAAACTAAACCACACCTGACCCCAAATCCAACCCACACCTGACCCCAAAAATATCCCACAGCTGACCCCAAAACTAACCCACAGCTGACCCCAAAACTAACCCACAGCTGACCCCAAAACTAACCCACACCTGACCCCAAAACTAACCACACCTGACCCCAAATCTAACCCACACCTGACCCCAAAACTAACCCACACCTGACCCCAAAACTAACCCACACCTGACCCCAAATCTAACCCACAGCTGACCCCAAAAATAACCCACAGCTGACCCCAAAACTAAACCACAGCTGACCCCAAAACTAACCCACACCTGACCCCAAAACTAACCCACACCTGACCCCAAAACTTAACCACAGCTGACCCCAAATCTAACCCACAGCTGACCCCAAAACTAACCCACACCTGGCCCCAAAACTAAACCACAGCTGGCCCCAAAACTAACCCACACCTGACCCCAAATCTAAACCACAGCTGACCCCAAAACTAACCCACAGCTGACCCCAAAACTAAACCACAGCTGACCCCAAAACTAACCCACAGCTGACCCCAAAACTAACCCACACCTGACCCCAAATCTAAACCACAGCTGACCCCAAAACTAACCCACACCTGACCCCAAAACTAACCCACACCTGACCCCAAAACTAAACCACACCTGACCCCAAAACTAAATCATACCTGCCCCCAACCCTCTGCTGTGTTCCAGACTGGATCCCCCGGCTCTTCACCACCACCATCACCACCACCACGGCCACCACCATGGCCCCGGCCACCACCCGCCGTGTCCCCTCAGCCACCGCTGCCCCGGCCACCACCCGCCGTGTCCCTGCGGCCACCGCTGCCCCGGCCACCACCCGCCGTGTCCCTGCGGCCACCGCCGTCCTCGGCCACCCCGCAGAGCCGGCGGGCAGGCCCGGCCCCAAGGCTGTGGGCAGCACCAGCAGCCCCAGCAGCAGCAGGAGGAAACCCCCCGGCACCACCTGGCAGCCCCCCGGCACCACCGCGGCCGCCCGGCCCTGCCAGTCCCAGCCCTGCCTGCACGGTGGCACCTGCGAGGACGACGGCCACGAATTCAGCTGCAGCTGCCCTGCGGGGAGAGGAGGGGCCGTGTGTGAGAAATGTAGGTGGTGCTGCTGAAAAACCCCAAATTCTGCCCCTTAAAAATTGGTTCCCACCCCTGTGCCCCTTAAAAAATCAGTTCCCACTCTTTTGTCCCTTGAAAATCAGTTCCTGCCCCTTCAAAATCAGTTCCTACCCTTTTGTCCTTTAAAATCAGTTCCCACCCCTGTGCCCCTTAAAAATCAGTTCCTACCCTTTTGTCCCTTGAAAATCAGTTCCCACCCCTGTGCCCCTTAAAAATTGGTTCCCACCCTTTTGTCCCTTTAAAATCAGTTCCCCACCCCTTTGTCCCTTAAAGATTGGTTCCCACCCCTTTGTCCCCTTAAAAATCAGTTCCTGTCCTTTTGTCCCTTAAAGATTGGTTCCCACCCCTTTGTCCCTTAGAAATCGGTTCCTGTCCCTTTTGTCCTTAAAAATCAGTCCCCACCCCTTTGTCCCTTAAAAATCAGTTCCCGCTCCCTTTGTCCCTTCAAAATCAGTTCCCCACCCCTTTGTCCCTTAAAAATCAGTTCCCTACCCTTTTGTCCCTTAAAGATTGGTTCCCACCCCTGTGCCCCTTAAAAATCAGTTCCTGTCCTTTTGTCCCTTAAAAATCAGTTCCCCACCCTTTTGTCCCTTAAAGATTGGTTCCCACCCCTTTGTCCCCTTAAAAATCAGTTCCTGTCCTTTTGTCCCTTAAAGATTGGTTCCCACCCATTTGTCCCTTAGAAATCGGTTCCTGTCTTTTTGTCCCTTAAAAATCAGTTCCTGTCCCTTCAAAATCAGTTCCCACCCTTTTGTCCTTTAAAATCAGTTCCCACCCCTGTGCCCCTTAAAAATCAGTTCCTGTCCTTTTGTCCCTTAAAAATTGGTTCCCACCCTTTTGTCCCTTAAAAATCAGTTCCCCACCCTTTTGTGCCTTAAAGATTGGTTCCCACCCCTTTGTCCCCTTAAAAATCAGTTCCTGTCCTTTTGTCCCTTAAAAATCAGTCCCCACCCCTGTGCCCCTTAAAAATTAGTTCCCCACCCTTTTGTCCCTTAAAGATTGGTTCCCACCCCTGTGCCCCTTAAAAATCAGTTCCTGTCCTTTTGTCCCTTAAAAATCAGTTCCCCACCCCTGTGCCCCTTAAAAATTGGTTCCCACCCTTTTCCCTTAAAAATTGGTTCCTACCCCCCCTTTGTCCCTTAAAAATCAGTTCCTATTCCTTTTGTCCCTTAAAAATCAGTTCCTGTCTCTTAAAAATCGGTTCCCACCCCTGTGCACCTCAAAAATCAGTTCCCACTCCCTTTGCCCCTTCGAAATCGGTTCCCACCCCTTTGTCCTTTAAAAATTGGTTCCCATCCCTTTGTCCCTTAAAATTCAGTTCCCACCCCCTCGAGGTGGGCAGAGGTGCCACCCTCTGTGCCAGGTTTTCAGGTCTGCAGATTCCCAAAACGTTTTTGTGGGGAATGGCATCGCCCGAGGGGTCTGGGGGTGTCACTTGGGGTGTCTGGAGGGAGAATTTCCTTGGAATCTCCCCAAAAATCCATTTGTGTCCAAAAAATGGATGGGTCCTGGAAGGGATAAAGAACTCTGCAAAACCCAGCTGGTTTGAACAGGAGATATTCCCTGGAATTATGGGGGACAGGTCCTGGAAGGGATAAAGAACCCTGCAAAACCCAGCTGGTTTGAACAGGAGATATTCCCTGGAATTATGAGGGACAGGTCCTGGAAGGGATAAAGAACCCTGCAAAACCCAGCTGGTTTGAACAGGAGATATTCCCTGGAATTATGAGGGACAGGTCCTGGAAGGGATAAAGAACCCTGCAAAACCCAGCTGGTTTGAACAGGAGATATTCCCTGGAATTATGAGGGACAGGTCCTGGAAGGGATAAAGAACTCTGCAAAACCCAGCTGGTTTGAACAGGAGATATTCCCTGGAATTATGAGGGACAGGTCCTGGAAGGGATAAAGAACCCTGCAAAACCCAGCTGGTTTGAACAGGAGATATTCCCTGGAATTATGAGGGACAGGTCCTGGAAGGGATAAAGAACCCTGCAAAACCCAGCTGGTTTGAACAGGAGATATTCCCTGGAATTATGAGGGACAGGTCCTGGAAGGGATAAAGAACCCTGCAAAACCCAGCTGGTTTGAACAGGAGATATTCCCTGGAATTATGAGGGACAGGTCCTGGAAGGGATAAAGAACCCTGCAAAACCCAGCTGGTTTGAACAGGAGATATTCACCAGAGTTATGAGGTCCTGGAAGGGATAAAAAACACTTCCCCACCTGGTTTTAATATAATATATTCTCCTATAATTATGAGAGATAGGTCCTGGAAGAGTTAAGAAACCCTGCCCTACCTGGTTTCAACTGAAAATATTCCCCAGAGTTATGAGGGATGGGTCCTGGAAGAGTTAAGAAACACTGCCCCACCTGGTTTTAACTGAAAATATTCCCCCAGAATTATGAGGGATGGGTCCTGGAAGGGATAAAACCCAGCTGGTTTGAACAGAAGATATTCCCCAGAGTTATGAGGTCCTGGAAGAGATAAAGAACTCTGCCCCACCTGGTTTTAATATGATATATTCCCCAAGAATTATGAGGGACAGGTCCTGGAAGGGATAAAAACACTGCCCCAGCTGGTTTGAACCCAAAATATTCCCCTTGAATTATGAGGGGCAGGTCCTGGAAGAGTTAAGAAACACTGCCCCACCTGGTTTTAATGTAATATATTCCCCTGGAATTATGAGGGGCAGGTCCTGGAAGAGATAAAAAACACTTCCCCACCTGGTTTTAATATAATATATTTCCCTCGAATTATGAAGGACAGGTCCTGGAAGGGATAAAAAACACTGCCCCACCTGGTTTTAACTGAAAATATTCCCCCAGAATTATGAGGGACAGGTCCTGGAAGAGATAAAAAACACTGCTCCAGCTGGTTTGAACCCAAAATATTCCCCTTGAATTATGAGGGACAGGTCCTGGAAGAGATAAAAAACACTTCCCCACCTGGTTTTAATGTAATATATTCCCCTGGAATTATGAGGGGCAGGTCCTGGAAGAGTTAAGAAACACTGCCCCAGCTGGTTTGAACTGAAAATATTCCCCAAGAATTATGAAGGACAGGTCCTTGAAGAGATAAAAAACACTGCCCCACCTGGTTTTAACTGAAAATATTCCCCCAGAATTATGAGGGACAGGTCCTGGAAGAGATAAAAAACACTGCCCCAGCTGGTTTGAACCCAAAATATTCCCCTTGAATTATGAAGGACAGGTCCTGGAAGAGATAAAAAACACTTCCCCACCTGGTTTTAATGTAATATATTCCCCTGGAATTATGAGGGGCAGGTCCTGGAAGAGTTAAGAAACACTGCCCCACCTGGTTTTAATATAATATATTCCCCTGGAATTATGAAGGACAGGTCCTGGATGGGATAAAAAACACTGCCCCAGCTGGTTTGAACAGGAAATATTCCCTGGAATTATGGGGGACAGGTCCTGGAAGGGATAAAGAACACTGCCCCAGCTGGTTTGAACCCAAAATATTCCCCCATAATTATGAGAGACAGGTCCTGGAAGAGATAAAAAACACTGCCCCAGCTGGTTTGAACCCAAAATATTCCCCTTGAATTATGAAGGACAGGTCCTGGAAGAGATAAAAAACACTGCCCCACCTGGTAGAACAGCTGGCCCATTATCAGAAGGGACCCACCCCTCTCCCCTGGAATTACAAGAGCTAAACAAACAAAAAAAATTCATTTCCCCAACATTTCCCTGGCTGTGACCACAGACAGGAAAACATTTTCAGCTTTGTGCTGGGCTCTCACTGTGGTGTCCTCCTGTCCCCTCCTGTCCCCTGCTGTCCCTGCTGTCCCCTCCCTGCCCCGCAGCCGTCAGGTACTTCATCCCCAGCTTCGGGGGCAAGTCGTACCTGGCGTTGAGGACGATGAAGGCGTACCACACGGTCAGGATCTCCATGGAATTCCGGGCACTGGAACCCGCTGGGCTGCTCCTCTACAACGCCCAGAGGCAGGGCAAGGATTTCATCTCGCTGGCCCTGGTGGGCGGCTTCGTGGAGCTCAGGTGAGCAGCAGGAAAATAAGAATTTAATGTGAATTTAATGTGAATTTAGTATGAATTTAATCTGAATTTAATCTGAATTTAATCTGAATTTAATATGAATTTAATGTGAATTTAATGTGAATTTAGTATGAATTTCGTGTGAATTTAATATGAATTTAATCTGAATTTATTATGAATTTAATCTGAATTTAATCTGAATTTAATCTGAATTTAATCTGAATTTATTATGAATTTATTATGAATTTATTGTGAATTTATTGTGAATTTAATGTGAATTTAATGTGAATTTAATGTGAATTTAATATGAATTTATTATTAATTTATTATGAATTTAATCTGAATTTAGTATGAATTTAGTATGAATTTAGTATGAATTTAATATGAATTTAATATGAATTTAATATGAATTTAATATGAATTTAGTATGAATTTAGTATGAATTTAATATTAACTTAATATTAACTTAATATTAACTTAATATTAATTTAATCTTCACAACAGAGAGGTTTGTGTCCAAAAAAGGGACTCAGAGGAGTCCTTTTAATTTATTTGAATAAAATAAAAGGAGGCAGAGGAGTCCTTTTAATTTATTCCAATAAAGGGAGAGGCCGTGGGGTCTCTCCAATTTTTGGAGGATGAAATCTCCTTTTTATCCTGATTTTCCACATTTTCCTCTCTCTTTCCCCACTGGCTGAGGTATTTGAGAGGTGCAGAATTCCCAGAATTCATTAAAGATTCCCATTTTAATACATAACCCCCTTTTTAATTTTTAATTTTTATGGAATTCATGCTTTACCCCATTGTTTCTTTCACTTTTCAACATCCAAATTTCATTTATCAGCAAACCTGGTTTATTTGGAAAGGAAAATCTTTTCTTTTCTATTCATCCAACAGTGGAATCCTTCCCTTTGTATCTTTTTATCTCTCTAATTTTATCTTGTTTGTAAAGACAAATCTCTCATTCCTCTCCGGAGCAGCCTGGAGGGGAAATTTGCATCCCAGGAGGGGAAATTTGCATCCTAAAAGGCCTCAAAGTGGACAAAAATCAGGATTTTTTGGGGAGGGTGTAGCTGGAATGCTCAGGGAGCTCAGTTCCCTCTTTTCAGCCCAGAACTCGCTGGTGTCAATTTGAATTTCAAAAAAGCTCCGAGGTGTGGGAGGTGGTTTGATTTGAGAGATCTTTTTTTGGTGGGTTGGGGTTTTTTTTTTAACTGGGAGAAGAAATGTGGAGAGGGGGGAAGAAAAGGAAAAAGAGGAAAGTGCCAGAGTGGGTTTTTTTGGGTTTTAAAATCCAACGGGAGGGGGTTGGAGTGAGGGGAGAGGGAGGGAGAGGAGGAGGAGGAGGGAGGGAGAGAAGGAAGAAGGGAAGGGAAGGGAAGGGAAGGGAAGGGAAGGGAAGGGAAGGGAAGGGAAGGGAAGGGAAGGGAAGGGAAGGGAAGGGAAGGGAAGGGAAGGGAAGGGAAGGAAAGGAAAGGAAAGGAAAGGAAAGGAAAGGAAAGGAAAGGAAAGGAAAGGAAAGGAAAGGAAAGGAAAGGAAAGGAAAGGAAAGGAAAGGAAAGGAAAGGAAAGGAAAGGAAAGGAAAGGAGGAAACAAGGGAGAGAGAAGAGAGAGAGAGAGAGAGAAAGACGGAGAGAAGGAGAAGTAGGGAGGGAGAAAGGGAAGGAGGGAGAGAACAAGGGAAGGAAAGAGGGATGAGGAGATGGAGAGAAGGAAGTAGGGAGAGGAGGAGGGAAGGAGAGAAGGGGAGGGAGAGGAGACAGAAAGAGAGAAGGATGAAAAAAAGAGAGAAAAGGAAGGAGGAAGGGAGGGAAAGAAGGAGGGATGGAGAGAAGAGAGGAAGGAAGGAGAGGAGGGAGGGAGAGAAGAGAGGGAGAGAAGGATGGAGAGAAAGAGAGGGAAGGATGGGGTGAGGGAGAGGATCCCCAAGCACTCCCAGCACCACCTCACCCCTGGCACGGCCCCGCTGGCACCTTTGGGCACAAACCCCAGGTTTTTCTGGCAGGTTTAACACGGGCACGGTGAGCAGGGCAGGGTGTGGGTGTCACTGACACCTTTGGGTGTTTTGGCAGGTTTAACACAGGCACGGTGAGCAGAGCAGGGTGCGGGTGTCACTGACACCTTTGGGTGTTTTGGCAGGTTTAACACGGGCACGGTGAGCAGAGCAGGGTGCGGGTGTCACTGACACCTTTGGGTGTTTTGGCAGGTTTAACACGGGCACGGTGAGCAGCAGGGTGCGGGTGTCACTGACACCTTTGGGTGTTTTGGCAGGTTTAACACGGGCACGGTGAGCAGAGCAGGGTGCGGGTGTCACTGACACCTTTGGGTGTTTTGGCAGGTTTAACACGGGTTCAGGCACGGGCACGGTGAGCAGCAGGGTGCGGGTGTCACTGACACCTTTGGGTGTTCCTGGCAGGTTTAACACGGGTTCAGGCACAGGCACGGTGAGCAGCAGGGTGCGGGTGTCACTGACACCTTTGGGTGTTCCTGGCAGGTTTAACACGGGTTCAGGCACAGGCACGGTGAGCAGCAGGGTGCGGGTGTCACTGACACCTTTGGGTGTTCCTGGCAGGTTTAACACGGGCACGGTGAGCAGGGCAGGGTGCGGGTGTCACTGACACCTTTGGGTGTTTTGGCAGGTTTAACACGGGTTCAGGCACGGGCACGGTGAGCAGCAGGGTGCGGGTGCAGCCGGGCCGCTGGCACCGCCTGGAGGTGACACGGAACCGGCGCACTGGCACCCTGGCCGTGGACGGGGAGCCCCAGGTGAGCGGGCAGAGCCCCCCGGGCACCGACGGCCTCAACCTGGACACCGACCTCTTCATCGGGGGAGCGCCCGACGATGAGATGGAGCTGTGAGCCTGGCACTGGGCACAGGGGTGGCACTGTGGGGGTGGCATTGTCAGGGTGGCACTGTGGGGGTGGCACTGTGAGCGTGGCACTGGGAACGGGGTGGCACTGGGCACGGGGTGGCACTGTCAGGGTGGCACTGGGCTGGGGGTGACACTGTGAGCGTGGCACTGGGAACGGGGTGGCACTGGGTCTGTGAGCCTGGCACTGGGCACAGGGTGGCACTGTGGGGGTGGCACTGGGCATGGGGTGGCACTGTGAGGGTGGCACTGGGCATGGGGTGGCGCTGTGAGGGTGGCACTGGGCATGGGTGGCACTGTGGGGTGGCACTGTGGGGGTGGCACTGGGCATGGGGGTGGCACTGTGGGGGTGGCACTGGGCACAGGGTGGCACTGTGAGGGTGGCACTGGGCATGGGGTGGCACTGTGGGGGTGGCACTGGGCATGGGGTGGCACTGTGGGGTGGCACTGGGCACAGGGTGGCACTGTGGGGGTGGCACTGGGCATGGGGGTGGCACTGTGGGGGTGGCACTGGGCACAGGGTGGCACTGTGGGGGTGGCACTGGGCATGGGGTGGCGCTGTGAGGGTGGCAATGCCCCATGGGAGGGGCTCTGGGTCTGTGAGGGTGGCACTGCCCTTAAGTGTGACACTGCCCCTGAGTGTGGCACTCCCCCATGATGGTGACACTGCCCCATGACAATAGCACTGCCCCATGGGTGTGACACTCCCCCATGACAGTGACACCCATGATGGTGGCACTGCCCCATGATGGTGACACTGTCCCACGAGTGTGGCAATGCCCCATGAATGTGGCACTGCCCCATGATGGTGGCACTGCCCCACGATGGTGACACCGCCCCATGGGTGTGACACTCCCCCATGACGATGACACTGCCCCACGACACTCCCCCATGACAGTGACACTCCCCCATGATGGTGACACTGCCCCACAACGGTGACACCACCTCACGATGGTGACACTGCCCCATGATGGTTTCACTCCCCCATGACAGTGACACTGCCCCATGATGGTGACACTGCCCCACGATGGTGACACTGCCCCATGAGTGTGACAGTCCCCCATGACAGTGACACCACCCCATGACAATGCCACTCCCCTGCGAGGGCACCAAGCCAGTCCCATCTCCATCTCCAACATCCCTCCCCATGCCCACCCTGCCCCTCCATGTCCCACCCCACAACCCCCCTTGGTGACACCCCGGTGACGCCGTGTCCCCTCAGGGTGACGGAGCGCACGGACGCCACGGGCGGCCTGCGGGGCTGCATCCGCCTGCTGGGCATCAACAACCGCGTGCACGAGCTGCGCCAGGGCGCCGGCGACGTCCTCTACGGCACCGCCGTGGGCCAGTGCGGCCACGACCCCTGCCAGCCCAACCCCTGCCACCACGGGGGCACCTGCCACCCCAAGGACGCCGAGATGTTCCACTGCCAGTGCCCCGATGGCCACACGGGTACGGGGACGGGCGCTGTGGGGTTTGGCCAGGCCTTTTGGGGAGTTTTTGGGGTGTGGGGGTGTGTTGGGGTGTGGCGGTGCTGGTGGCATGGATGATGTCTGTCCCCTTTAGGGGTGTGAAATGACGTCCCCTCGAGGGGGTGTGGGACCCCGCTGTTTGTGGGGTTTGCTGTGGGGGAATTGTTTGCTGGAAGAGGGGTTGGGCACTGGAATTATCTTTGGGAATGGGAATCTTCTTTGGGGGACATGGAGGACATGGGGACGCTGGGGATGTGGGGAACACTGGGGACATGGGGGACACTGGGGATATAGGGGATGTGAGGGACATGGGGGACTTGGGAGACATTAGGGACACTGTGGACATGGGGGATGTGCGGGACACTGGGGACATGGGAGACATGAGGGACACTGGGGACATGGGGGATACTGGGGATGTAGGGGACATGGGGGACATTGGGGACATGGGGACATTAGGGATGTGAGGGACACTGGGGACATTGGGGCCATGAGGGACAAGGGGGGTGTAGGGGACACTGGGGACATGGGAGACACTGGGGACATGAGAGACACGTAAGACATTGGGGATGTGGGGGGCATTGGGGACCTGGGGGTCTTGGGGACATGGGAGACATTGGGGATGTGGGGGACATGGGGGACATTGGGTCATGGGGACATGGGGGATATGAGGGACACTGGGAACGCTGGGGACATGGGGAACACTGGGGACATGGGGACACCTGGGAAGTGGAGGACATGGGAGATATGAGGGACATTGGGGACATGGGGTATGTGGGGGACATGGCGGACATTGAGGATGTGGAGGGACATTGGGGATGTGAGGGACACTGGGGACATAGGGAACATTGGGGACACTGGGAACATGGAGGACATGGGCGACATTGGGGATGTGAGGGACACTGGGGACATGGGGGACACTGGGAACGTGGAGGACATGGGGGACACTTGGGAAGTGGAGGACATGGGAGATGTGAGGGACACTGGGGACATTGGGGATGTGAGGGACATGGGGGACATTGGGTCATGGGGATATGAGAGACACAGGGGACATTGGGACACTGGGGATGTGAGGGACACTGGAGACTTGGGGGCATTGGGGACACTGGGAACATGGAGGACATGGGGGACACTTGGGAAGTGGAGGACGTGGAAGATGTGAGGGGACATTGGGGATGTGGGGGACATGGGGGACATCGGGTCATGGGGATATGAGAGACACAGGGGACATTGGAACACTGGGGATGTGAGGGACACTGGGGACTTGGGGGCATTGGGGACACTGGGAACATGGAGGACATGGGGGACACTTGGGAAGTGGAGGACGTGGAAGATGTGAGGGGACACTGGGGACATTGGGGATGTGAGGGACATTGGGGGTGTGGGGGACATGGGGGACATTGGGTCATGGGGATATGAGAGACCCAGGGGACATTGGGGACACTAGGGACATGGGGACACTGGGGATATGAGGAATACTGGGGACACTGGGGACACTGGTGACGTGTCTCTGGGGTCGGTGACACTCTCCTGTCCCCACAGGTCCCACGTGTGCCTTTGAGCAGAACCCGTGCGAGCCGTCCCCGTGCCACGCCTCCGCCACCTGCCTGGTGCTGCCCGACAGCGGCGCCCTGTGTGCCTGCCCCATGGGCCGTGAGGGACACTTCTGCGAGCGAGGTGGGACCCTGGGGACACCCCGGGATGGGGAGGTGGCCCCTGGGACACGTGCCACCCCCGCCGTCCCTGATGGCGCCCGCTGTGTCCCCAGTGACGGAGCAGGACCGGTCGGCGCCGTTCCTGCCCGAGTTCAATGGAATCTCCTTCCTGGAGCTGAACGGGCTGCAGAGCTTCGTGCCTGACCTGCAGTGAGTGACGGGGACACGGGGCAGGGATGGGGACAGGGACATGGGGACAGGGACACGGGGACAGGGGCACAGGGACAGGGGTACGGGGACAGGGATGGGCATGGGGACACAGGGACAGGGACATGGGGACACAGGGACAGGGACATGGGACACAGGGACAGGGACATGGGCACAGGGATGGGGATGGGGACACAGGGATGGGCACAGGGACAGGGGCACAGGGACAGGGACATGGGGGCACAGGGACAGGGGCACAGGGACAGGGATGGGCACAGGGGCATAGGGGCAGGGACAGCAATGGGCACAGGGATGGGGGCACAGGAACAGGGACAGGGATGGGCACAGGGACAGGGACATAGGGACAGGGATGGGGGCACAGGGACAGGGGCACAGGGACAGGAATGGGCACAGGGACACAGGGACAGGAGAACGGGGACAGGGATGGACACAGGGACAGGGCAGGGACAGGGATGGGCACAGGGACAGGGACATAGGGACATAGGGACAGGGATGGGGGCACAGGGACAGGGACACACTGGCAGGGCAGGGGCAGGGATGGGAACTGGTAAAGGGACACGGGCACAGGGACAGGGACAAATCATGGATTTGAGAGCAGAGGAGTGGAATTTCTCAGGTTTTTGGGCTTTAAATGTTGGATTAGTAGAATTTCTCTGGTTTTTGGGCTTTAAATCATGGATTTGAGGGTGAAAGAGTGGAATTTCTGAGATTTTTGGGTTTAATTCATGGATTTGAGGGTGGAGAAGTGGAATTTCTCAGGGTCCTGGGCTTTAAATTGTGGATTAGTGGAATTTCTGAGGTTTTTAGCCTTTAAATCATGGATTTGAGGTTGGAAGAATGGAATTTCTCAGGTTTTGGGGCCTTAATTCGTGGATTTGAGGGTGGAGAAGTGGAATTTTTGAGGTTCCTGGGCTTTAAATCATGGATTAGTGGAATTTCTCAGGTTTTGGGGCTTTAAATCCTGGATTAGTGGAATTTCTCAGGTTTTGGGGCTTTAAATCATGGATTAGTGGAATTTCTCAGGTTTTGGGGCTTTAAATCATGGATTTGAGGCTGGAGAACCAGAATTTCTCAGGTTTTTGTGCTTTAAATCATGGTTATAAGGCTGGAGAAATGGAATTTCTCAGGGTTTTGGGTTTTAAATCGTGGATTAGTGGAATTTCTCAGGTTTTGGGCTTTAAATCATGGATTTGAGGCTGGAGAAGTAGAATTTCTCAGGGTCCTGGGTTTTAAATCGTGGATTAGTGAAATTTCACAGGTTTTGGGGCTTTAAATTGTGGATTTGAGCGTGGAAGAGTGGAATTTCTCAGGTTTTGGGCTTTAAATCATGGATTTGAAGTTGAAAGACTGGAATTTTTCAGGTTCCTGGGCTTTAAATTGTGGATTAGTGGAATTTCTCAGGCTCCTGGGTTTTAAATCTGGCTTTGATGGTGGAGAACCAAAATTTCTCAGGGTTTGGGCTTTAAATCGTTGATTTGAGGCCGGAGAACCAGAATTCCTCAGGCAAGGCCATCCCTGACCCTTCTCCTCAGGGAGAAGATGACCATGGAGGTGGTGCTGCTGGCCAAGAAACCCAACGGGATGATCTTCTACAACGGCCAGAAGAGCGATGGCAAAGGCGACTTCGTGTCCCTGGCGCTGCACGAGGGACACCTGGAGTACAGATACGACCTGGGCAAGGGGCCAGCCGTGCTCAGGTGAGCAAAACGGGCTAATTAGCACTCAAAAAATAATTAATGAGGCAATTAAGGGAGTCTAGGTGACTCAGCAAAAGGGGGATTTGAGGTAACGAGATGCAGAACTCCAATTTCGGAGGGCAAAAGTGATTTGTTAATTAAGCAAAAAAGTTGGAGCAAAAATTAATTGAAAGACAGATTTTTTAATTAATTTTATTCAGTATTTCAGTACAGTCAATGTGATTGCTCGTTTGGAGCCTACGCCTCTTTCTAAACATCTTTTTCTAATAAACAAGTTGGGAAAACAGCAGGAAAAAATAATTTCAAGGATTGTTTGGGTTCCTCACGATTTCCCGGGCCAGACTTGTGTGCTTGGCTTTTCCCACAGGCCTCAAGCTGGTGCCTGAAGCCTAAAAATTCCGATTTTCTGACAACTGTCAGTGCCCACAGAGGGCACTCACTGCTTGTTGAGCCACATAGGCGCCCTTAATTGCTTTGTTAATTATCTGTTGATGATTTGTGGGATTGTGATTTGTGGAATCCAATGCCGTTTGTGTTGGAGCAAACGAGGAACCACGATTAACACAGTTATGGTGATGACTAAAATACACAATCCTGGTTTTAGAAGTTGTTTCACCTGTAATGTCAAATTCCATGAAATTCTATCCAATTCCAAATTGGATGGAATTTTCCAAATTCCAAACAAACTAAGCAAGTCCCATCATTAACTCCAATTTTGTTGTACTTAACTTTTGTGGATAAATTCTGAACAATCAGAGCAAGTCCCATCATGAACTCTGATTTTCGATGCACCTTCCTTAAGTTGTTCTGTGATTTTGTGGAGAGATTCTGAATGATCAGACAAATTCATTCCCTCAAAATCTTCACACCCATGGCCATCATTAACTCTGACTTTGATGCACCTTCCTTAAGTTGTTGTGTGATTCTGTGGATGGATTCTGAATGATCAGAAAAATCCATGCAAAACATTCCCTCAAAATCTTCACTCCCATGGCCATCATTAACTCTGATTTTTGATACACCTTCCTGAAGTTGTTGAATGATTTTGTGGATAAATTCTGAATGATCAGACAAATCCATGCAATCACTCCCTCAAAATCTTCCCATCTTCATCTTTACTAGCTGTGTGCTACTAAAAGGAAATCAATGTTTTGTTAATTTGCATGTTTATTACTATTGACTGCTCAGGGCACATTTCCAACTCTGGATTTGCAAAGCTCTCACCTGGGAACTTCCTTTTCCTTTTTTTTTTGTCCCCTCAGGAGCAAGGAGCCAGTGCCTCTCAACACCTGGGTCAGTGTCCTGCTGGAGAGGAGCGGCCGCAAGGGCGTCCTGAGGGTCAACAACGGCGAGAGGGTCATGGGAGAGTCCCCGGTGAGCTGGGAGGGACATGGGGCATGAATTCCTCAGGTTCCTGGGTTTAAATCCTGGATTTGAGGGTGGAGGAATGGGATTTCTCAAGTTCTTGGGTTTAAAATTGTGGATTTGAGGGTGGAGAAGTGGAATTTCTCAGGGACAGGGTCATGGGAGAGTCCCCGGTGAGCTGGGAGGGACATGGGGCAGGAATTCCTCAGGTTTTTGGGTTTAAAATTGTAAATTTGAGGGTGGAGGAGTGGAATTCCTCTGGTTCCTGGATTTAAATTGTGGATTTGAGAGTGCAGGAGTGGAATTTCTCAGGGACGGGGTCATGGGGGAGTCCCCGGTGAGCTGGGAGGGACACGGGGCAGGTTCCTGGGCTTTAAATCGTGGATTTATGGAAAAGTGGAATTTCTCAGGGACAGGGTCATGGGGGAGTCCCCGGTGAGCTGGGCAGGGACATGGGGCAGGAAATCCTCAGGTTCTTGGGTTTAAAATTGTGGATTTGAGGGTATCTCTCAGTAGGGATTCCCAATCTCCCACAATTTTTAACTGAATTTCCCACAATTTTTAACTGAATTTCCCACAATTTTTAACTGAATTTCCCACAATTTTTAACTGAATTTCCCACAATTTTTAACTGAATTTCCCACAATTTTTAACTGAATTTTCCCACAATATTTTTACCAATTAACCAATTTCCACAATTTTTAACCGAATCTCCCACAATTTTTAACTGAATTTCCCACAATTTTTAACTGAATTTCCCACAATTTTTAACTGAATTTTCCACAATTTTTAACCAAATTTTCCACAATTTTTAACCAAATTTCCCACAATTTTAAACCGAATTTTCCACAATTTTTAACTGAATTTCCCACAATTTTTAACTGAATTTCCCACAATTTTTAACCGAATTTCCTACAATTTTTAACTGAATTTCCCACAATTTTTAACCAAATTTCCCACAATTTTTAACCGAATTTCCTATAATTTTTAACCAAATTTCCCACAATTTTTAACCGAATTTCCCACAATTTTTAACCGAATTTCCTACAATTTTTAACTGAATTTCCCACAATTTTTAACCGAATTTCCCACAATTTTTAACCGAATTTCCCACAATTTTTAACCGAATTTCCTACAATTTTTAACCGAATTTCCCACAATTTTTAACCGAATTTTTCACAATTTTTAACCGAATTTCCCACAATTTTTAACCGAATTTCCCACAATTTTTAACCAAATTTCCTACAAATTTTAACCGAATTTCCCAGAGTTTTCAGCCCTCCGAGCGCTGCTCCAGGATTTCCCTGTGGATTTTCTCCCAGTTTTCCTGGCTGAGCCATCCCTGGCATTTCCCTCCCGTGCCCAGCACACTCAGCAGCTCCAGGCCTGTGACTCAGCCCCAATTCCAACCACGTCAGGTCAGCTCCTGCTGGAATATTTTTATTTTCTTCCCATGTTATTCCTGAAGGAAAAGCCCCTCTGGATCAATGGGAAACTGTGGTTTGGAAATCACCGATTCCAGGTGGATTTCTGGATGTTTTTAAGTTTTTTCCAAGGTTTTTAAAACTTTTTTCCAAGGTTTTAAAGCTTTTTCCCAATGTTTTAAAGCTTTTTTCCCTAATCTTTTAAAGCTTGTTTTTCCCAAGGTTTTTAATTTTTTTTCCCAAGGTTTTAAAGCTTTTTTCCCAATGTTTTAAAGCTTTTTTCCCAATGTTTTAAAGCTTTTTTCCCTAATGTTTTAAAGCCTTTTCCCCCAAGGTTTTTAAGGTTTTTTTCTCAAGGTTTTGAAGTTTTTTTCCCAATGTTTTAAAGCTTGTTTTTCCCAAGGTTTTTAATTTTTTTCCCAAGGTTTTAAAGCTTTTTTTCCAAGGTTTTAAAACTTTTTTTCCCAATGTTTTAAAGCTTTTTTTCCAATGTTTTAAAACATTTTTCCCCAAGGTTTTTAAAGTTTTTTCCCAAATGTTTTGAAGCCTTTTTCCTAAATGTTTTTAAGCTCTTTTTCCCCCAAATGTTTTTAAGCTCCAAATGTTTTTAAGCTCTTTTCCCAAATATTTTTAAGCTCTTTTCCCAAATATTTTAAAGCTCTTATCCCCAACTGTTTTTAAGCTCTTTTCCGAAATGTTTTTAAGCTTTTTTCTCCAAAGGTTTTAAAGCTTTTTTTTCCCAAATGTTTCTGCTTGATTCCAGAATGGCTCGGAAGGAAAACTGGATTTCAACAAGCGGCACAGGAATCCAGGGATAAATCCAGGAATAGATCCAGGGATAAATCCAGGAATAAATCAAGGAATAAATCCAGGAATAAATCCAGGAATAAATCAAGGAATAAATCCAGGAATAAATCAAGGAATTCTCCAACGCTCTTCCCAAGGATCAGGATTGGAGCTGTTGGAAAAGAAATGATCCAGAGGCACTCAGATTCATGGAATGCTGCTGGTGAGGGAGGAAATCATGGAATCACAGGAATCCCAATGGAAAAAGGGCAGGAATCCCATCCGATTTTCCCAAATATCCAACCTGGAGCTCCTCTTGAGGCACTCTGGAAAAAGAAACCTGATCCAAACTGGATCCAACTTCGGGGAATTCTGGAGATCCTTGGAGGCCTCTGGGATTCCCTGAGAGAGATTTTATGGAAAAATTCCTGATGGAAATCCCTCTCCATGTTCCTTGGAGGCTCCTGGGATTCCCTGAGAGAGATTTTATGGAAAATTCATGATGGAAATCCCTCCCTGTGTTCCTTGGAGGCTCCTGGGATTCCCTGAGAGAGATTTTATGGAAAATTCATGATGAAAATCCCTCCCTGTCTTCCTTGAGGCCTCTGGGATTCCCTGAAAGGAAAATTCCCAAGGAAAATCCCTCTCCCTGGAATTCCCTGAGAGAGATTTTTATGGAAAATTCCTGATGGAAATCCCTCTCTGTGTTCCTTAGAGACTCCTGGCAGAGCCTGGAATTCCCTGAGAGAAAAATTCCCAAGGAAAACCCCTCTCCCTGGAATTCCCTCAGAGATATTTTATGGAATTCTCAGATCATCCAGGAGCTTCACCTGAGGGCAGAAGTGAAGGTGAGGAGAATCCTGGAATAAAAACTTGGAATAATTTAGACTTGGATAACACCTTAAATCCCATCCAGTTCCACCGAGGACACTTTAAATTCCCAGTTCAAGTCCCAGTTTTTCCTCCCAGCCGGGGAAGGAGGAGCTCGGAGCTCTCCGGACATTTTAATTGTGGTGTTGTCCCTCACTCCGGTTCCGGTGCCATTACTCACTTCCCTCCTGGCTGGTGACGGATTTGGGAATGACTTTGGGAATGTCGGAGCCCAAGGAATGGCCCCAGGGCCCTCCTGCTCCTCCTCTGCCGATTTTCCGGATGTAACCAAAATCCTCCGGCCCTCTGCTGGCGGAATTCCGGCTTTTCCAGCCGTGATCCATGGGAAATGGCTGGGCTAAAAGAAGAGGCTGCCCTGGGAATCTCCAGGAGGAATTTCCTCATGGAAAAGGTGGAATGAGATGTCCAAGGCCACAGGTGGGGACAGGGTACAGGGTGAGGGAAACTCCTCAGGCTGCTCCAAGGAAGGTTAAAAATTGATATTAAAGGAAAATTTCTGGGTTAAATAGGTGCTCAGGCCTTGGAAGAGGCTGCCCAGGGAATCTCCAGCAGGAATTTCTTCATGGAAAATGTGGAATGAGATGTCCAAGGCCACACAGGCCCAGGTGGGGACAGAAATGGGGACAAAGACAGGGACAGGCTGAGGGAAACTCCTCAGGCTGCTCCAAGGAAGGTTAAAAATTGATATTAAAGGAAAATTTCTTGGTTAAAAAGGTGCTCAGGCCTTGGAAGAGGCTGCCCAGGGAATTTCCAGCAGAAATTTCCTCCTGGAAAAGGTGGAATGAGTTGTCCAAGGCCCAGGTGGAGACAGGGGACAGGCACAGGGTGAGGGAAGCTCCTCAGGCTGCTCCAGGGAAGGTTTAAATTGGATATTGAGGAAAAATTCTTAGCTAAATTCTTAGCTAAAAAGGTGCTCAGGCCTTGGAAGAGGCTGCCCAGGGAATCTCCAGCAGGAATTTCCTCATGGAAAAAGTGGAATGAGATGTCCAAGGCCACACAGGCCCAGGTGGGGACAGAGGACATGGAAACTCCTCAGGGTAGGTTTAAATTGGATATTAAAGGGAAAATTCTTGGCTAAAAAGGTGGTCAGGCCTTGGAAGAGGCTGCCCAGGGAATTTCCAGCAGGAATCTCCTCATGGAAAAGGTGGAATGAGATGTCCAAGGCCACACAGGCCCAGGTGGGGACAGAAACAGGGTCAGGGTGAGGGAAACTCCTCAGGCTGTTCCTGGGAAGGTTTAAATTGAATATTGAGGAAAATTTGTTGGCTAAAAAGGTGCTCAGGCCTTGGAAGAGGCTGCCCATGGCATCTCCAGCAGGAATTTTCTCATGGAAAAGGTGGAATGAGATGTCCAAGGCCACACAGGCCCAGGTGAGGACAGGGGACAGGGACAGAGTGAGGGAAGCTCCTCAGGCTGCTCCAGGGAAGGTTTAAATTGAATATTGAGGAAAAATTCTTAGCTAAAAGGTGGTTAGGCCTGGGCTGCCCAGGGAATTTTCAGCAGGAATTTCCTCATGGAAAAGGTGGAATGAGATGTTCAAGGCCACAGAGCTCCAGGTGGGGACAGGGGACAGGGAAACTCCTCAGGGTAGGTTTAAATTCGACATTAAAGGAAAAATTCTGGGTTAAATAGGTGGTCAGGCCTTGGAAAGGCCTGCCCAGGGAATTTCCAGCAGGAATTTCCTCATGGAAAAGGTGGAACAGATGTCCACACAGGCCCGGGTGGGGACAAGGGACAGGGAAACTCCTCAGGCTGCTCCAGAAAAGGTTTAAATTGAATATTGAGGAAAATTTCTGGGTTAAATACGTGGTCAGGCCTTGGAAAGGCCTGCCCAGGGAATCTCCAGCAGGAATTTCCTCATGGAAAAGGTAGAATGAGATGTCCAAGGCCACACAGGCCCAGGTGGGGACAGGGAAACTCCTCAGGCTGCTCCAGGAAAGGTTTAAATTGAATATGGAAAAGGCCTTGGAATTCCTCAAAATTGGAAAAAAAACCACCCCAGGTCTGGAATTGCCTCATGTCCCTAAAAATTAGCAAAGGAAAGGAATTGGGGTCTGGAATTTCCCTCTCTCCTGATGGCTCAGGAATATTCTTGTGCTCCTGCCCAGATTCCAGGGCATTTTCCATCCCCAATCCCACAGGGATGCTCCAAAATCCATCCCCCTGCCATGGATTTCAGTGCTGATCCAGGCAAATGAAAAATAAATGCAATTTTATTTTTAATAAAGCTGGAAGGGAACTCAATCCATCACTGGGAATCTCTTTTTCCATGGGAGAATAATTAAAGCCATTTATTTTTGGGACATAGCATTAAAACTTTAATGCACTTCCACGTGTGTTTGTAGGATTTATATTGATAATTTTTTTATATTTATAATTTTTTAGATTTCATTTTGGAGCTGCAGGAGGGATTCCCCACCTCCTTTTCTCCCTCCTTCCCTTTTCATTAAAATACAAATAATATTTCCAAAGCCATGGAAATGAAGCAAGATTGAAACCTCGTTAGCAGCAATTGGGATAATTATCATATTTGATGAATATTTATGGAGTTTTTCACCTCCTACCTTTACAAATATTTGCATTTTGAAGCAGTCTTGCTTTATAATAAAGAAAAATCAGACAAAACCAATCCGTATTTTGTGTATAATTTGTGATTTCCAGTACTAAAAAAACGTAGGGAAGGCATCCAAAACCTCCAGGAATCTTTGCCATGAGAATTTAAGTGGAAAAGCAGATTTTCCTCGTGTTTAAAGCAGTAAAATAAAGGTGAGGAGCAGCTCCAAATGTGTCTAAATGAGGCCTTTGAGGTTTTTTATTTACACTCCAAACGCTTTTGTCAGAAAAAAAAAAAAAAGCCCTGAGGGAAATCAGGAGCTGGCTCGGAAATGCCAAATTTAAATGGATTTGTGCTCCAAGGAACCAGGAAAGCTCCGGGATTTTGGAAGGTGCTGCTCCTCATCCCCATGCAAAATAACAAGGGGTTAAAAGGGGAAATAAACCACATAAAAGGAGAATTTTAAGGGGAAATAAACCACAAAAAAGGGAGATTTTTAGGGGGAAATAAACCACAAAAAAGGGAGATTTTTAGGGGGAAATAAACCACAAAAAAGGAGATTTTTAGGGGGGAATAAACCACAGAACAAGGATATTTATAGGGGGAAATGAACCACAGAAAAAGGAGATTTTTAGGGGAAAATGAACCACAGAAAAAGGAGATTTTTAGGGGAAAATGAACCACAGAAAAAGGAGATTTTTAGAGGGAAATAAACCACATGGGTTCCTTTATGGAATTACGGAATGCTTTGGGTGGGAAGGGATCTTTCAATCCCATCCAGTCCCATCCCTTCCCATGGGCAGGGACACCTCCCAGTATCCCAGGTTGCTCCAAGCCCCATCCAAGCTGGACTTGGGCACTGCTAGGGATGGAGCAGCCACATCCGGGCCAGCCCTTCCCGATTTTCCCCGAATTCCCAGGATTTTGGGGCGCACAGGCCTCGACCCCGCCGCCTCCTCCCTCCCGCCGCGTCAGCGTTGCCCAGGCAACGCCTAAAATGGCGGCGCAGGCGCGGGGCACGCCGGGAGTTGTAGTGCGGAGACCCCACCGCCCCCGCGCCTCGCCGGCAGCGCGGGACTCGCTTTCCCAGCAGGCACCGCGGAGCCGCGCGGAAAGGCTGAGCTAGTGCATTTACCTGCGGGGAGCGGGGTGCAGGTGGGGTGCGCCGCGGGGGCTGTTGGGATTTGTAGTTCTCAGTGGAGCATCCGCTCGGAGAAGCGGCGCGGCGGGCGGCGGCTACGGGACTACGACTCCCAGGGTGCCGCGGGGCGCAGCGGGCAGGGCGCCGGTGGAGGGCGGGGGGTACGAACGGGAACCTCGGCGGTGCCGGGGGGATGCTCAGGGGAGCCCTCAGGTGAGGAGGAGGAGGAGGAAGCGGGAGGGGGAACGGGCGGTGGCCCCCGGGGCGGGCGGCGAGCCCTGGGTGGGGCCCCATTGTTCGCGGAGAGCCGGGGTGGGCAGCGGTTCCTCATGGATTCCCCGAGTTTTCCGGGGAAATCGGCACCAGGGGGGTCGGAGGGGTTTGGCTTTAGGGTTAAAATTCGCCCCTTGTTCCTTCTCCTTGCCAGGACCTCTTGGGGCCAGCTGGTTGCTGCTGCGTTTGGAAAGGAATCCTTTCCTTCCTATCCTCCCCCCGAAACTTTGGGTGCTTTATTTCCTAATAATTTAACTGGGTTTAAGTCCATTTTTTGTTGCCGGTCTGCGGTTGTTGGGGCTTGTGGGTATTTGGTGTCATGGTTTTGGTGTGTTTTTCCTGGCTGAGCTTCCCCCAAATGCATATCCCAATAATATAGATTTTGGTGTGCCATTTGGGGTTAAAAAACCCCAATTTGGCCATATAAACATTGGGATTGTTGAGCCTGGAGAAGGGAACCTTTGGGGTGACCTCATTGTGACCTTCCAGAGCTACAGAAAAGATGAGAAGGAAATATTCCCAAGGGATGGAGTGACAGCACAAGGGGGAATTAATTCAAAGTGACAAGGAGTGGGTTTAGGTTGGACATTGGGAAGAAATTCCCCCCCGTGAGGGTCCTTAGGCCCTGGTTATTCCATGGATATCCCATCCCTGGAATGTCCAAGGCCAGCCTTGGAGCACCCTGGGGCAGTGCAAGGTGTCCCTGCCATGGTTGGGGGTGGCACTGAATGCCCTTGAAATCCCTTCCAACCCAACCCATTCCTTTATTCCCTTCCCAAACTTTCCCCTGTAGAATATTCCTTTTCCTTGCTGATTTGTTTTAATGCTGCAGCAAGTGCTGTAAGAGCAGAAGGTGTCCCAGCAGTAAATATTCATGCATGTTTACCCAAGGCAGGTGTGGAGCAGCTTTTGCAGCAAAGCCTGGCTTAAGGTGGCTCTGATTGTCTGTAGCACTGAGGTTTTAATTGCTGAGTGAGGTTTTAATCGCTGAGCCCTGTTACAAAACCCCAGCCGTGCAAGGGCAGGACTGGAGCTCTGCTCCAAGCTGGAAAAACGAGTCCTCCTCCAGCTGGGGTTGATAAAAGATTGTTTTGTTCCAGCCTTTATCTCTCTCTTGCCACAGCAGGTTGGTTGTGAAGCAGCTGCGGCGGGGGATGAACAGCAAAGCACAACCCTCAGGTGTTTGCTGGCAGCTGGGCAAGGTGCACAGGGCTCCTGGGAGCCTGCAGGGGCTGGTGAGTGACACTTGCAGCCTTTAAAACCTTTCCATTCTTCTCTCAGTTTTGTCATTTCAATGCTTACAGCCCTTTCATTCTTCTCTCAGTTTTGTCATTTCAGCTTTTAAAACCCTCTGGTTCTGCTCTCAGTTTTATTTCAGCTTTTCCAACCCACTCTGGTTCTGCTCTCAGTTTCATCGTTTCAATGTTAAAAACCCTATAATTCTTCTCTCAGTTTTGTCATTTCAATGTTTAAAACCCTTTCATTCTTCTCTCAGTTTTGTCATTTCAACTTTTCTTCTCAGTTTTGTTATTTCAGCTTTTAAAACCCTCTGGTTCTACTCTCAGTTTTATTTCAGCTTTTCCAGCTCTCTCGTTCTGCTCTCAGTTTTATCGTTTCAGTGTTTAAAGCCTTTTCATTCTTCTCTCAGTTTTATCGTTTCAGTGCTTAAAACCTTTTCATTCTTCTCTCAGTTTTATCATTTCAATGCTTACAGCCCTTTCATTCCTCTCTCAGTTTTATAATTTCAACTTTTCTTCTCAGTTTTGTAATTTCAGCTATTAAAACCCTCTGGTTCTGCTCTCAGTTTTATCATTTCAGTGTTTAAAACCCTTTCATTCTTATCTCAGTTTTATCATTTCAACTTTTCTTCTCAGTTCTGTAATTTCAGCTTTTAAAACTCTCTGGTTCTGCTCTCAGTTTTATTTCAGCTTTTCCAACCCTCTCTGGTGCTGCTCTTAGTTTTATCCTTTCAGCTTTTCCAACCCTCACTGGTTCTATTCTCAGTTTTGTCATTTCAACTTTTAAAACCTCTCTAGTTCTTCTCTCAGTTTTATCATTTTGGCTTTAAAACCCTTTATTTTTTTCAATTTTATCATTTCAACATTTAAAACCGTTTAATTCCTCTCTCCATTTTATCGTTTCAACTTCAGAACTCTGGTTCTTCTCT
The DNA here is from genome assembly GCA_021534815.1 of Acrocephalus arundinaceus. Taxonomy (NCBI): domain Eukaryota; kingdom Metazoa; phylum Chordata; class Aves; order Passeriformes; family Sylviidae; genus Acrocephalus; species Acrocephalus arundinaceus. The sequence continues at coordinate 7,320,653 of JAJEOU010000287.1, read as the reverse complement.
CAGTTTTATCATTTCAATTTTTAGAACCCTCTCTGCTTCTGCTCTCAGCTTTATCACTTCAGAATCAAGAAGCTTTTGGGTGTGATGTGGTTTCAAACCCCAGGGAGTTGTGAAACCACCTGGATTTCAGGCAGAGTTTCTCTTCACTTCCATCCTTTTCCAGCTGCTGAAGTAACTCCCAAGCTCCAGCAGCACTTTCAGCAAGAAAAATGCTGATAATGCAGCAGGAAAAAAAAAAAGGAAACTTTAAAGATAATTAAAGCAGTTTGCTTGCAGGAGTGGGAGGAAAGCCCTTGGTGTTCCTGAGTTGTTTGTGTTGCTTTCAAGAAGCAACAAGAGGCAGAATTCCCACATGGGTTTCATTCCTGTGTTTTGTGGCACTGAGGATCCGAGCTGGCAGTGATTTGGGATTTGTTCCAAACGTGACACCCGGGGTGTGAAATCCTTGTTGGAATTGCAATTCTGCCTCCCCCAAACTGCACTGGCAGGAAAATCCTGAGGGAAAAATATTTTCTAATTCAGGCAGCAGCTTGTGCATGGCATTATATCACTTTTTTTTTTTTTTTTTTCCCAAAATCCACAGGGAAAACACTGCCAAATGTGGAACAGATTTTTTGGGGGAATTGTTTTGCTGTAGGTGTTTGTTCCTGAGGAAATGTGTGGGAAATTTGTGTAGCATGGAACTGTGGGATGGGATGGAGGGAATTTAAAGCTCACCCAGTTCCATCTTTGATCATCCCAGGTTGTTCCAAGCTGGCCTGGGACAATTCCAGGGATGGGACAGCCACAAATTCCCTGGGAATTCCATCCCAGACCCTCTCACAGGGAAGAATTCCTTCCCGATTTCCCACCCAAACCTCCCCTCAGGCTTCATTTCCAAGCTCGGCCTCTCCTCAGTGCTGGTGGATCCTGAATCTCCTGAAGGTCTGGGGGCTTTTCTTCCTCTCTAAATTTCAAATTCTGAGGTAAAACCTCATCCATGGAGGCAGCAGAGTGTTGTGTTTGACCAGAAAATGCTAAAAGGAGTTGTTCCTTTCCGGGGTGTGAAATCCTTGTTGGAATTGCAATTCTGCCTCCCCCAAACTGTGCTGGCAGGAAAATCCTGAGGGAAAAATATTTTCTAATTCAGGCAGCAGCTTGTGCGTGGCTTTATATCTCTTTTTTTCCCCAAATCCAGAGGGAAAATGAGGCCAAACGTGGAACAGATTTTTTGGGGGGAATTGTTTTGCTGTGGGTGTTGGATGCTGAGGAAATGTGTGGGAAATTTGTGTAGCATGGAACTGTGGGATGGGATGGAGGGAATTTAAGGCTCATCCTTTCCACTATCCTGGGTTGTTCCAGGGATGGGACAACCACAAATTCCCTGGGAATTCCATCCCAGCCCCTCTCAGGGAAGAATTCCTTCCCGATTTCCCACCCAAACCTCCCCTCAGGCTTCATTTCCAAGCTCGGCCTCTCCTCAGCGTTGCTGGATCCTGAATCTCCTGAAGGTTTGGGGGCTTTTCTTCCTCTCTAAATTTCAATTTATGAGGTAAAACCTCATCCATGGAAGCAGCAGAGTGTTGTGTTTGACCAGAAAATGCTGAAAGGAGTTGTTCCTTTCTGGGGTGTGAAATCCTTGTTGGAATTGCAATTCTGCCTCCCCCAAACTGTGCTGGCAGGAAAATCCTGAGGGAAAAATATTTTCTAATTTAGGCAGCAGCTTGTGCGTGGCATTATATCACTTTTTTTTCCCCAAATCCAGAGGGAAAATGAGGCCAAACGTGGAACAGATTTTTGGAGGAATTGTTTTGCTGTGGGTGTTTGTTCCTGAGGAAATGTGTGGGAAATTTGTGTAGCATGGAAACGTGGGATGGGATTGGAGGGAATTTAAAGCTCATCCAGTTCCATCTTTGATCATCTCAGGTTGTTCCAAGCTGGCCTGGGACAATTCCAGGGATGGGACAGCCACAAATTCCCTGGGAATTCCATCCCAGCCCCTCTCAGGGAAGAATTCCTTCCTAATTTCAATTCCCCGCCCAAACCTCCCCTCAGGCTTCATTTCCAAGCTCGGCCTCTCCTCAGTGCTGGTGGATCCTGAATCTCCTGAAGGTTTGGGGGCTTTTTTTCCTCTCTAAATTTCAAATTCTGAGGTAAAACCTCATCTATGAAGGCAGCAAAGTGTTGTGTTTGACCAGAGAATATAAAAATAAGTTGTTGTGTTTTTTTCCTGTGGTTTTGAGGAGTGAGATTCATTAAAAGCTCAAATCCTTGCTGGAGTTTGCTGCCCTGGTAATTCCATGCTGGATTTATTCTCTGTCAAGTTCACAAGCTCTTCCCAGCCTTATCTGAGGGCTATTTGATACATTTTTCACATTATTGCATTTTAAAAATACAGATTTTTTTTAAAAAACTGTCTGGTATTCTTTTACAGCTCTTCTGAGGTGTGATTTGAAGAATATTTGATCTATTTTCCACATTATTTTAAAAATACAGATCTTTAAGTCTGATTTTTTTTAATGGAATGAGCCTAAAAATGTCAATTTTTATTGTCCCATCCCTGAATTTCTGCCTCATCCACAGAGATTTAATTCATATATTATGCAAATTAGCTGCTAATTATTGCTGGCTGATAGAGAATCCACCAGGCTGTGAAGAAATCATTGTGGGGCTTGGAGTAAAATTAAGTAAAAATAAAGAGTTTAAAAAATTAAGTAGAAATTAAGTGAAATTAAGTAAAAATAAAGGAATTTTTTAATTAAGTAAAAATTAAGTAAAAAATACTAATTTTTAAAGTGTTTAGAAGCTTTAAAGCAGCTTTTTAACCTCAGCTTTGCTTTCAAACTGGTTCAATAAAAAACACCAACAGCTCCAGACCCATCAAATGTTTCAAAATTGTCTCTGCCTGATGGAAATCAAATTTATTGGCTGGTGGAAATCAAAATTATTGATGCAGAGGCTGGGATGGCTGCAGGGCTGGGCTCAGAAATCACCAGTGCAGCTCCTGATTGTGTCCTGATTTATTTTAGGCATGGAAATCCAAGCAGGACTGAGCTGACTGAGCTGGTTGCCTTCACCAGGAGGAGGAGCCAGCACTTCCAAGGGACTTTTTCCACCCAAATTTCCTCCTTTATTATGATCTGTTCCTCAAGGTTCCTTCTCTAGGTAAGAACAATCTATTTTTTAAATAAGTATTTAATTTCAGGGGTTTTTTTTAAATAAATAGTCCTTCCTCATCTGTGTTTTCTTACTCTTTGAATCATCAGGTATTGACAGAAATCTAAATAATAATTTAATTTTATTAGATTTTGGAATAAATAATCCTTTTTATCCATGTTTTCTTACTCTTTGAGTAATCAGGTATTGACAAAATCTAACTAATAATTTAATTTTATTATATTTTGTAATAAATAATCCTTTTTTCATCTGTTTTCTTACCCTTCCCAGCCCCTTTTTCCCTCTAACTCCTTTAACAAAGGGAAGCAACATTAATAAATAATTTGAATTTATTCCAAATTTTTCTCCAGATCCATGTTTTTCCTGGGAATGGAGGTGCCCTAAGGAAGCACAATTCTTCCTTAATAATTTGAATTTATTCCTGATTTTTATCCAGACCTGGGCATGGAGGTTCCCTAGGGAAGCAGAATTCCTGTCATTAATAAATAATTTGAATTTATTCCCATTTTTTCTCCAGATCCATATTTTTCCTAGGAAAGGAGGTGCCCTATGGAAGCAGAATTCCTGTAATTAATAAATAATTTGAATTTATTCCCATTTTTTCTCCAGATCCATGTTTTTCCTGGGAATGGAGGTGCCCTAAGGAAGCACAATTCTTCCTTAATAATTTGAATTTATTCCTGATTTTTATCCAGACCTGGGCATGGAGGTTCCCTAAGGAAGCAGAATTCCTGTAATTAATAAATAATTTGAATTTATTCCCATTTTTTCTCCAGATCCATGTTTTTCCTGGGCATGGAGGTTCCCTAAGGAAGCAGAATTCCTGTAATTAATAAATAATTTGAATTTATTCCCATTTTTTCTCCAGATCCATGTTTTTCCTGGGAATGGAGGTGCCCTAAGGAAGCAGAATTCCTGTAATTAATAAATAATTTGAATTTATTCCCATTTTTTCTCCAGATCCATGTTTTTCCTGGGAATGGAGGTGCCCTAAGGAAGCAGAATTCCTGTCATTAATAAATAATTTGAATTTATTCCAATTTTTTCTCCAGATCAGTGTTTTTCCTGGGAATGGAGGTGCCCTTTGTCCTTCTCCTAACCAGGCTTGTGGCAGAAGTTGCCGGAAAATCCACAGAAAACTCGGTGGGTGCTCCAGGAATTTTTCCTGCTCTAATCCAGATTATTTTATTTTATTTTATTTTATTTTATTTTATTTTATTTTATTTTATTTTTAATTTTTTAATTTTTATTTTATTTTTATTTTTATTTTATTTTTATTTTGTTTTATTTTTTATATTTTAAAATTACTTTAATTTTTTTTAAATTTAATTTTTATTTTATGTTATTTTATTTTTTATTTTATCTTATCCCAAATTGTCTATATTTTTATTTAAAAAATAAAAATAGAATGGATTTCTAAAACAAAAACAAAATGGATTTCTAAAAATAAAATTGACTTCTAAACCAAAAATAAAATTAAAAAGAAACCAAATTCTCTCCCTCTTGCTGGGAAAAAACAAATTCCAGTGGGTTTGAACTGAATTATCCCAGAATTTCTGTGGAGATTTTTTAATTTGTGGCATTTTCCTCAATGGAAAAGTGGGAATTTCTCTGGGAATTTCTTTCCTCAGGTGCCAGACCCAGAATGTTGTGTGGAAATGTTGGATTCCAACAGCTCCTGCCCCGTCACCCACCAGTGCAGCCCAGGTAGGGAATTCTTTGGGATAAATCCATGGAATTTGGGGTTGGAAAAACCCTTAAAAATCATTTATTCCATGGGAATCCATTGGAGAATTCCAGGCATAAAAAATTCCTGAGTTTTTGTTATTTTTGTTATTTTTGTTGTTTTTGTAATTCCTCCTGTTTTGTTTTTCCCCCTTTGGGAAGTTTTATTTTTCTGGGATAAACATTGAGGGCCTCAGAGTATTCCAGGGATAAAAAAATTCCCAGATTTTCTGGATTTTGATCAGCAAAATCCAGCAGCTGGGGAGTGAAAATGAATTAATTAATAAATATTAATTACTCGTAATTCCTTCTCCTTTTTCCCTTTGGAAAGTTTGATTTTTCCTGGGAATAAACATTGGGAATAAAACCCCTTTAGTGCAGGGAAAAGGGGAATCAGGTGCTGTTTGTAACCCCAAAAAAAGGGAATTTCTGCTGGTTTTTCCCCTCTAAAATCTGGGAATTCTCAGAAAATGAGGAATTTTGTTGGTTTTTATCCCTTTTTCCATATTTTTTTGGGCAGGATGCTACAGGAGGTGGAATGAGGATGGGAGCAGCAGCTGCATCAAATGCAGGAATGAGAGCCTGGCCAGCCCCTCTGGGCACAACCTCAGCGAGTGCAGGAGCTGTGAGTTTTTAATCCATTTTAATTAATTCTTTAATTAAAGAATTCATTCATCCATTTTCATTCATTTTAATTATTGGAATCATTTTAATGAATTCATTGACATCAGGTTCTGCAAAAACTCCTCCAAAAGGCAGCAAAAAATGGAGATTTTTATCCCACATCCTTTAATTAATTTTAATTTTGTGAACTTTAATCAATTTTAATTCTTTTATTAATGAATTGACAGCAATTCCTGCAGCAAAAACTCCTCAAAAATGCAGCAAAAAATGGAGATTTTTATCCCACATCCTTTAATTAGTTTTAATTTTGTGAACTTTAATCAATTTTGATTCTTTTTATTAATGAATTGACAGCGATTCCTGCAGCAAAAACTCCTCAAAATGCAGGAAAAATGGAGATTTTTATCCTTTAATTAATTTTAATTTCATGAACTTTAATCAATTTTAATTCTTTTATTAATGAATTGACAGCGATTCCTGCAGCAAAAACTCCTCAAAAATGCAAGAAAAAATGGAGATTTTTATCTCACATCCTTTAATTAATTTTAATTTCATGAATTTTAATCAATTTTGGTTCTTTTTATTAATGAATTGACAGCGATTCCTGCAGCAAAAACTCCTCAAAAATGCAGCAAAAAATGGAGATTTTTATCCTTTAATTAGTTTTAATTTCATGAACTTTAATCAATTTTAATTCTTTTATTAATGAATTGACAGCAATTCCTGCAGCAACAATGCCTCAAAAATGCAGCAAAAAATGGAGATTTTATCCCACATCCTTTAATTAATTTTAATTTTGTGAACTTTAATCAATTTTAATTCTTTTTATTAATGAATTGACAGCGATTCCTGCAGCAAAAACTCCTCAAAAATGCAGCAAAAAATGGAGATTTTTATCCCACAGAATACAAAAAACTTTCCCAAAGTCCTCGTGGGACTCAGAGCAGGAAAAGCTGTGGAAATTTGGGAATTTGGAGTTTGGCAGGAAGGGAAAAAATGTGAAAATTTGGGATGGGAATGGATTTTAAGTGTAAATTCCATATTTTTCTTTACAGCTGGGAGCAGAGGGATGAATTCCCACATGAACATGAGCACAGTCACTCCTTTCATCCAGAACTTGGGTGAGTACATGGAATTTTGGGGAAATTTTGGGGTTGAAAGAAGGGATTTAAGGAGTTAGAAGTGATTGAATTTGTTAAAATCAGTTTAAAAAGTGATTTAATGAGTTTAAAAAGTGATTTAGTTTGTTGAAATGAGTATAAAAAGTGATTTAATGAGTTTAAAAAGTGATTAAATTAGTTAAAATTAGTTTTAAAAAATGATTTAAGGAGTTTAAGAAGTGATTAAATTTGTGAACATGAGTTTAAAAAGTGACTTAATGAGTTTAAAAAGGATTTAATGAGTTTAAAAAGGATTTAATGAGTTTAAAAAGTGATTTAATTCGTAAAAATGGAGTTTAAAAGTGATTTAATGAATTCAAAAAGTGATTAAATTTGTTAAAATTAGTTTTTAAAAGTGATTTAATGAGTTTAAGGGATTAAATTTGTGAACATAAGTTTAAAAAGTGACTTAAAGAGTTTAAAAAGTGACTTAAAGAGTTTAAAAAATGATTTAATGAGTTTAAAAAGGGATTTAATTTGTAAAAATGGAGTTTAAAAGGGATTTAATGAGTTTTAAAAGGGATTTAATTTGTAAAAATGGAGTTTAAAAGAGATTTAATGAGTTTTAAAGGGATTAAATTTGTTAAAATGAGGCAAAAAAGTGATTTAATGAGTTTAAAAAGTGATTTAATTTGCCAAAACTGATTTAATTTATTAAAATACGTTCAGACTGATTTAACAAGGAGCCCCTGGGTGCTGCTGCTCCCTCTCCAATTTCCCTCCTGCCCCCAAACTCCATTTCAGGCACCTGGAATTATCCAACAGCACCTAAAAATCAGGAATTTGCTCTTTATTTTTATTTAATCCTTTGATGAAAAGAGATCTTTGCTCCAAACCAGATTTTTCTCTCTGTTTTAATTAATTTATTTTTAATTTCTAGGGGGCCCAGAAGTCGCTGCTTCCTTGATTTTGGGGACATTTTTCCTCAGTTTGTTCCTGATCCTTTCCGTGGCTTCTTTTTTCTACCTCAAACGAGCCAACAAACTCCCAAAGATTTTCTACAGAAGGAACAAAGGTAAGAAAAACCTTTAATTAGCCATTCCTTAATGAACTTTGCTGCGTTCATTGAGTGAAATGGGAATTTTTCCTTGAAAATTCCCCATTTTGGGCTGCTGAATTCCCATTTTGGGCTGATAAATTGCCCATTTTGAGGAGAAAATTCCCATCTGAGGAGAAAATTCCCATTTTGGGCTGCTAAATCCCCATTTTGTGCAGAAAATCCCCATTTTGGGCTGCTGAATTCCCCATTTTGTGGAGAAAATTCCCATTCTGGGCTAATAAATTGCCCATTTTAAGGAGAAAATTCCCATCTGAGGAGAAAATTCCCATTTTGGGCTGCTAAATCCCCATTTTGTGGGAAAAAAATCCCCAATTTTGTGGAGAAAATCACAATTTTGTGGGGGGAAAAAAAAATTCCTGACTTTGTGGAGAAAATCCCTGACTTTGTGGAGAAAATTCCCATTTTGAGCTCATAAATTCCCATTTTGTGGAGAAAATTCCCATTCTGGGCTGATAAATTGCCCATTTTGAGGAGAAAATTGCCCATTTTGAGGAGAAAATTGCCCATTTTGAGGAGAAAATTGCCCATTTTGAGGAGAAAATTCCCATTTGGGCTGCTAAATCCCAATTTTGTGGAGAAAATCCCAATTTTGTGGGGAAAAAAAATCCCTGAGTTTTTGGAGAAAATCCCTGGCTTTGTGGAGAAAATTCCCATTTTGAACTCATAAATTCCCATTTTGTGGAGAAAATTCCCATTCTGGGCTGATAAATTGCCCATTTTGAGGAGAAAATTCCCATTTTGAGCTGCTAAATCCCCATTTTGTGTAGAAAATCCCCATTTGTGGCAATGAATTCCCGTTTTGTGGAGAAAATTCCCATTTTGGGCTGCTAAATCCCCATTTTGTGGGAAAAAAATCCCCAATTTTGTGGAGAAAATCACAATTTTGTGGGGGAAAAAAAAATCCCTGAGTTTTTGGAGAAAATCCCTGGCTTTGTGGAGAAAATTCCCATTTTGAGCTCATAAATTCCCATTTTTTGAGCTCATAAATTCCCATTTTGTGGAGAAAATTCCCATTCTGGGCTGATAAATTGCCCATTTTGAGGAGAAAAATGCTCATTTTGAGGAGAAAATTGCCCATTTTGAGGAGATAATTCCCATTTTGGGCTGCTAAATCCCCATTTTGTGGGAAAAAAATCCCCAATTTTGTGGAGAAAATCCCAATTTTGTGGGGAAAAAAAATCCCTGAGTTTTTGGAGAAAATCCCTGGCTTTGTGGAGAAAATTCCCATTTGAGCTCATAAATTCCCATTTTGTGGAGAAAATTCCCATTCTGGGCTGATAAATTGCCCATTTTGAGGAGAAAAATGCTCATTTTGAGGAGAAAATTGCCCATTTTGAGGAGATAATTCCCATTTTGGGCTGCTAAATCCCCATTTTGTGGGAAAAAAATCCCCAATTTTGTGGAGAAAATCCCAATTTTGTGGGGAAAAAAAATCCCTGAGTTTTTGGAGAAAATCCCTGGCTTTGTGGAGAAAATTCCCATTTTGAACTCATAAATTCCCATTTTGTGGAGAAAATTCCCATTCTGGCTGATAAATTGCCCATTTTGAGGAGAAAATTCCCATTTTGAGCTGCTAAATCCCCATTTTGTGTAGAAAATCCCCATTTGTGGCAATGAATTCCCGTTTTGTGGAGAAAATTCCCATTTTGTGGAGATAATTCCCATTTTGGGCTGCTAAATCCCCATTTTGTGGGAAAAAAATTCCCCAATTTTGTGGAGAAAATCACAATTTTGTGGGGGAAAAAAAAATCCCTGACTTTGTAGAGAAAATCCCTGGCTTTGTGGAGAAAATTCCCATTTTGAGCTCATAAATTCCCATTTTGTGGAGAAAATTCCCATTCTGGGCTGATAAATTGCCCATTTTGAGGAGAAAATTCCCATCTGAGGAAAAAATTCTCATTTTGGGCTGCTAAATCCCCATTTTGTGGGAAAAAAATCTCCAATTTTGTGGAGAAAATCACAATTTTGTGGAAAAAGAATTGCCCAATTTTGTAGAGAAAATTCCTGACTTTGTGGAGAAAATTCCCATTTTGAGCCCATAAATTCCCCTTTTGTGGAGAAAATTCCCATTTTGAGCCCATAAATTCCCCTTTTGTGGAGAAAATTCCCATTTTGAGCCCATAAATTCCCCTTTTGTGGAGAAAATTCCCATTTTGAGCCCATAAATTCCCCTTTTGCGGAGAAAATTCCCATTTTGAGCTCATAAATTCCCCTTTTGTGGAGAAAATTCCCATTTTGAGCCCATAAATTCCCCTTTTGTGGAGAAAATTCCTATAAATTCTCCAATCTTGAGAGTCCTACACCAAATAAATTTTACAAATGGGATTTTTGAATATTTTGGTTGGATTTGGGGACAAAATTCCTTTTTTAACAATAAAATTATTCCATCCAGATCTGTATTTTTGGAAAATGAACAATTCCAGCCTTAAATTAATTAAAATAATCTTAATTAATCTCTTTTTTTTCCTCTTTTAGCATCTGTCCTCCAGCCCAGTGAAACAGTGAGTGAATTCTCCTTTTATAGGGACATTAAATAAACAATAATTTCCATTTTAATTAACTAAATTGAAACCTTATTAAGCAACTCTTTAATTGATGAATGAGACTGAAATAAAATCAAACATATTTGAGGGTTCTTTAGATCCAAATTGGGACAAAAATGGAAAAACTGAGTTATTTTTCTAAGAAAAAAACTCTGCAGAGTGAAAATTATAGGAATCCTAAGAAATTCCTAGATTTTTTTAAAGGAAAAATTGTTAAAAAGTTCTTTTTTCACATGAATATTACTGGAATTTTTTAAAATTCCTGGTTTTCTTTAAGGAGAAATTGTTAAAAATTGCTTTTTTTTTGACATTCTCCTTCTCCTGTTCCACAGGCATCCATGATCCCTCCTCCAGCATCTTCAGGTGAGGAATGTTTCCCTGAAATGTGCTAAAAATAACCAGCAAATCCCAGGAATTCTTAGAATAAAGCATGGAACATGTGCAGGGAACAGGAATCCAATGGAATTCGCTTTTTCCAGTGGGATTTGTGGCTTTGATTCGTGCAGGCCAAAATAGGGATGGGATTTTGGATGGAAAATTCAGAATTTTGGGGTTTTGGTTGAGTTTTGTGGGTTTGGGTTTGGGTTTTGTGGGTTTGGTTTGGGTTTTGTGGGTTTAGTTTTGACTTTGGGGTTGAGTTTGTGGGTTTGATTTTGGGTTTGGGGTTGAGTTTGTGGGTTTAGTTTTGGGTTTGTGGGTTTGATTTTGGGTTTGTGGGTTTGATTTTGGGTTTGGGCTTGGGTTTTGTGGGGTTAGTTTGGGTTTTGTGGGATTAGCTTGAGTTTTGTGGGTTTAGTTTTGGGTTTGTAGGTTTGGTTTTGGGTTTGTGGGTTTGATTTTGGATTTAGGGTTGAGTTTTGTGGGGTTAGCTTGGCTTTTGTGGGTTTTGTGGGTTTAATTTTGGGTTTGGGATTGAGTTGTGGGTTTAGTTTTGGGTTTTTGGGGTTGATTTTGGGTTTGGGCTTGGGTTTTGTGGGTTTAGTTTGGTTTTTGTGGGTTTGGTTTTGTGGGTTTAATTTTGAGTTTGTGGGTTTAGCTTTGGGTTTAGAGTTCAGTTTGTGTGTTTAGATTTTGGGGTTCAGTTTTATGGCTTTGGGGTCAAGTTTGTGGCTTTAGATTTCGGGTTCAAGGTTGAATTTTGTGCATTTAGCTTTAAGTTTGAGGCCTGAATCCCCCACAAACCCCAACCCCAACCTCCAACCCCCCCTTACACTCAACCCCCACACCCCCCCTCCTTTTCCCTCAGGGAATTCCTTCCCCAATCCCTTTCCCAGAGGTTTTCCAGGACCTTTTATTTTTATTCCTTGCAGTACGGAAGCCGCGCTACGTCCGCCGGGAGCGCTCCCTGGGCCCGCCCGGCTCCGCCTCCGCCTCCGGCCCCGCCGACAGCCGGGTCAGCAACGTCTGACCCCGACCGGAGCTTCCCGGCCCCTTCTCCCCGCTCCAGGAAATCCCTGGGAGCTGCTGATCCCACAGGAAAACCCAAGGGTTTGTTGTGCCAAATCTCACCCCGAGCGGGGAGGCGGCGCCGGCTCGGGGACGTTCGGGGACTTTTGGAGGCTCCTGCTGCTCCTGCTGCTGCTCCGGAGGATGGGCGAGAATTCCTGAGGGAATTTTGGGGGTTTTTCCCTGTTTGGGGAGAATTCCTGAGGAATTTGGGGGGTTTGTGAGGAGAATCCTTAAGGAATTTGGGGTGTTTTCCCTGTGTGAGGAGAATACCTGAGGAATTTGGGGGGTTTGTGAGGAGAATCCTTAAGGAATTTGGTGTTTTTTCCCTGTTTGAGGAGAATTCCTGAGGAATTTGGGGGGTTTGTGAGGAGAATCCTTAAGGAATTTGGGCTTTTTTTCCTGTTTGGGGAGAATTCCTGAGGAATTTGAAGGGTTTTTCCTGTGTGAGGAGAATTCCTGAGGAATTTGAAGGGTTTTTCCTGTTTGGGGAGAATTCCTGAGGAATTTGAAGGGTTTTTCCTGTTTGGGGAGAATTCCTGAGGAATTTGGGGAATTTGTGAGTAGAAACCTTAAGGAAATTGGTCACTTGTGAGGAGAATCCTTAAGGAATTTTTGGGATTTGTGAGGAGAATCCTTAAGGAATTTGGGGAAAACCCTTAAGGAATCTCAGTGCATTTCCCTGTTTGGAGAGAATCCCTAAAGAATTTTGGGGACTTGTGGGGAGAATCCTGAAGGAATTTGAGGAGAATCCTGAAGGAATTTGGGGGATTTTCCCTGTTTGGGGAGAATCCTTAAGGAATTTGGGGGATTTTTCCTGTTTGGAGAGAATCCTGAAGGAATTTGAGGACTTTCCTTGGGATTGTGACCCCAAAACTGGAGCTGGCAGCGCTGCAGGCCCCAAACTCCTGGAATTTGGGATGTGGATCCATTCCAGGATGGACACTCGGCAAAGGGATCCCCTCAAGTGCCAAGTGATTAATTATGCTAATTGCTTATGCTAATTAACCACAAATAATTAATTACTACAACAATTAAGATGCAGAACGCTTTGGAAGCAAATCCTTCAAATCCCAAATCCCACTGGGAGCATTTTCCTGCTCTCTTGGTGCTCAATCCCAAATTTTGGGGGGAATTTTTCCAGCTGCATCCTTGGATAAAATGTTCTCCAAGGATTATTTTATCCCTGCTGGCCCCATTCCTTATGGAAAAGAGAGAATTCCTGGGTTTTGGAGCACTCAGGGATTTTTGGGATGAGCCATGGGGATCAGGACAGCTCCAGCTGGTGGAAAAATGGGATTTGTTTTGGGGTAAATCCCTGGAATTTGCAGGGCAGCTCCGAGCTCCAGAGGCATTCCCGAATTCCAAGCACCAGCCTCAACATCTCCCATGGATCTTCTTCCTGCCTGAGGAATTTTGGGAAGTTAAAATAGCTGGAAAAGGAATTTTTTCCCTCCCTCCTCCAGCTTTTCCATCCAAGCCTGAGGGGCCCAAATCCATGGAAAAGTCCCTGTGACCCCCTGGAATTCCAAGTCTTTTCCTCCTGGCAGGGCTGGATCTGGGATCCATCCTAAATCCATGGAATTTTCACTGTCACCCCTGGAATTCCAACTCTTTTTCTCCTAAATCCATGGATTTTCATCCTAAACCCATGGAATTTTCACTGTCACCCCATGGAATTCCAACTCCTTTCCTCCTGGCAGGGCTGACTCTGAGATCCATCCTAAATCCATGGAATTTTCACTGCCACCCCTGGAATTCCAACTCTTTTCTTCTTGGCTGGGCTGGATCCATCCTAAATCCATGGAAAACCCCCTGAAATTCCAAGTCTTTTCCTCCTGGCAGGGCTGGATCCTAAATCCACCCTAAATCCATCCCAAATCCCTGGAATTTTCACTGCCACCCCTGGAATTCCAACTCTTTTCATCCTGATTGGGATTGACCTGGGATCCACCCTAAATCCATCCCAAATCCATGGAATTTTCACTGCCACCCTGGAATTCCAACTCTTTTCCTCCTGGCTGGGTTGGATCCAATCTAAATCCATCCTAAATCCATGGAAAACCCCCTGGAATTCCAGCTTTTCTTTCTGCCTGGGATGGATCTGAGATCCATCCTAAATCCACCCTAAATCCATCCTAAATCCATGGAATTTTCACTGCCACCCTGGAATTCCAACTCTTCTTGGCTGGGCTGGATCCATCCTAAATCCATGGAAAACCCCCTGGAATTCCAGCTTTTCCTGCCTGGGGTGGATCTGGGATCCATCCTAAATCCACCCTAAATCCATCCCAAATCCCTGGAATTTTCACTGCCACCCCTGGAATTCCAACTCTTTTCATCCTGACTGGGACTGACCTGGGATCCATCCTAAATCCATGGAAAAATCCCTGACACCCCCTGGAATTCCAACTCTTTTCCTCCTGGCAGGGCTGGATCCAATCTAAATCCATCCTAAATCCATGGAAAACCCCCTGGAATTCCAGCTTTTCTTCCTGCCTGGGATGGATCTGAGATCCATCCTAAATCCAGCCTAAGTCCATCCTAAATCCATGGAATTTTCACTGCCACCCCTGGAATTCCAACTCTTTTCATCCTGACTGGGACTGACCTGGGATCCATCCTAAATCCATGGAAAAATCCCTGACACCCCCTGGAATTCCAACTCTTTTCCTCCTGGCAGGGCTGGATCCAATCTAAATCCATCCTAAATCCATGGAAAACCCCCTGGAATTCCAACTCTTTTCCTCCTGGCTGGGCTGGATCCTAAATCCAGCCTAAGTCCATCCCAAATCCATGGAATTTTCACTGCCACCCCTGGAATTCCAACTCTTCTTGGCTGGGCTGGATCCATCCTAAATCCATGGAAAACCCCCTGGAATTACAGTTTTTCTTTCTGCCTGGGATGGATCTGAGATCCATCCTAAATCCACCCTAAGTCCATCCTAAATCCATGGAATTTTCACTGCCACCCCTGGAATTCCAACTCTTTTCATCCTGACTGGGATTGACCTGGGATCCACCCTAAATCCATGGAAAAATCCCTGACACCCCCTGGAATTCCAACTCTTTTCCTCCTGGCAGGGCTGGATCCAATCTAAATCCATCCTAAATCCATGGAAAACCCCCTGGAATTCCAACTCTTTTTCCTCCTGGCAGGGCTGGATCCTAAATCCACCCTAAATCCATCCCAAATCCCTGGAATTTTCACTGCCACCCCTGGAATTCCAGCTCTGAGCATTCCCAGCTCCCTGTGCTCTTCCCACAGAAATCCTTTGGATCCTCAGCATTCCCTGGCAGGAATTCTCCCTTTTTCCCAAATTTTTTTTTGGGAAAATGAGAACAAAACTCCTGGATCTGCCTCCCCCATGGAGAATCCACATTCCCGTTTTTCCTCAGGATTTCAAACCTGCGAAGAGGAAAATTTGGGATGGGAAGAAATCCATTGATCCCATGGAATAATCCCATATTTTTTTTGGGAATTTTGGGGCAGCTGGATTTGCTTTTATCTCCTTTAAAAAAAAAAAGAGATTTTTGTGGAATTTTCAGGGATAAACCCCAAATCATGGAGAGGCTCCTGTGCCAAAAAAACCTCTGGAATTCCAGATTTTTCCTCTTTATTATGATAAATAAAATTATTCTCCTCCTATCCAAGGAATTCCAGTTGGAACCCTTCCCATTTTTTTGGAAGATTTGGGAAATTCCAACTTGGAATTTTGATCGTTTCCAAATTTTTTTTGTGCTGCTGAGATTTTTTTTTAATTTTTTCCCCTTCTCAGCTGGAGGTTTTATCCTGGAATTCCCAAATTCCAGAGGATTTTCCAAATTCCAAAGGGGAAAAAAAAATAGGAGGAACTATGCAAAAAATTCCAAGGAATTTTGGCACCTCTGGAGCCGGGAATTTCTCCCTGTGAATTGCTGGAATTTAATTTATTGAAGGATTGAAATTGGGATTTTGTGGGATTAAATTTTGGGATTTTGTGGGATTAAAAATTGGGATTTTGTGGGGTTAAAATTGGGATTTTGTGCGATTAAAAATTGGGATTTTATGGGATTAAAAATTGGGATTTTGTGCTATTAAAAATTGGGATTTTGTGCGATTAAAAATTGGGATTTTGTGGGATTAAAAATTGGGATTTTGTGTGATTAAAAATTGGGATTTTGTGCGATTAAAATTTGGGATTTTGTGGGATTAAATTTGGGATTTTGTGGGATTAAATTTGGGATTTTGTGGGATTAAATTTGGGATTTTGTGGGATTAAATTTGGGATTTTATGGAATTAAAAATTGGGATTTTATGTGATTAAAAATTGGGATTTTGTGGGGTTAAAAATTGGGATTTTGTGCGATTAAAAATCTGAAAATGGGATTTGTAACTAAAACCCAAAAAATCCGATTCTGTGTGTAATTAAAATTGAGTTTTTCTCACTGATTTTTACCCAAAAAACGTGAAAATCCCAATGATTTTACCCAAAAAATGTGAAAATCCCAATGTTTTTACCCAGAAAAATCCCAAATCCTGAGATTTTTACTTTTGTTTTTGGTGTGGTTCAGCTTTGTCACCGCTGTGAACTCCTGGTTGAGTTTGTGGGGTTTGGGGTTGGGGTTTGGGGTTTGTGGGTTTGGGTTTGGGGTTGAATTTTGTGGGTTTGGGGTTGAATTTTGTGGGTTTGGGGTTGGGGTTAAGGTTTGGTTTTGTGGGTTAAATTTGGGGATTTGTGGGTTTGGGTTTTGGGGTTGAATTTTGTGAGTTTGGGTTTGGTTTTGTGGGTTTAATTTTGTGGGTTTGGGGTTGAATTTTGTGGGTTTGGGTTTGGGGTTAAGGTTTGGGTTTGTGGGTTACATTTGGGAATTTGTGGGTTTGGGTTTTGGGGTTGAATTTTGTGAGTTTGGGTTTGGGTTCAGGGTTAAGATTTGGGTTTTGGGTTTAATTTTGGGGGCTTGTGGGTTCAGTTTTAGGTTTTGGGCTTGAATTTTATGGGTTTGGGTTTGGTTTTGTGGGTTAAATTTGGGAATTTGTGGGTTTGGGTTTTGGGGTTGAATTTTGTGGGTTTGGGTTTGGTTTTGTGGGTTTGGGTTCAGGATTAAGATTTGGGTTTTGGGTTTAATTTTGGGGGCTTGTGGGTTCAGTTTTAGCTTTTGGGCTTGAATTTTATGGGTTTGGGTTTGGTTTTGTGGGTTAAATTTGGGGTTTTGTGGGTTCAGTTTTGGGTTTTGGGGTTCAATTTTGTGAGTTTGGGTTTGTGGGTTTAATTTTGGGGTTTTGGGGTTTAATTTTGGGGTTTTGGGGTTGAATTTTGTGCGTTTGGTTTTGGGGTTAAGGTTTGGTTTTGTAGGTTAAATTTGGGGTTTTGTGGGTTCAGTTTTGGGTTTTAGGGTTGAATTTTGTGGGTTTGGGGTTGGTTTTGTGGGTTTGGGTTCAGGGTTAAGGTTTGGTTTTGTGGGTTAAATTTGGGGTTTTGTGGGTTTAGTTTTGGGTTTTGGGGTTGAATTTTGTGGTTTGGGTTTGGTTGTTTGGGTTTTGGGGTTTGGTTTTGGGGTTTGTGGGTTCAGTTTTGGGTTTTGCGGTTGAGTTTTGTGGGTTTGGGTTTGGTTTTGTGGGTTTCATTTGGGTTTGTGGTTGAGCTTTGGGGGTTTGTGGGTTTAGGTTTGGGGTTAAGCTTTGTGGTTGGGTTTTGGGGTTAAGGTTTGGGGTTTTGTGGGTTTAGGTTTGGAGTTGAGCTTTGTGAGTTTGGTTTTGGGATTAAAGTTTAGGTTTGAGGATTGAGTTTTGTGGTTTGGTTTTGGGGTTAAGGTTTGGGTTTATGGGTTTAGGTTTGAGTTTTGTGGGTTTGGGTTTGTGCTTGGGTTTGTTGGGTTTACATTTGGATTTGGGGTTAAGGTTTGGGGTTCTGTGATTGAAATTTGTGGGTTCAGTTTTGGGTTTATGGGTTGGGTTTGGGGTTGAGCTTTGGTTTTGTGGGTTTAATTTTGAATTTCCTGGGTTTAGTTTGAGTTTTGGGGTTGAGTTTTGTGGATTTAGATCTGGGGTTTGGGGTTGAAATTTGGCGTTTTGGGGTTGAAAATTGGTTTTTGGGGTTGAAATTTGGTGTTTGGGGTTGAAATTTGGCGTTTTGGGGTTGAAAATTGGTTTTTGGGGTTGAAATTTGGTGGTTTGGGGTTGAAATTTGGTGGTTTGGGGTTGAAATTTGGTGGTTTGGGGTTGAAATTTGGCGTTTTGGGGTTGAAATTTGGTGTTTGGGGTTGAAATTTGGTGTTTGGGGTTGAAATTTGGTGTTTGGGGTTGAAATTTGGTGTTTGGGGTTGAAATTTGGTGGTTTGGGGTTGAATTTCAGTTTTATGAGTTTAATCTTGAGTTTTGTGCCTTTACTTTGGGTTTGGGGTTGAGTTTTGGGGTTTCTCCTCCCTTTGCTCTGTCACATTCCCTTTCCCCTGAGCTGCTTTGGGTTGAAAACCCCAAAACTGCGTTTGGAAATTCACTTTGAACCACCCCAAAT
This sequence comes from Acrocephalus arundinaceus, assembly GCA_021534815.1. Classification (NCBI taxonomy): domain Eukaryota; kingdom Metazoa; phylum Chordata; class Aves; order Passeriformes; family Sylviidae; genus Acrocephalus; species Acrocephalus arundinaceus. The sequence continues at coordinate 7,302,442 of JAJEOU010000287.1, read as the reverse complement.
CCCCGGGTTTGGGGCTTTGTAAAAAGTGCCAAAATAAAGATTGGAGCTTTTCCTTTTGGGGTTTGGAGCTTTTCCTTTTGGGGTTTGGAACTTTTCCTTTGGGGGTTTGGAGCTTTTGGGGTTTGGAGCTTTTCCTTTTGGGGTTTGGAGCTTTTCCTTTTGGGGTTTGGAACTTTTCCTTTGGGGGTTTGGAGCTTTTGGGGTTTGGAGCTTTTGGGGTTTGGAACTTTTGGGGTTTGGAGCTTTTGGGGTTTGGAACTTTTCCTTTTCGGGTTTGGAACTTTTCCTTTTGGGGTTTGGAACTTTTGGGGTTTGGAACTTTTCCTTTTGGGGTTTGGAGCTTTTCCTTTTGGGGTTTGGAACTTTTGGGGTTTGGAGCTTTTCCTTTTGGGGTTTGGAGCTTTTCCTTTTGGGGTTTGGAGCTTTTGGGGTTTGGAGCTTTTGGGGTTTGGAACTTTTGGGGTTTGGAGCTTTTGGGGTTTGGAGCTTTTCCTTTTCGGGTTTGGAACTTTTCCTTTTGGGGTTTGGAACTTTTGGGGTTTGGAACTTTTGGGGTTTGGAACTTTTGGGGTTTGGAACTTTTGGGGTTTGGAGCTTTTCCTTTTGGGGTTTGGAGCTTTTGGGGTTTGGAACTTTTCCTTTTGGGGTTTGGAGCTTTTCCTTTTGGGGTTTGGAGCTTTTGGGGTTTGGAGCTTTTCCTTTTGGGGTTTGGAACTTTCCCTTTTGGGGTTTGGAGTTTCCCAATGGAATTCCCAATTCCCTTTCCCAGGGACGTCATTTCCATCGTTGATTTTGGGCTGATTTCTTTGAATTTCGTGGTTTTCCTTTTCATTCCATGGATTTCCTTTGAATTCCATGGATTTCTTTTGGATTTCTTTTTAATTCCATGGATTTCTTTTAGATTTCTTTTTAATTCCATGGATTTCCTTTTAATTCCATGGATTTCTTTTTAGTTTTGTGGATTTCTTTTGGATTTCTTTTTAATTCCATTAATTTCCTTTTAATTTCATGGATTTTGTTTGGCTTTCCTTTTAATTCCGTGGATTTCCTTTTAATTCCATGGATTTCTTTTGAATTTCTTTTTAATTCCATGGATTTCCTTTTAATTCCATGGATTTCCTTTTAATTCCAGATTTCTTTTTAATTTCAAAAATTTCTTTTCATTTCATGGACTTTTTTTTTTTTTTTTTTTTTTAAATTTCATGGATTTCTTTTCATTTCATTCCTGGAAATCCCTGGAGCTGGGAAATCCCTGGAAAAGGGAAATCCCTGGAGCTGCGGCCACTGGGGGGAGTAGAGGGCAGGGAGAGCCCCGCTCGTGGATTTTAGTCCAGGGAAATTGAGTTGGAATCGCGATTTTCCAATAATTCCCAGGAAATCTCTGAGTCCTCCTGGATCCTGTGGAATCCCTGGGAAAAATGAATTCGTTAATTGCCTTTGGATCAGAAAATCCCGGGATTCTGACCCAGGAAAGTGTTGCTGGGACAGCGATTTTCCAGTAATTCCTGGGAAATCCTCTGAATCCTCTGGAGCTGCTCATCCCACAGAATCCCTGGGAAAAAAATGAGTTTGTTAATTGCCTTTGGGTCAGAAAATCCCGGGATTTTTGACTCAGGAAAGTTGAACTGGGAGCCCAATTTTCCAGTAATTCCCAGGAAATCCTTTGAATCTTTCTGGAGCTGCTCATCCCACTGAATTCCTGGAAAAAAATGAGTTCATTAATTGCCTTTGGATCAGAAAATCCCAGGATTTTGACTCAGGAAAGTGTTGCTGGGACAGCGATTTTCCAGTAATTCCTGGGAAATCCTCTGAATCCTCTGGAGCTGCTCATCCCACAGAATTCCTGGAAAAAATGAGTTTGTTAATTGCCTTTGGATCAGAAATTCCCAGGATCTTGACACAGGGAAGCGCCGCTTTTCCCGCTCTTTTCCCAGGAACAGGTGAATCCTCTGGAGCTGCTCATCCCACAGAATCCCTGGGAAAAAACGAGTTCATGAATTGCCTTTGGATCAGAAAATCCCAGGATTTTAGTCCGGGGAAGTGGTGCCAAGACCGCGATTTTCCAATAATTCCCAGGAAATCCTCTGAGTCCTCCTGGATCCTGTGGAATCCCTGGGAAAATACAATTTGTTAATTGCCTTTGGATCAGAAAATCCTGGGATTTTTGACTCAGGAAAGTTGAACTGGGAGCACAATTTTCCAGTAATTCCCAGGAAATGCTCTGAGTCTTTCTGGAGCTGCTCATCCCACAGAATCCCTGGAAAAAACGAGTTCATTAATTGCCTTAGGATGAGAAATTCTCAGGATTTTGCCCCAAGGACGTGGCACTTTTCCCGGGAACAGGTGAATCCTCTGGAGCTGCTCATCCCACAGAATCCCTGGAAAAAATGAGTTCATGAATTGCCTTAGGATGAGAAATTCCCAGAATTTTAACCCAGGGAAGCAGCACTTTTCCCGCTCTTTTCCCAGGAACAGGTGAATGCTCTGGAGCTGCTCATCCCACAGAATTCCTGGGAAAAACCGAGTTCATTAATTGCCTTTGGATGAGAAATTCCCAGGATTTTAACCCAGGGAAGCGCCGCTTTTCCCACTCTTTTCCCAGGAACAGGTGAATCCTCTGGAGCTGCTCATCCCACAGAATTCCTGGGAAAAAACGAGTTCATTAATTGCCTTTGGATCAGAAATTCCCGGGATTTTGGCCCAGGGAACTGGTGCTGGGAGCACAATTTTCCAGTAATTCCCAGGAAATCCTGTGAATCCTCTGGAGCTGCTCATCCCACAGAATCCCTTGGGAAAAAAATGAATTTGTTAATTGCCTTTGGGTGAGAAAATCCCGGGATTTTTGACTCAGGAAAAAGTGGTACTGGGAGCACAATTTTCCAATAATTCCTGGGAAATCCTTTGAATCTTTCTGGAGCTGCTCATCCCACAGAATTCCTGGAAAAAATGAGTTCATGAATTGCCTTTGGATCAGAAAATCCCAGGATTTTCACACAGGAAAGTGGTGCCGGGAGCACAATTTTCCAATAATTCCTGAGAAATCCTCTGAGTCCTCCTGGATCCCGTGGAATCCCTGGAAAAACCATTTCATTAATTGCTTTTGGATCAGAAAATCTCAGGATTTTGACTCCTGAAAGTGGTGCTGGGCGCACAATTTTCCAATAATTCCCAGGAAATCCTTTAAATCTTTCTGGAGCTGCTCATCCCACTGAATTCCTGGGAAAAAAATGAGTTCATTAATTGCCTTTGGATCAGAAATTCCCGGTATTTTAACCCAGGGAAGCGCCGCTTTTCCCGCTCTTTTCCCAGGAACAGGTGTCTCCTCTGGAGCTGCTCACCCCACAGAATCCCTGGAAAAAAATGAATTTGTTAATTGCCTTAGGATGAGAAATTCCCAGGATTTTAGCCCAGGGAACTGGTGCTAAAACCAAAATTTTCCAATAATTCCCAGGAAATCCTCTGAGTCCTCCTCAATCCTGTGGAATCCCTGGAAAAATGAATTTGTTAATTTCCTTTGGATCTGAAAATCCTGGGATTTTCACACAGGAAAGTGGTGCTGGCACCGTGATTTTCCAATAATTCCCAGGAAATCCTGTGGATCCTCTGGAGCTGCTCATGCCCTGGAATCCCTGGAAAAAACGAGTTCATTAATTGCCTTTGGATGAGAAATTCCCAGGATTTTGACTCAGGAAAGTGCTGCTGGGACTGCAATTTTCCAATAATTCCCAGGAAATCTCTGAATCCTCTGGAGCTGCTCATCCCACAGAATCCCTGGGAAAAAAATGAGTTCATGAATTGCCTTTGGATCAGAAATTCCCAGAATTTTAACCCAGGGAAGCGCCACTTTTCCCGCTCTTTTCCCAGGAACAGGTGTCTCCTCTGGAGCTGCTCATCCCACAGAATCCCTGGAAAAAATGAGTTCATGAATTGCCTTTGGATCAGAAATTCCCAGAATTTTAACCCAGGGAAGCGCCACTTTTCCCGCTCTTTTCCCAGGAACAGGTGTCTCCTCTGGAGCTGCTCATCCCACAGAATCCCTGGAAAAAATGAGTTCATGAATTGCCTTTGGATCAGAAATTCCCGGTATTTTAACCCAGGGAAACGCCACTTTTCCCGCTCTTTTCCCAGGAACAGGTGGCTCCTCTGGAGCTGCTCATCCCACAGAATCCCTGGAAAAAAATGAATTTGTTAATTGCCTTTGGATCAGAAATTCCCGGTATTTTAACCCAGGGAAGCGCCACTTTTCCCGCTCTTTTCCCAGGAACAGGTGAATCCTCTGGAGCTGCTCATCCCACAGAATCCCTGGAAAAAACGAGATCATGAATTGCCTTTGGATCAGAAATTCCCAGGATTTTAACCCAGGGAAACGCCACTTTTCCCGCTCTTTTCCTGGGAACAGGTGAATCCTCTGGAGCTGCTCATCCCACAGAATTCCTGGGAAAAACGAGTTCATGAATTGCCTTTGGATGAGAAATTCCCAGGATTTTAGCCTGGGGAAGTGGTGCCAAGACCGCGATTATCCAATAATTCCCAGGAAATCCTCTGAGTCCTCCTGGATCCTGTGGAATCCCTGGGAAAAATGAATTCGTTAATTACCTTTGGATCAGAAATTCCCGGTATTTTAACCCAGGGAAGTGCCGTTTTCCCGCTCTTTTCCCAGGAACAGGTGGCTCCTCTGGAGCTGCTCATCCCACAGAATTCCTGGAAAAAACGAGTTCATGAATTGCCTTTGGATCAGAAATTCCCGGTATTTTAACCCAGGGAAGCGCCACTTTTCCCGCTCTTTTCCCAGGAACAGGTGAATCCTCTGGAACTGCTCATCCCACAGAATCCCTGGAAAAAACGAGATCATGAATTGCCTTTGGATCAGAAATTCCCAGAATTTGAACCCAGGGAAGCGCCGCTTTTCCCGCTCTTTTTCCAGGAACAGGTGAATCCTCTGGAGCTGCTCACCCCACAGAATTCCTGGAAAAAAATGAGTTCATGAATTGCCTTAGAATCAGAAATTCCCGGTATTTTAACCCAGGGAAGCGGCTCTTTTCCCGCTCTTTTCCCAGGAACAGGTGTCTCCTCTGGAGCTGCTCATCCCTGGAATAACCCCGGTCGTTAATCCCGGCTCCAAGGCCGGGCTTTAATGAGCCGAGCCCAAGCTCTGCTATCTTATCTGGGCCCGATAAGCAGCGAACGTTCCGGGGCGGGGTCAGAAATCCCATAAAAATTGGATTTTATCCCATTTTTATGGATGGGGATGAAAAGCCGCGCTCTGCTGGGGGCTGTTTGCTCAGGCAGGACAAACCCAGCTCCAGAATAATTCCTGGAGCAGGAAAAAAAATGTTTTCCAAGTCCTAAAAACCTTTTAAAAACATTTTTATTTTATTTAATTTATTTGTTGAGTTTGTTGTTTATTTTATTTAAAGAGCGAGGATAGGACACTCTCTTTTTTTCTCTTTTTTTCTCTTTTTTTTTCATTTTTTCTCTTTTTTTTCTCCTTTTTTCCTTTTTTCCTTTTTTCTCTTTTTTTCCCTTTTTTCTCCTCCTTTTTCTCTCCTTTTTTCTCCTTTTTTTTCTCCTTTTTCCCTCCTTTTTTCCTCCTTTTTTCCTCCTTTTTCTCTCCTTTTTTTCTCCTTGTTTCCTCCTTTTTCTCTCCTTTTTCTCTCCTTTTTCTCTCCTTTTTCTCTCCTTTTTCTCTCCTTTTTCTCTCCTTTTTTCCTCCTTTTTTTCTCCGTTTTTCTCCTTTTTTCTCTTTTATTTCCTCTGTTTTTCCTCTTTTTTTTCCTCTGTTTTTCCTCTTTTTTTTCCTCTGTTTTTCCTCTTTTTTTTCCTCTTTTTTTCCTTCTTTTTTCCTTCTTTTTTTCCTTCTTTTTCCCTCTTTTTTCCCTCTTTTTTCCCTCTTTTTTCCCTCTTTTTTCCCTCTTTTTTCCCTCTTTTTTCCCTCTTTTTTCCCTCTTTTTTCCCTCTTTTTTCCCTCTTTTTTCCCTCTTTTTTCCCTCTTTTTTCCCTCTTTTTTCCCTCTTTTTTCCCTCTTTTTCTCCTTTTTTCTCCTTTTTTTCTCCTTTTTTTCTCCTTTTTTTCTCCTTTTTTTCTCCTTTTTTTCTCCTTTTTTCCTCTGTTTTTCCTCTTTTTTTCCCTCTTTTTCCCTCTTTCCTCTCGCTTTTTTTTTCTTGCTTTTTTCTCTTCCAGGTTCTGCTTTTCCTGCTTTTTTTTTGGGATAAAATTTGTATCTCACCCTCCTTATCCTGGACAGGTGTTTGATTCTGGTTTTTCTTCACTTTTTTGGGGGATAAAATTTTTATCTCACCCTCCTGCATCCCTCATCCATCATTTTCAGGTGTTTGTTAAAATAAATTGTGCAATAAATGCCACAAAATGGGACAAAACTCTGCATAAACATTCAGAGTGATGATAATTTGTATTTCGAGGGAATATTTCCCTTTTTCCTCTGATTTATTCTCCATCTCCAAGTTTTACTGGAAAATTTCCTTTGTGTTTTAGGGTTTTGCTCTCCCCATTTGTGAGGTGAACTTGCCTGAATTTCAACCCTCAAACAGCTAAAAACAACAAAAAACCAACAATAAATCATTAATTTCACCAATTTCAGTTATCAGAACCATGAATTACTGAGGACAAACCCTTCCAAGAGGAAAACCTGGAATTTTTGCTGCTCGCTGACCGTGTCCGAGGCTTTTATTTGGTTTTTTTTTTCTTTCCCAGCTGCTTTTCCTGCTCCAACGACCCAGAGGCAATTAAAAAAGTCGCTTTTAATGAACCTTTAATTGTGCAGGTGCTCAAGCAGCTCCGGGAGCTCCCAGGGTGGAAAAGGGCAGGTGCAGAAAAGGAAAAAAAAAAGGGATAAACCTGAGTTTAACAAGGACAAACACCATAAAAACACCGGGAGATTTGTGCTGGGGCTCAGCTGGCACTGCCAGGGGAGAAAAAATTGAGTTTTCCTACTGGGAATAAAAATTTTTCTCGTTGGGAGGGAGCTGAAATCAGCTCGAGGGTAAAAATGAGATTTTTTTCAAGATTTGGCTGGGAAATTTTGGGGTTTTTGGTGTATTTGTTGAGGGGAGAGAAAAAAATTGAGTTTTCCTACTGGGAATAAAAACATTTCTCATCAGGAGGGAGCTGAAATCAGCTCAAGGGTAAAAAAATGAAAGATTTTTCAAGATTTGGATGGGATATTTTGGGGTTTTTTCAGTGGATTTGCTGAGGGGAGGGAAAAAAAAATTGAGTTTTCCTACTGGGAATAAAAACATTTCTCGTCAGGAGGGAGCTGAAATCAGCTCGAGGGTAAAAAATGAGATTTTTTTCAAGCTTTGGATTGGATATTTTGGGTTTTTTCAGTGGATTTGCTGAGGGGAGGGAAAAAAATTGAGTTTTCCTACTGGGAATAAAAATTTCTCATTGGGAGGGAGCTGAAATCAGCTCGAGGGTAAAAAATGAGAGATTTTTTCAAGCTTTGGCTGGGATATTTTGGGGTTTTTGGTGTATTTGCTGAGGGGAGGGAAAAAAAATTGAGTTTTCCTACTGGGAATAAAAACATTTCTCGTTGGGAGGGAGCTGAAATCAGCTCGAGGGTAAAAAATGAGATTTTTTTCAAGCTTTGGCTGGGATATTTTGGGGTTTTTGGTGTATTTGTTGAGGGGAGGGGAAAAAAATTGAGTTTTCCTACTGGGAATAAAAATTTCTCATCAGGAGGGAGCTGAAATCAGCTCGAGGGTAAAAAATGAGATTTTTTTCAAGCTTTGGATTGGATATTTTGATTTTTTTGGGTGGATTTGCTGAGGGGAAGGAAATTTCTCTTGGAAATCTGATGTTTTCCTAGAATGAGCCAAGGGATTCCTCACAGAACAGAAATCCTGGAATATCCCGAGCTGGAAAAACTCCACAAAAATCACCCAAGTTTCCTGCTGTGTTTTAGGTTTTTTAAATTTCTTTCCTCAATTTCCTGCTCCCAGGTGGGAAAATACTGGGAAAATTCACTTTACACTGAGTTATTTCCATCTCCTTTGGTTTAAAAGTTGCTTTTTGAGGTGTCTGGATGCAGTTTTGGGTCTGATCCCAATTTTCTCACTTTTTTTTGACTTCCTCAGGGAGCTGAGGGGATTTGGGCCTTTTTTCTTTCCTTTGTGTTTTAAAGTTTTACTCTCCCCGTTTGTGAGGGGAATGTGCCTGAATTTCAACCCTATAAGAGGAAAAAAAGGATAAAACAGCAACAAATTGTTGTTTTTACCAATTTCTAGAATCATATTTGTTAATTAGTTTTGTTTCAGCACTGCTGAGGGGATTTGGGCCTTTTCCTTGGCCTGGAGTCTTTAAAATTTCCTTTGTGTTTTAAGGTGAATTCTCCCCATTTGTGAGGGGAATGTGCCTGAATTTCAACCCTCTAAGGGGAAAAAAAGGATAAAAATAGCAATAAATTATTGTTTTTATCAATTTCAGTGATCAGAATTGTTAATTAGTTTTGTTTCAGCCCTTCTGAGGGGATTTGGGCCTTTTCCTTGGCCTGGAATTTTTTCTATTTCCTTTGTGTTTTAAGGTGAATTCTCCCCATTTGTGAGGGGAATGTGCCTGAATTTCAACCCTCAAAGAGGAAAAAAAGGATAAAAATAGCAACAAATTGTTGTTTTTACCAATTTCAGTGATCAGAATCGTGAATTAGTTTTGTTTCAGCACTTCTGAGGTGATTTGGGCCTTTTCCTTGGCCTGGAGTCTTTAAAATTTCCTTTGTGTTTTAAGGTGAATTCTCCCCGTTTGTGAGGGGAATGTGCCTGAATTTCAACCCTCAAAGAGGAAAAAAAGGATAAAAATAACAATAAATTATTGTTTTTATCAATTTCAGTGATCAGAATTGTGAATTAGTTTTGTTTAAGCCCTTCTGAGGGGATTTAGGCCTTTTTCTTGGCCTGGATTTTTTTCTATTTCCTCTGTGTTCTAAGGTGAATTCTTCCACTTTGTGAGAGGAATGTGCCTGAATTTCAACCCTCAAAGAGGAAAAAAAGGTTAAAAATAACAACAAATTATTGTTTTTATCAATTTCAGTGATCAGAATCGTGAATTAGTTTTATTTAAGCCCTTCTGAGGGGATTTAGGCCTTTTTCTTGGCCTGGATTTTTTTCTATTTCCTCTGTGTTCTAAGGTGAATTCTTCCACTTTGTGAGGGGAATGTGCCTGAATTTCAACCCTCAAAGAGGAAAAAAAGGTTAAAAATAGCAATAAAATATTGTTTTTATCAATTTCAGTGATCAGCATTGTGAATTAGTTTTGTTTAAGCCCTTCTGAGGGGATTTGGGCCTTTTCCTTGGCCTGGATTTTTTATCTTTCCTTTGTGTTTTAAAGTTTTACTCTCCACATTTGTGAGGGGAATGTGCCTGAATTTCAACCCTCAAAGAGGAAAAAAAGGATAAAAATAACAATAATTTGATATTTTTACCAATTTCAGTGATCAGAATTGTGAATTAGTTTTGTTTCAGCTCTTCTGAGGGGATTTGGGCCTTTTCCTTGGCCTGGGGAATTTTTTCTATTTCCTTTGTGTTTTAAGGTGAATTCTTCCCGTTTGTGAGGGGAATGTGCCTGAATTTCAACCCTCAAAGAGGAAAAAAAGGTTAAAAATAGCAATAAAATATTGTTTTTATCAATTTCAGTGATCAGAATTGTGAATTAGTTTTGTTTAAGCCCTTCTGAGGTGATTTGGGCCTTTTTCTTGGCCTGGATTTTTTATCTTTCCTTTGTGTTTTAAAGTTTTACTCTCCACATTTATGAGGGGAATGTGCCTGAATTTCAACCCTCAAAGAGGAAAAAAAAGGATAAAAATAGCAATAAATTATTGTTTTTATCAATTTCAGTGATCAGAATTGTGAATTAGTTTTGTTTAAGCCCTTCTGAGGTGATTTGGGCCTTTTTCTTGGCCTGGATTTTTTATCTTTCCTTCATGTTTTAAAGTTTTACTCTCCACATTTGTGAGGGGAATGTGCCTGAATTTCAACCCTCAAAGAGGAAAAAAAGGATAAAAATAACAATAATTTGATATTTTTACCAATTTCAGTGATCAGAATTGTGAATTACTTTCATTTCTGCCCTTCTGAGGGGATTGTGCTGCTTCCAGCCACAGACCAGGAAAATGATTTATATTTTCAAACAAAGGAGAAAACAAACTCAGCTCACAGGATTAAAGTTCCTCTCCCAGCTCTGTTATCTCCTCATTTTTCCAGGAAAATCCTGCCAATCCCTTCCCTCATCCCTGCACCCCTGGAAACCTGGGAAAAAAAGGATGGGGAGGGAAAAAAAAAAAAAAAGGGAATTTCCCCCCATTTTCCTCTTAGACAAAGAATTCTCTCCTCACAAAATAAATAACAAACCCAACCAAGCAGAGCCTTGGGAGCCTCTGGTTTTTCCTCGCCGGGAGCCGAAGTTAAAAATTATTCAGAGTAAAAATTCCTGGCCTGTGAAGCGGAGGCTCCGACTGTACCAGGCAAAGATTTCCACCAGCGTTCCCTCCGAGATAACAGAGCAGGAAGAAATCCTCTCTTCCCAGATTCCATCGGCAGCTCCCATTCCCACCTCCTTTTCCCTCATTTTCCTTCATTTTCCCTCATTTTTCCTTCATTTTCCCTCATTTTTCTCCCCTTTGGGATGAGAATTCGGCCTCTTCTCCTCTGCTTTTGCTGGAGTTTCAAGGACAAAGACAACGGGGCCGCCACAAGTAAGTGTTGGACTTTATCCTCTCCTAAGGAATTTATTTAAATTTTTTTTCCTGAGAGATTCTTGGATTAGGATTTTTAATTTTTTAGAGCATTTTTATAGGAGCAAACAAAAAAAAAGGGTAAAAAATCCTGGATTTTGAGGCACTCAGGGTGAATTCTAACAGGGAAACTTCTTGAGGCATGGATTAGGGATAAAGATTTTTCCCACTTTTCTGGTGATTCCCAAAAATTCCCGGCCCTGGATGCAGTTTGAGAAGCAGGAGGAAAGGAATTCCATTGGAAAATAAAAGGATAAACCATTTTTTTCCTTATTTTTTGAATCCCGGGGATGTGTTGGGGTTGGTGTTGTCTGGGATCACATCTGGGATGTTTTGTAGGGGATGGGAGCTTGGAATGTTGGAATATTCCCGATTTTTCCTCTCTGAGGGATCCCAGAGCTGGAAAATCAGGGATTTATACTTTGGAACAATCCCAAACTCCCTAAATTTTTTTACATGTGGGTGAAGAGAGGGAATTTGATGGAAATCTTGGATTTTGGGGGATTGCTTTGAATGCAGCCTTTGCTGAAAGGGCTGAAAGCTCTGGGATTAAAATAAATTATTATTATAATTATTATTATTATTAATAAATTATTGTGGGGTCTGGCAGCATTGAATATCCCTAAAATCATCCAAAAGTCCCCAGGATTATCCAGAGGTTCCCTAAAACCATCCAAAAACTCCTAAAATCATCCAAAGATTCCTAGAACAATCCAAAGGTCCCTAAAATGATCCAGAGGTTCCCAAAAATCCTCCAAAAAATCCCTAAAATCATCCAAAGATCCCTAAAATCATCAAAAAAAATCCCTAAAATCCTGCAGAGATCCCTAAAATCATCCAAAGATTCCCAGAACAATCTGGAGGTCCCTAAGATCATTCAAAGACCCCTAAAATCCTCCCCAAAAAATCCCTAAAATCCTCCAGGACTCCCTAGAACCACCCAAAAATGCCTAAAATTCTCCCAAAAAATCCCTTAAATCCTCAAGAAAATTCCCTAAATTTTTCCAGAACTCCCTAGAACCACCCAACAATCCCTAAAATCCTCCCCCAAATCCCAAACACCCTCCAAAAATCCCAAAAATCCTCCCAAAAATCCCAAAAATCCCTGAGCTCCTCAGCCTGGCTCCCAGCCTCGTCCTCTGCTTATTTATCCAGCAGGACCCCCCCGCATCCCTGGGAATAAAGAATTCCTGGATTTCTTTGGGATTAAAGAAATCCCAGATTTCCTTGGGGATTAAAGAATTCCCAGGTTTCTTTGGGAATAAAGAATTCCCAGGTTTCTTTGGGAATAAAGAATTCCCAGGTTTCTTTGGGAATAAAGAATTCCCAGGTTTCTTTGGGAATAAAGAAAGAATTCCTGGATTACTAAGGGAGTAAAGAATTCCTGGGTTTCTTTGGGATTAAAGAATTCCCAGATTTCTTTGGGGAATAAAGAATTCCCGGATTTCCTTGGGGATTAAAGAATTCCCAGGTTTCTTTGGGAATAAAGAATTCCCAGATTTCCTTGGGGTTAAAGAATTCCCGGGTTTCTTTGGGATTAAAGAAAGAATTCCCAGATTTCTTTGGGGAATAAAGAATTCCCAGATTTCTTTGGGGAATAAAGAATTCCCAGATTTCTTTGGGGAATAAAGAATTCCCAGATTTCTTTGGGGAATAAAGAATTCCCAGATTTCTTTGGGGAATAAAGAATTCCCAGATTTCTTTGGGGATTAAAGAATTCCCAGATTTCTTTGGGGATTAAAGAAATCCCAGATTTCTTTGGGGATTAAAGAATTCCCAGGTTTCCTTGGGGATTAAAGAATTCCCAGGTTTCCTTGGGGATTAAAGAATTCCCAGGTTTCCTTGGGGATTAAAGAATTCCCGGGTTTCTTTGGGAATAAAGAATTCCCAGGTTTCCTTGGGGATTAAAGAATTCCCGGGTTTCTTTGGGAATAAAGAATTCCCGGGATTTCTTTGGGAATAAAGAATTCCCAGCTTTCTTTGGGAATAAAGAATTCCCAGCTTAGGGAATAAAGAAAGAATTCCCGGGTTTCTTTGGGATTAAAGAATTCCCGGGTTTCTTTGGGATTAAAGAATTCCCGGGTTTCTTTGGGATTAAAGAATTCCCGGCTTTCTTTGGGAATAAAGAATTCCCAGGTTTCTTTGGGAATAAAGAAAGAATTCCTGGATTTCCTTGGGGAATAAAGAATTCCCAGGTTTCTTTGGGAATAAAGAATTCCCGGGTTTCTTTGGGAATAAAGAATTCCCGGATTTCTTTGGGAATTCGGGATCAGTTCCACCCCTCAGCCAAGTTTCTTTATTTTTTATCCCAGCCCCGGCTCCCAAAGCTCCCGGGGGCGCTCCGGGCTTTGATTCCGTTGGAATTTCAATGGAAAATGAAAATAATTTGGATTTTTCGCGGCTTTTCGGAGCATTCCCAGCCCACATTCCTGACGTGCCTGAGGAGTCTGAGCCCATAAAAACTCCAGGAGCTGCGGGAAAAGCCGGGATTGTTTGTCACAATTTATTTTATTTATAAAGGAATATTTTATTTATAAAGAAATATTTTATTTTATAAAGAAATATTTTATTTATAAAGAAATATTTTATTTATAAAGGAATATTTTATTTTATAAGGAAATATTTTATTTATAAAGAAATATTTTATTTTATAAGGAAATATTTTATTTATAAAGAAATATTTTATTTTATAAAGAAATATTTTATTTATAAAGAAATATTTTATAAAGAAATATTTTATTTTATAAGGAAATATTTTATTTTATAAGGAAATATTTTATTTATAAGGAAATATTTTATTTATAAAGAAATATTTTATTTTATAAGGAAATATTTTATTTATAAAGAAATATTTTATTTATAAAGAAATATTTTATTTATAAAGAAATATTTTATTTTATAAAGAAATATTTTATTTTATAAAGAAATATTTTATTTATAAAGAAATATTTTATTTTATAAAGAAATATTTTATTTTATAAAGAAATATTTTATTTTATAAAGAAATATTTTCTTTATAAAGAAATATTTTCTTTATAAAGAAATATTTTATTTATAAAGAAATATTTTATTTATAAAAAAATATTTTATTTTATAAAGAAATATTTTATTTATAAAAAAATATTTTATTTTATAAAGAAATATTTTATTTATAAAGAAATATTTTATTTTATAAAGAAATATTTTATTTATAAAGAAATATTTTATTTTATAAAAAAATATTTTATTTATAAAGAAATATTTTATTTTATAAAAAAATATTTTATTTTATAAAGAAATATTTTATTTCATAAGGAAATATTTTATTTATAAGGAAATATTTTATTTATAAAAAAAATTTTATTTTATAAAGAAATATTTTATTTTATAAAGAAATATTTTATTTATAAAGAAATATTTTATTTATAAAGAAATATTTTATTTTATAAAAGTATTTTCTTTATAAAAGTATTTTATTTATAAAATGTTTTCTTTATAAAATATTTCCTTTATAAAATTATTTTCTTTATTAAAAATATTTATTTTATTGAAATATTTACTTATAAATAATTCATAACTTTATTTATTTATTTATTTATTTATTTATAAATAAATAAATTTATAAATAAATAACAATATTCTTATTTATAATAAAAAATAAGGGTTAATAATAAATAAGGGATTAATAATAAAAATTAAGGATTAGTAATAATAATAATAAAATATTAATATTAAAAAATAAGGATTCTTAATTATAAAACCAAGGATTATTAATAATTAAAATAAGGATTATTAATAATAAAAAATAAGGATCTGAGGGGATCCCACCGGGATTTTTGCTGCTGCTTTTTTTGGGTTTTGGTGCTGTTTTTTAAGGTTTTGGTGCTGCTTTTTGGGGTTTTGGTGCTGTTTTGGGGGGTTTTGGTGCTGCTTTTTGAGGTTTTTTTGGTGCTGGTTTTGGGGTTTTGGTGCTGCTTTTTGGGGGTTTTTTGGTGCTGCTTTTTGAGGTGTTTTGGTGCTGCTTTTGGGGTTTTGGTGCTGTTTTGGGGGGGTTTTGGTGCTGCTTTTTGGGGTTTTTGGTGCTGCTTTTTGGGGTTTTTGGTGCTGGGATTTGGGGGGTTTTTGGTGCTGTTTTGGGGGGGTTTTGGTGCTGGTTTGGGGGGGGTTGGTGCTGCTTTTGGGGGTTTTGGTGCTGTTTTTTGGGGTTTTTTTGGTGTTGTTTTTGGAGGTTTTGGTGCTGTTTTGGGGGGGGAGTTTTGGTGCTGCTTTTGGGGTTTTTGGTGCTACTTTGGGGGGTTTTTGGTGCTGCTTTTTGGGGGTTTTTGGTGCTGCTTTTGGGGGATTTTTGATGCTGCTTTTTGGGGGTTTTTTGGTGCTCCTTTTTTGGGGTTTTGGTGCTGCTTTTTGGTGCTGTTTTTTGGGATTTTTGGTGCTGTTTTGAGGGGGGGTTGATGCTGGTTTTGGGGTTTTTGGTGCTGTTTTGGGGGGGATTTTTGGTGCTGCTTTTGGGGGTTTTGGGCGCTGTTTTGGGGGGGTTTTGGTGCTGCTTTTTGGGGGGTTTTGGTGCTGCTTTTTGGGAGTTTTTGGTGCTCCTTTTTTGGGAGTTTTTGGTGCTCCTTTTTTGGGGTTTTTGGTGCTTTTGGGGGATTTTTGGTGCTGCTTTTTGGTGCTGCTTTTTTGGGGGTTTGGAGTTACTTTTTGGGGTTTTGGTGCTGCTTTTTGGGGTTTTTGGTGCTGTTTTTGGTGCTGGTTTGGGGTATTTTTGGTGCTGGTTTTGGGGAGGTTTTGGTGCTGCTTTTGGGGGTTTTGGTGCTGTTTTTTGGGGGTCTTTGGTGCTGTTTTTTGGGGTTTTTGGCGCTGCTTTTGGGGTTTTTGGTGCTGCTTTTTGGGGGTTTTTGGTGCTGGTTTTGGGGAGGTTTTGGTGCTGTTTTGGGGGTTTTTAGTGCTGTTTTTTGGGGGATTTTTGGTGCTGCTTGTGGGGATTTTGGGTGCAGCTTTTTGGGGTTTTCTGGTGCTGTTTTAGGGGGTTTTGGTGCCGCTTTTTGGGGGATTTTTGGTGCTGCTTTTTGGTGCTGCTTTTTTGGGGGTTTGGAGTTACTTTTTGGGGTTTTGGTGCTGCTTTTTGGGGTTTTTGGAGCTGTTTTTGGTGCTGTTTTGGGGATTTTGGTGCTGCTTTTTGGGGGTTTTGGTGCTGTTTTTTGGGGGTTTTGGTGCTGCTTTTGGGGGGGTTTTTGGTGCTGCTTTTTGGGGTTTTGGTGCTGTTTTTGGGGGATTTTTGGTGCTGTTTTTTGGGGGTTTTCGGTGCTGCTTTTTTGGGGTTTTGGTGCTGTTTTTTGGTGCTGCTTTTTTGGGGGTTTGGAGTTACTTTTTGGGGTTTTGGTGCTGCTTTTTGGGGTTTTTGCTGCTGTTTTGGGGGGTTTTTTTGGTGCTGGGATTTGGGGGGTTTTTGGTGCTGCTTTGGGGTTTTTGGTGCTGCTTTTTGGGGGTTTTTTGGTGCTGTTTTGGGGTTTTTTTGGTGCTGCTTTTTGGGGGTTTTTTGGTGCTCCTTTTTTGGGGTTTTGGTGCTGCTTTTTGGTGCTGTTTTTTGAGATTTTTGGTGCTGTTTTGGGGGGGGGGTTGATGCTGGTTTTGGGGTTTTTGGTGCTGTTTTTTGGGGGATTTTTGGTGCTGCTTTTGGGGTTTTGGTGCTGTTTTGGGGGGGTTCGGTGCTGCTTTTTTGGGGTTTTGGAGCTGCTTTTTGGGGTTTTTGGTGCTGGTTTTGGGGGGTTTTAGGTGCTGTTTTGGGGTTTTTGTGCTGTTTTGGTGGGGTTTTGGTGCCTTTTTGGGGGTATTTTTGGTGCTGCTTTTTGGGGTTTTGGTGCTGTTTTTGGGGGATTTTTGGTGCTGTTTTTTGGGGGTTTTTGGTGCTGCTTTTTGGGGTTTTGGTGCTGTTTTTTGGTGCTGCTTTTTTGGGGGTTTGGAGTTACTTTTTGGGGTTTTGGTGCTGCTTTTTGGGGTTTTTGCTGCTGTTTTGGGGGGTTTTTTTGGTGCTGGGATTTGGGGGGGTTTTGGTGCTGCTTTGGGGTTTTTGGTGCTGCTTTTTGGGGGGTTTGGTGCTGCTTTTGGGGATTTTTGGTGCTGCTTTTTGGGGGTTTTTTGATGCTCCTTTTTTGGGGTTTTGGTGCTGCTTTTTGGTGCTATTTTTGGGGGTTTTTGGTGCTGTTTTGGGGGGGGTTGGTGCCGTTTTTTGGGGTATTTTTGGTGCTGCTTTTTGGGGTTTTTGGTGCTACTTTGGGGGGTTTTTGGTGCTGCTTTTGGGGTTTTTGGTGCTGTTTTGGGGGTGTTTTGGTGCTGCTTTTTGGGGGGCTTTCAGTGCTGCTTTTGGGGGGTTTGGGCGCTGTTTTTGGGGGGGTTTTGTGCTGCTTTTGGGGTTTTTGGCGCTGCTTTTGGGGTTTTCCTCCCTTTTGTTTGAGCTCCGAGTCTCAACCCTGGGCCCAGCCCAAGGCAAACAAAGGGCGCGGGTGCGGCGTTAACCCCTGAATTCCCGGCATGGGGGGTCAGGAACAAACCCCAAATTCCTCCAATCCGGTGGGATCCAACAAAAAAACTTCTCCCAGATTTTTTATTTTTTGGGAAAACCTTCCCGGGGCTGATGGGAGTGGAAAATTCCCGATTTTCTGCGGGAAATCCTCCCCCTCCTGCTGGGGTCAAACAGCACCTGCTTCCCAAAGTTTTTCTGGGAATGGTTTTTTAGGATGGAGCCGGAGGGTTGGGGAATTTTGGGGAATTTTTGGGGAATTTTTGGGATTGAGCCGAAGCCGTGTGCCGGATCAGGAGCCGTGGGGTGGGTGTGGGGTGATCATCCCTGAAAATTCCTGGTAATTTCTGACATTTATTCCTGGTAATTCCTGATCATTCCTGAAAATTCCTGGTAATTCCTGAAAATTCCTGATCATTCCTGGTAATTCCAGACAATTCCTGACAATTCCTGAAAATTCCTGCAGTGGAACAGAGATTTAAAGGATGGAAAAGAAAATTTGGGAAGGGTTTTGGGGCTTGGGGTGAGAATTCCTGGTAATTCCTGCCATGGGATGGAGTTTAAAAGGATGGAAGAGAAAATTTGGGAATCGTTTTGGGGCCTGGGGTGAGAATTCCTGATCATTTCTGATAATTCCTGAAAATTTTTGGTAATTCCTGACAATTCCTGATAATTCCTGATGATTCCCAGTAATTCCTGGTAATTTTTGGTCATTCCTGCCGTGGGCTGGAGTTTGAAAAGATGGAAAAGAAAATCTGGGAATGATTTTGGGGCCTGGGGAAGGGGCAGCTCAACCTGGATCCACCTTGGAAAACCTTTGGGAATATTTGGGAAGGAGGAGATTCCGATTTCACCAAATCCAGGAATTTTTTTCCATCCCCCATCTCCATTTTCATGGAATTTCGCTCCCTCTGCTTCCCTGCTATCCCAAAAATAATTGTACAGGGAAAAAAAATCCCCAAATCCCTGGATCCCAACCCAAACCCGCCCTCATTCCATGATTTTATATCAAATTATGAATTTTATTGATTTTATCTGCCTTAAAAACCCCTCAGAACAAAAATATCCAAATTTATTTCCAATCAAAACCCCCAAATCCCCACTTTTCTTCCTTTTCCCGGGATTTTTTCCCTCCCCTTTTGGAAAAGCAACAAAATTTGCATAATTAAATATTAATTAAGGCAGCGCGGGGCCCCGGCAGCTGTAGGGAAAAAACAATTGGGGGGATTTGAATAATTTTGCCTGGAATTCCAAAATCCCGCCGGGATTTGCAGCTCCCCTGATTTCCCTTGCAAGTGAAACGAGCGCGGGGAAGTTTGGTTGGAATATTTAAATGATCCAAGGAAAAAATGGGATAAATCCGTGAGGGGTTTAGGGAAAAAAGGGTTTAAAAAATGGAAAAATTGGGAAATCCCTCTGGAATTCTGGGCAGCTCAAACTTGTGGATTTTCCCTCCTGTTCCCAGTGATTTTCCAGCTTCTCTGATCCTGCAAATTCCCAGATATTTGTTTGGAATATCCAAATGATCCCAGGAAAAAATGGGATAAATCTGTGAGGGGTTTAGGGAAAAAAGGGTTTTAAAGGATGGAAAAATTGGGAAATCCCTCTGGAATTCTGGGATGCTCAAACTTGTGGATTTTCCCTCCTGTTCCCAGGGATTTTCCCAATTCCCAGATATTTGTTTGGAATATTTAAATGATCCAAGGAAAAAATGGGATAAATCCGTGAGGGGTTTAGGGAAAAAAGGGTTTAAATAATAAAAAATTGGGAAATCCCTCTGGAATTCTGGGATGGTCAAACTTGTGGATTTTCCCTCCTGTTCCCAGTGATTTTCCAGCTTTTCCAGGTCTTTCAAATTCCCAGATATTTGTTTGGAATATTCAAGTGATCCCAGAAAAATATTGGGATAAATCCTCAAGGTGTTTAAGGAATAAAAGGTTTTTAATAATAAAAAATTGGGAAATCCCTCTGGAATTCCAGGATGCTCAAACTTGTGGATTTTCCCTCCTGTTCCCAGGGATTTTCCAGCTTCTCTGATCCTGCAAATTCCCAGATATTTGTTTGGAATATTTAAATGATCCAAGGAGAAAAATGGGATAAATCCGTGAGGGGTTTAGGGAAAAAAGGGTTTAAATAATAAAAAATTGGGAAATCCCTCTGGAATTCTGGGATGGTCAAACTTGTGGATTTTCCCTCCTGTTCCCAGGGATTTTCCAGCTTTTCCAGGTCTTTCAAATTCCCAGATATTTGTTTGGAATATTTAAATGATCCAAGGAAAAAAATGGGATAAATCCGTGAGGGGTTTAGGGAAAAAAGGGTTTAAAAAATGGAAAAATTGGGAAATCCCTCTGGAATTCCAGGATGCTCAAACTTGTGGATTTTCCCTCCTGTTCCCAGGGATTTTCCAGCTTTTCCAGAGCCTTCAAATTCCCAGATATTTGTTTGGAATATTCAAGTGATTCCAGAAAAATATTGGGATAAATCTTGGAGGTGTTTAGGGAAAAAAGGTTTTAAAGAATGAAAAATTGGGAAATCCCTCTGGAATTCCAGGATGCTCAAACTTGTGGATTTTCCCTCCTGTTCCCAGTGATTTTCCAGCTTCTCTGATCCTGCAAATTCCCAGATATTTGTTTGGAATATCCAAATGATCCCAGGAAAAAATGGGATAAATCTGTGAGGGGTTTAGGGAAAAAAGGGTTTTAAAGGATGGAAAAATTGGGAAATCCCTCTGGAATTCTGGGATGCTCAAACTTGTGGATTTTCCCTCCTGTTCCCAGGGATTTTCCCAATTCCCAGATATTTGTTTGGAATATTTAAATGATCCAAGGAAAAAATGGGATAAATCCGTGAGGGGTTTAGGGAAAAAAGGGTTTAAATAATAAAAAATTGGGAAATCCCTCTGGAATTCTGGGATGGTCAAACTTGTGGATTTTCCCTCCTGTTCCCAGTGATTTTCCAGCTTTTCCAGGTCTTTCAAATTCCCAGATATTTGTTTGGAATATTCAAGTGATCCCAGAAAAATATTGGGATAAATCCTCAAGGTGTTTAAGGAATAAAAGGTTTTTAATAATAAAAAATTGGGAAATCCCTCTGGAATTCCAGGATGCTCAAACTTGTGGATTTTCCCTCCTGTTCCCAGGGATTTTCCAGCTTCTCTGATCCTGCAAATTCCCAGATATTTGTTTGGAATATTTAAATGATCCAAGGAAAAAAATGGGATAAATCCGTGAGGGGTTTAGGGAAAAAAGGGTTTAAATAATAAAAAATTGGGAAATCCCTCTGGAATTCTGGGATGGTCAAACTTGTGGATTTTCCCTCCTGTTCCCAGGGATTTTCCAGCTTTTCCAGAGCCTTCAAATTCCCAGATATTTGTTTGGAATATTTAAATGATCCAAGGAAAAAAATGGGATAAATCCGTGAGGGGTTTAGGGAAAAAAGGGTTTAAAAAATGGAAAAATTGGGAAATCCCTCTGGAATTCCAGGATGCTCAAACTTGTGGATTTTCCCTCCTGTTCCCAGTGATTTTCCAGCTTTTCCAGAGCCTTCAAATTCCCAGATATTTGTTTGGAATATTCAAGTGATTCCAGAAAAATATTGGGATAAATCTTGGAGGTGTTTAGGGAAAAAAGGTTTTAAAGAATGAAAAATTGGGAAATCCCTCTGGAATTCCAGGATGCTCAAACTTGTGGATTTTCCCTCCTGTTCCCAGGGATTTTCCTTTTCCAGAGCCTTCAAATTCCCAGATATTTGTTTGGAATATCCAAATGATCCCAGGAAAAAAATGGGATAAATCCGTGAGGGGTTTAGGGAAAAAAGGTTTTAAAGAATGGAAAAATTGGGAAATCCCTCTGGAATTCTGGGATGCTCAAACTTGTGGATTTTCCCTCCTGTTCCCAGGGATTTTCCAGCTTTTCCAGGTCTTTCAAATTCCCACATATATGTTTGGAATGTTCAAATGATCCCAGAAAAATATTGGGATAAATCTTTGAGGTTTTGAAGGAATAAAAGGTTTCAAGAATGGAAAAATTGGAAAATCCCTCTGGAATTCCAGGATGCTCAAACTTGTGGATTTTCCCTCCTGTTCCCAGGGATTTTCCAGCTTCTCTGATCCTGCAAATTCCCAGATATTTGTTTGGAATATTTAAATGGTCCCAGGAAAAAAAATGGGATAAATCTGCAAGGGGTTTAGGGAAAAAAGGTTTAAAAAATGAACAAAATGGAAAATCCCTCTGGAATTCCGGGCAGCTCATTTGTGGCTGTTCCCTCCTGTTCCCAGGGATTTTCCCAATTCCCAGATATTATTTGGAATGTTCAGATGATCCCAGAAAAATATTGGGATAAATCCTCGAGGTGTTTAAGGAAAAAACAATTTTAAAATAATGAACAAAATGGAAAATGCCTCTGGAATTCTGGGCAGCTCAAATTGTGGATTTTCCCTCCTGTTCCCAGTGATTTTCCTTTTTCCAGGTCTTTCAAATTCCCAGATATTTGTTTGGAATATTCAAGTGATCCCAGGAAAATTTTGGGATAAATCCTTGAGGAGTTTAAGGAAAAAAAGGTTTTAAAATAATGAGGAGAAAGAAAAATGCTCTGGAATTGTGGTGGGGGTAACAGCGATGTCACAGCGATGTCACAGCGATGTCACAGCGATGTCACAGCCGTGTCACCGGTGTCATGGGTGTCACAACGATGTCACAGCGATGCAACAACGATGTCACAGCGATGTCACAGCCGTGTCACCGGTGTCACGGGTGTCACAGGTGTCACAGCGATGTCACGGTGATGTCACAGCGATGTCACAGCCGTGTCACCGGTGTCATGGGTGTCACAACGATGTCACAGCGATGCAACAACGATGTCACAGCGATGTCACAGCCGTGTCACCGGTGTCATGGGTGTCACAGGTGTCACAACGATGTCACAGCGATGTCACAGCAAGGTCACCGGTGTCAGAGGTGTCACAACGATGTCACAGTGACATCGCTGCAATGTCGCAGTGATGTCACAGCAGTGTCACCAATGTCACAGGGGTGTTAGGGGTGTCACAATGATGTCACAGTGGCGTCACTGATATCACAGGGATGTCACACTGATGTCACAGGGATGTCACAGGGGTGTCACCGGTGTCAGGGGTGTCACAACGATGTCACAGTGACATAACTGCAATGTCAAGGTGATGTCACAGGGGTGTCACTGATGTCACAGGGGTGTCACACAGATGTCCCAGGGGTGTCACCGATGTCACAGAGGTGTCACTGATGTCACAGGGGTGTCCCAGTGATGTCACAGGAGTGTCACCGATGTCACAGGGGTGTTAGGGGTGTCACAAGGATGTCACAGTGACATCACTGCAGTATCACAGTGATGTCACAGGGGTGGCACAGGGGTGGCACAGTGATGTCACAGTAGTGTCTCACTGGTGTCCCAGCAGTGTCCCAGCAGTGTCACAGAGGTATCAGTGATGTCACAGCGGTGTCACCAGTGTCACCAATTTCACAGGGGTATTATGGTGATGTCACTGCAATGTCACAGTGATGTCACAGCGGTGTCACCGATGTCACAGGGGTGGCACAGCAATGCCACAGTGGTGGCACAGGGGTGGCACAGGGTTGTCACGATGATGTCACAGCAGTGTCACCAATGTCACAGGGGTGTTAGAGGTGTCACAGGGATGTCACAGTGATGTCACAGGGGTATCACAGTGATGTCACAGCAGTGTCACCAATGTCACAGGGGTGTCACAGTGGTGGCACAGTGACACCACAGTGAAGTCACAGCAGTGTCACAGGAGTGTCGCAGTAACATCAATGTCACAGAGGTGTCCCAGTGGTGCCACAGTGGTGTCACACCGGTGTCCCAGCAGTGTCACAGTGGTGTCACAGGTGTCACACAGGTGTCACATTGGTGTCACAGGTGTCACACTGCTGTCCCAGCAGTGTCACAGGTGTCACAGAGGTGTCCCAGCAGTGTCCGAGCTGTGGCTCTCTCTGAGCAGCTGCTGGCCACTGTCACACCGGTGTCCCTGCAGTGTCACAGCAATGTCACCACAGTGTCCCATTGGTGTCACAGCAATGTCACCACAGTGTCCCAACGGTATCCCATTGGTGTCACAGCTGTGTCCTACTGGTGTCCCAGCGGTGTCACAAAGGTTACCCAGCAGTGTCTCATTGGTGTCACACCACTGTCACCGCGGTGTCCCACTGGTGTCCCATTAATGTCACACTGGTGTCACCACGGTGTCCCAGCACTGGTGTCCCAGCAATGTCACCATGGTGTCCCAGCGGTGTCTCAGCAGTGTCCCATTGGTGTCACAGCAATGTCACTGTGGTGTCCCATTGGTGTCACCCTGCTGTCACCACAGTGTCCCATTGGTGTCACAGCAGTGTCACCACGGTGTCACCACAATGTCCCAGTAGTGTCTCATTGGTGTCACACCACTGTCACCATGGTGTCCCATTGGTGTTCCAGCAGTGTCACAGAGGTTTCCCAGCAGTGTCCCATTGGTGTCCCAGCAGTGTCACAGAGGTTTCCCAGCAGTGTCCCACTGGTGTCACACCAGTGTCACCTCAATGTCTCACTGGTGTCACACCAGTGTCACCTCAGTGTCCCAGCGGTGTCGCACTGGTGTCACACCAGTGTCACAGAGGTGTCCCATTGGTGTCCCACTGGTGTCACCTCAGTGTCCCAGCAGTGTCCCATTGGTGTCCCAGCAATGTCACCACGGTGTCCCAGCGGTGTCACAAAGATTTCCCAGCAGTGTCCCATTGATGTCACACCACTGTCACCGCGGTGTCCCACTGGTGTCCCAGCAATGTCACCATGGTGTCCCAGTGGTGTCCCACTGGTGTCCCATTGGTGTCTCAGCGGTGTCCCATTGGTGTCACACCAATGTCACCATGGTGTCCCACTGGTGTCCCAGCGGTGTCACAAAGGTTTCCCAGCAGTGTCCCATTGGTGTCACACCAATGTCACTGCGGTGTCCCAACAATGTCCCACTGGTGTCACCCTGCTGTCACCAGTGTCCCATTGGTGTCCCAGCAATGTCACCACAGTGTCCCAACGCTGTCCCACTGGTGTCACACTGCTGTCACCACAGTGTCCCATTGGTGTCCCAGCAATGTCACCACGGTGTCCCAACGCTGTCCCATTGGTGTCACACTGCTGTCACTGCAGTGTCCCATTGGTGTCCCAGCAGTGTCACCACAGTGTCCCAACAATGTCCCACTGGTGTCACCCTGCTGTCACTGCAGGGATTCACCCCTTCCCTCAACATCCCCCAAAAAATCCCTAAATCGGACTCCAAGCTGGAATTTCCATAAATTTGCATAAATTTACATAAATTCCGTATTCAGCCAGGTGAAGTGCGGCCCGGACCCCTCTTTTCCCTGCGATCCCAGATTTTGGGGTTTGGGATTTGCATGGATCATCCTTTCCCTGCAATCCCACACTTTGGGGTTTGGGATTTGCATGGATCATCCTTTCCCTGCAATCCCAGATTTTGGGGTTTGGGATTTCCATGGATCATCCTTTCCCTGCAATCCCACAGTTTGGGGTTTGGGATTTCCATGGATCATCCTTTCCCTGCCATCCCAGATTTTGGGGTTTGGGATTTGCATGGATCGTCCTTTCCCTGCCATCCCACATTTTGGGGTTTGGGATTTGCATGGATCATCCTTTCCCTGCAATCCCACATTTTGGGGTTTGGGATTTGCATGGATCATCCTTTCCCTGCAATCCCACATTTTGGGGTTTGGGATTTGCATGGATCATCCTTTCCCTGCAATCCCACATTTTGGGGTTTGGGATTTGCATGGATCATCCTTTCCCTGCAATCCCACATTTTGGGGTTTGGGATTTGCATGGATCATCCTTTCCCTGCATTCCCAGATTTTGGGGTTTGGGATTTGCATGGATCATCCTTTCCCTGCATTCCCAGATTTTGGGGTTTGGGATTTGCATGGATCATCCTTTCCCTGCATTCCCAGATTTTGGGGTTTGGGATTTGCATGGATCGTCCCTTCCCTGCAATCCCAGATTTTGGGGTTTGGGATTTGCATGGATCATCCTTTCCCTGCAATCCCACATTTTGGGATTTGGGATTTCCATGGATCATCCTTTCCCTGCGATCCCACACTTCGGGGTTTGGGATTTGCATGGATCATTCCTGATGTTCGGCCCCAATCCACTCAAATCCCGGATTTAAATTGGGATGGAAATCCAGGGCAAAATTTCCCTCCGGAAAATTTCCCTGCCCAGCTGGGTCCTCCCGTTCCAGAGGATTTGTGGGATTTTGTGGGGTTGGGGAAGGATGGAGGAGGGAGGAGAATTCATCCCGGATTTTGGGGTCACGTTAAAGGGAAATTCAGATCAACTCCCTGGAAAAACTTTGGGAATTTTTCTGCTCCTACCCCAAAACTGGGTTGGATATCCCTGAGAATTCCTGATTAAAATCCCCCTGGACTGGGAAGTAATTGGGCAAATTTGGGATGGAATCGGGCAAATTTGGGCTGGAATTTTCCAAGTTCTTTGGGATATCCCTGAAAATTCCCAGTTTAAACCTCCTTGGATTGGGAAGGATTTGGGCTGGAATTGTCTGAGTTCTTTGGGATATCCCTGAAAATTCCTGGTTTAAACCCCCCTGGATTGGGATCCATGGAATTGGGCAAATTTGGGCTGGAATTTTCCGAGTTCTTTGGGATATCCCTGAGAATTCCTGATTTAAACCCCCCTGGATTGGGATCCATGGAATTTGGGCTGGAATTGTCTGAGTTCTTTGGGATATCCCTGAGAATTCCTGATTTAAACCCCCCTGAATTGGGATCCATGGAATTGGGCAAATTTGGGCTGGAATTGTCCAAGTTCTTTGGGATATCTCTGAAAAATCCTGATTTAAACCCCCCTGGATTGGGAAGGATTTGGGCTGGAATTTTCCAAGTTCTTTGGGATATCCCTGAAAATTCCCAGTTTAAACCCCCCTGGATTGGGATCCATGGAATTGGGCAAATTTGGGCTGGAATTGACCGAATTCTTTGGGATATCCCTGAAAATTCCCAGTTTAAACCTCCCTGGATTGGGCAAATTTGGGCTGGAATTGTCAGAGTTCTTTGGGATATCCCTGAAAATTCCTGATTTAAACCCCCCTGAATTGGGATCCATGGAATTGGGCAAATTTGGGATGGAATTGTCCAAGTTCTTTGGGATATCCCTGAAAATTCCCAGTTTAAACCTCCCTGGATTGGGCAAATTTGGGCTGGAATTGTCAGAGTTCTTTGGGATATCCCTGAAAATTCCCAGTTTAAACCCCCCTGGATTGGGATCCATGGAATTGGGCAAATTTGGGTTGGAATTTTCCAAGTTCTTTGGGATATCCCTGAGAATTCCCACCTCAAATCCTCTTCTACAAAATAATGGGTTTCTGATTAAAAATGATGATTTTAGGATTAAAATGATGATTTTAGGATGAAAACCACCCCATGATTTTATGTTTAAAATGATGGATTTATGATCAAAATGACAACTTTAGGATTAAAAAAATGACTTTAGGATCAAAACCACCCTATGATTTCATATTTTAAATGATGATTTTATGATAAAAATTATGAATTTATGATCAAAATGACAACTTTAGGATTAAAATTATGATTTTAGGAATAAAACAATGACTTTAGGATCAAAGCCACCCCATGATTTCATATTTTAAATGATGGATTTATGATCAAAATGATGGATTTATGATCCAAATTATGAATTTATGATCAAAGTGACAATTTCAGGATTAAAATTATGATTTTGGGATGAAAACCATGATTTTTAGGACCAAAACCACCCCATGATTTCGTATTTTAAATGATGATTTTATGATCAAAATTATGAATTTATGATCAAAATTATGAATTTATGATCAAAGCGACAACTTTAGGATTAAAATGACAACTTCAGGATTAAAACAATGACTTTAGGATTAAAACAACTCCATGATTTTATATTTAAAATGATGGATTTATGATCAAAATCATGACTTTATGATCAAAATTATGAATTTATTATCAAAGTGACGGCTTCAGGATTAAAACGATGATTTTAGGATCAAAACCACCCCATGATTTCATATTTTAAATGGTGGATTTATGATCAAAATTATGAATTTATGATCAAAATCATGAATTTAGGATCAAAGTGACAATTTTGGGATTAAAATTATGATTTTGGGATGAAAACGATGATTTTAGAACCAAAACCACCCCATGATTTCATATTTAAAATGATGGATTTATGATCAAAATGACGATTTTAGGATGAAAACCACCCTATGATTTCATATTTTAAATGATGATTTTATGATAAAAATTATGAATTTATGATCAAAATGACAACTTTAGGATTAAATCAATGACTTTAGGATCAAAACCACCCCATGATTTTATATTTAAAATGATGGATTTATGATAAACATGATGATTTTAGGATGAAAACAGTGACTTTAGGATCAAAACCATCCCATGATTTTATATTTAAAATAATGATTTTGTATTTAAAATTATTATTTTGTATTTAAAATTATGACTTTATGTTCCAAATCATGACTTTAGGATCAAAATGACAACTTTAGGATTAAAATCATGATTTTTAGGAATAAAACAATGACTTTAGGACCAAAACCCCCCCATGATTTCACATTTTACGATTCAAACTCCACTTTCTGCCCAAACCCTCTAACCGCTCATCCCAACCCAATTTTTTCTACAGCCCATCCCAATTTCCCGATTTTTTTGGGATTTCTCCACCTCCTGCACCTGCCCTGCACCTGCTGCTGTAACCCTACCCCAGCCACGGGCAAATCCCCTCTTTGTTCCCGGGATTTGGGGCCGTTCCCGCCGGAATTCCCGTTGGGAAGCGCGCTCCGAAGGCGAGGCCGTGAGCCCGGCCAAAGTCGTGTTCCTTTTATTGGCTTCACCTTCAGTCCTTGGGGTGGGGGAGTTTTAACCCTTTCCTCCCTCGTTTGGGGTTTCCTGGAGGGTTTGGGGTTTCCTGGAGGGTTTGGGGTTGGATATTTGGGAATTTCGCTGCGGGGTCGTGGAGTTTTCACCCTTTTAGGGAAGAATTGGAGGTGCTCGATGATCACTTAGATTTTATTTTCCTTTCCTTGACTTTCATCTTGAAATTGGGCTGCAGGAAATTGAATTTTTAACATTTCCTCCCTCATTTGGGGTTTCCGGAGGGTTTGAGGTTCAATATTTGGGAATTTTGATGCGGGGCCGTGGAGTTTTCACCCTTTTGGTGAAGAAGGGAAGGTTCTCATTGTGAATTTTTTGTTCCTGTTATTGACTTAACCCAGAACCGCTCACATTGGACTGCTGGAAGTGGAGTTTTTACCTCATTCCCTCATTTTTTACCCAAACCCCTCATTTGGGGTTTCCGGAGGGTTTGGGGTTGGATATTTGGGAATTTCGCTGTGGGGTCGTGGATTTTTCACCCTTTTGGTGAAGAAGGGAAGGCGCTTGGTGTGAATTTTATTTTCCTTTTATTGACTTCATATCCAACCTCTCCATCTGGGCTGCAGGAAGTGGAATTTTTAACATTTCCTCTCTTGTTTGGGGTTTCCCGGAGGGTTTGGGGTTGGATATTTGGGAATTTCGCTGCGGGGCCGTGGAATTTTCACCCTTTAGGTGAAGAACTGAAGGTGCTCGGTGATCAATTGGATTTTATTTTCCTTTTATTGACTTCACATCAAAATCTTGAAATTGGACTGCAGGAAGTTGAATTTTTAACATTTCCTCTCTCGTTTGGGGTTTCCGGAGGGTTTGGGGTTGGATATTTGGGATTTCGCTGCGGGGTCGTGGATTTTTCGCCCTTTAGGTGAAGAACTGAAGGTGCTCGGTGATCACTTGGATTTTATTTTCCTTTTATTGACTTAATCCAGAACTTCTCCATCTGGGCTGCAGAAAGTTGAATTTTTAACCCTTTCCTCCCTCATTTGGGGTTTCCCAGAGGATATTTGGGAATTTCGCTGTGGGGCCGTGGATTTTTCACCCTTTTGGTGAAGAAGGGAAGGCGCTTGGTGTGAATTTTATTTTCCTTTTATTGACTTCATATCCAACCTCTCCAACTGGGCTGCAGGAAATTGAATTTTTAACCATTTTCTCCCTCATTTGGGGTTTCCCAGAGGGTTTGGGGTTGGATATTTGGGATTTCGCTGTGGGGCCGTGGATTTTTCACCCTTTTGGTGAAGAACTGAAGGTGCTCGGTGATCAATTGGATTTTATTTTCCTTTCCTTGACTTAATCCAGAACTGGGCTGCAGGAAGTTGAATTTTTAACTATTTCCTCCCTCATTTGGGGTTCCCAGAGGATATTTGGGAATTTCTCCGGAATTTTTTGGCCTTTCCAGCTGCGGGGTTGGGGTAGGACAGGCGGGGCAGGCCGGGCAGGTGCTCGGGGTGAATTTTAAGTTCCTTTTATTGACTTCATATCGAACCCTTGAAATTGGGCTGTGGGGAGTTGAATTTTTCCCCATTTCCTCCCTCGTTTGGGGTTCCCAGAGGATATTTGGGAATTTCTCTTTGGCGCCGTGGATTTTTCACCCTTTTGGAGAAGAAGGGAAGGTGCTCGATGATCACTTGTATTTTTTTTTCCTTTTATTGACTTAATCCAGAACTGGGCTGCAGGAAGTGGAATTTTTAACCCTTTCCTCCCTCATTTGGGGTTTCCCAGAGGATATTCAGGAATTTCACTGTGGGGCCATGGAATTTTTACCCTTTAGGGCAGGCCGGGCAGGTGCTCGGGGTGAATTTTAAGTTCCTTTTATTAACTTAATATCGAACCCTTGAAATTGGGCTGTGGGGAGTTGAATTTTTCCCCATTTCCTCCCTCGTTTGGGGTTCCCAGAGGATATTTGGGAATTTCTCTTTGGCGCCGTGGATTTTTCACCCTTTTGGAGAAGAAGGGAAGGTGCTCGATGATCACTTGTATTTTTTTTTCCTTTTATTGACTTAATCCAGAACTGGGCTGCAGGAAGTGGAATTTTTAACCCTTTCCTCCCTCATTTGGGGTTCCCAGAGGATATTTGGGAATTTCTCCGGAATTTTTTGGCCTTTCCAGCTGCGGGGTTGGGGGAGGACAGGCGGGGCAGGCCGGGCAGGTGCTCGGGGTGAATTTTAAGTTCCTTTTATTGACTTCATATCGAACCCTTGAAATTGGGCTGTGGGGAGTTGAATTTTTCCCCATTTCCTTCCTCGTTTGGGGTTCCCAGAGGATATTCGGGAATTTCTCCGGAATTTTTTGGCCTTTCCAGCTGCGGGGTTGGGGGAGGACAGGCGGGGCAGGCCGGGCAGGTGCTCGGGAGCTCTCCCTGTGCAGGTGAGTCAGGGCTGGCAGCTCCTGGCACGGCCCCAGGGCCCGGCTCCTGTTCCTGCTGCCGCTGGCACCGCTCCAGCCGGAACCGCCGCGGGATCGGCGCTGGCACGCGATGCCGGGCGGGGAATGGAGGAGAAATCCTGGAGAAATCAAATCCTGGAGAAATCCTGGAGAAATCCTGGAGAAATCCTGGAGAAATCCTGAAGAAATCCTGGAGAAATCCTGGAGAAATCCTGGAGAAATCAAATCCTGGAGAAATCCTTCCTGGGGGTGATGGGGAGGAATCCCCTGGGATGGAATTCCCACAGAATCCATGACTGCCTAATCCCAGGGATCAGAAATTCGGGAGAAATCCTTCTTTGGGATGATGGTGAGACCGTGGGATGGAATTCCCTGAGAAACTGTGACTGCCTCATCCTGGGATTCCAGGGATCAGAAATTCGGGATAAACCCTTCCTTGGGACACTGAGGAATCCCAAAATGGAATTCCCAAAGAAGCCGTGACTGCCTCATCCTGGGATTCCAGGGATTAGAAATTCCAGAGAAATCCTTCCTGGGGGTGATGGGGAGGAATCCCTGGGATGGAATTCCCAGAAAAGCTGTCACTGCCTTATCCTGGGATTCCAGGGATCAGAAATTTGGGATAAACCCTTCCTTGGAACACTGAGAAATCCCTGGGATGGGATTCCCAGAGAAATTGTGACTGCCTCATCCCCGGATTCCAGGGATCAGAAATTCCAGAGAAATCCTTCCTTGGGATGCTGAGGAGTCCTTGGGATGGAAACCGTGGCTGCCCCATCCCTGGATTCCAGGAGAAGAGCTGCTCCTTGTGGATCAGAAATTTGGGAAAAATCCTTCCTTGGGACACTGAGAAGTCCCTGGGATGGAATTCCCAGAGAAATTGTGACTGCCTCATCCCCAGATTCCAGAGATCAGAAATTTGGGATAAACCTTTCTTTGGGACACTGAGGAATCCCAAAATGGAATTCCCAGAGAAACTGTGACTGCCCCATCCTGGGATTCCAGGGATCAGAAATTTGGGAGAAATCCTTCCTTGGGACCCTGAGGAATCCCAAAATGGAATTCCCAGAGAAACTGTGACTGCCTCATCCCCAGATTCCAGAGATCAGAAATTTGGGATAAACCTTTCCTTGGGACACTGAGAAATCCCAAAATGGAATTCCCAGAGAATTTGTGACTGCCCCATCCTGGGATTCCAGGGATCAGAAATTTGGGAGAAATCCTTCCTCGGGACACTGAGGAATCCCAAAATGGAATTCCCAAAGAAGCTGTGACTGCCCCAGCCCTGGATGCCAGGGATCAGAAATTTGGGATAAACCTTTCCTTGGGATGCTGAGGAATCCCTGGGATGGAATTCCCAGAGAAGCTGTGACTGCCCCATCCCTTGGGCCTGTTTGGATCAGAAATTTGGGATAAACCTTTCCTTGGGACGCTGAGGAATCCCAAAATGGAATTCCCAGAAAAGCCATGGCAGTCCCTGGGATGGAATTCCCAAAGAAGCCGTGCCTGCCTCATCTCCAGATTCCAGAGATCAGAAATTTGGGATAAATCCTTCCTTGGGACACTGAGGAATCCCAAAATGGAATTCCCAGAGAAACTGTGACTGCCCCATCCCTGGATGCCTGGGATCAGAAATTTGGGATAAATCCTTCCTCGGGATGCTGAGAAATCCCAAAATGGAATTCCCAAAGCAGCCATGGGAGTCCCTGGGATGGAATTCCCAGCGGAACTGTGACTGCCCCATCCTGGGATTCCAGAGATCAGAAATTTGGGATAAATCCTTCCTCAGGACACTGAGAAATCCCAAAATGGAATTCCCAGAGAAGCCGTGGGAGTCCCTGGAATGGAATTCCCAAAAAAGCCGTGCCTTCCTCATCCCCAGATTCCAGAGATCAGAAATTTGGGAGAAATCCTTCCTTGGGATACTGAGGAATCCCAAAATGGAATTCCCAGAGAAACTGTGACTGCCCCGTCCTGGGATTCCAGAGATCAGAAATTTGGGATAAATCCTTCCTTGGGACACTGAGAAATCCCAAAATGGAATTCCCAGAGAAACTGTGACTGCCCCGTCCTGGGATTCCAGAGATCAGAAATTTGGGATAAATCCTTCCTCGGGACACTGAGGAATCCCAAAATGGAATTCCCAAAGCAGCCGTGCCTGCCCCAGCCCTTGTCTCGACCATAAATTCAGGAGGATTGGGATGAAATTGGATTTTTGGGAAGTTCTGGCTGTAAATCAGAATTTTGTGCTGCCAAACCCCCCAGGGCCGCGTTTTGTGTCTGGTGAGCTCCGGGAATCACGGAATGAAACAACCCCGGCGCTTCTCCCGGGCCTGGAGTCGGGATCCTGACAAATTCCACCACGGATTCACTTCCCAAAGCGGCTCCAAATCAGAAATCCTCGATTTAACGCCTGTGAGGAGGGAACAAAGGGGCAGGGAAAACAAAAAGGGATTTCTCAGGGCAGGAAAACACCTGCTCCATCCAGGGGGAAACAAAGGCAGGGAAAGGCTGGCACGAAAATTGGGATGGGCTGGAAAACCAATCTGGGATTGGATTTGGGGTTTTATTTCACCCAGCTGCTCCAGGAGAAAAGAAAGGCAAGAAAGGATGGGCTGGAAAACTTTGGGCCTGGAAAACCTGGGATGAGTTTAAAATCAGTTTGGGATTAAATTTGGGGTTTTATTCCACTCAGCTGCTCCAGGAGGAAACAAAAGCAGGGAAAGGCTGGGCTGGAAAAGCTGGGATGGGTTTAAAATCAATGTGGGATTAAATTTGGGGTTTTATTCCACTCAGCTGCTCCAGGAGAAAAGAAAGGCAAGGAAAGGCTGGCCTGGAAAACTTTGGGCCTGGAAAACAGGCCTGGAAAACCTGGGATGGGTTTAAAACCAATCTGGGATTAAATTTGAGGTTTTTCCTCCATCCAGCTGCTCCAGGAGGAGACAAAAGCAGGGAAAGGCTGGCCTGGAAAAGCTGGGATGGGTTTAAAATCAATCTGGGATTAAATTTGGGTTTTTATTCCACTCAGCTGCTCCAGGAGGAGACAAAAACCGGGAAAGGCTGGACAAAAAATCCAGGATGGGTTTAAAACCAGTCTGGGATGAAATTTGGTTTTTTATTCCATCCAGCTGCTCCAGGAGAAACAAAAGCAGGGAAAGGCTGGACAAAAAACCCAGGATGGGCTGGAAACCAACCTGGGATAAAATTTTGGGGTTTTCCTCCATCCAGCTGCTCCAGGAGGAGACAAAAGCAGGGAAAGGCTGGCCTGGAAAACCTGGGGCCTGGAAAACAGGCCTGGAAAACCTGGGATGGGTTTAAAATCAGTCTGGGATGAAATTTGGTTTTTTATTCCACTCAGCTGCTCCAGGAGGAGACAAAAGCAGGGAAAGGCTGGGCTGGAAAATTGGGATGAGTTTAAAATCAGTCTGGGATTAAATCTGGGTTTTTATTCCACTCAGCTGCTCCAGGAGGAAACAAAAGCAGGGAAAGGCTGGCCTGGAAAACCTGAGGCCTGGAAAAAAGGTCCGGAAAAGCTGGCATGGGTTTAAAATCAATCTGGGATTAAATTTGGTTTTTTCCTCCATCCAGCTGCTCCAGGAAGAAACAAAAGCAGGGAAAGGCTGGACAAAAAAACCCAGGATGGGCTGGAAACCAACCTGGGATAAAATTTTGGGGTTTTCCTCCATCCAGCTGCTCCAGGAGGAGACAAAAGCAGGGAAAGGCTGGCCTGGAAAACCTGGGGCCTGGAAAACAGGCCTGGAAAACCTGGGATGGGTTTAAAATCAGTCTGGGATGAAATTTGGTTTTTTATTCCACTCAGCTGCTCCAGGAGGAGACAAAAGCAGGGAAAGGCTGGGCTGGAAAATTGGGATGAGTTTAAAATCAGTCTGGGATTAAATCTGGGTTTTTATTCCACTCAGCTGCTCCAGGAGGAAACAAAAGCAGGGAAAGGCTGGCCTGGAAAACCTGGGATGAGTTTAAAATCAGTCTGGGATTAAATTTGGTTCTTTTACTCCACTCCAATTGCACCAGGAGAAAAGAAAGGCAGGGAAAGGCTGGCCTGGAAAATTGGGATGAGCTGAAAACCAACCTGGGATTAAATTTGGGGTTTTTTCCTCCATCCAGCTGCTCCAGGAGGAGACAAAACCAGGGAAAGGATGGGCTGGAAAACCTGGGGTGGGTTTAAAATCAGTCTGGGATTAAATTTGGTTTTTTATTCCACTCAGCTGCTCCAGGAGGAGACAAAAGCAGGGAAAGGCTGGCCTGGAAAACCTGAGGCCTGGAAAAAAGGTCCGGAAAAGCTGGCATGGGTTTAAAATCAATCTGGGATTAAATTTGGTTTTTTCCTCCATCCAGCTGCTCCAGGAAGAAACAAAAGCAGGGAAAGGCTGGACAAAAAAACCCAGGATGGGCTGAAAACCAACCTGGCCAAGCAATCCCTGAGCCCAGCCTGGCTCTTGGCAGCCCCGAGCTTTAGAGGTGAATTTTTCCTGCTTTGAAGATGAAAGGCTTTTGTTCCTTTTATTTCTTTTTTTTTTTTTCTTTCCTTTTTCTTTTCCCTCCCCTTTGTCCTGCCGGGTGCTGGGGCAGGGAGGAGCGGCGGGAGGAAAGGGCAGGAACGGCTGGAATTCCTGGCCAGGCGGGGATGTGGAGCTGCAGCCGCTGCTGGGACGGGTTTTAAACCGGATTTGCAAAATTTTAGGGTGAATCCAAGGGTTTCAGTTGAATTCTCAAAATTCTGAGTTGTTGGTTCCATGGGGTTTTAAGCTGGGTTCTCAAAATTCTGGGCCCAAGGTCCCAAGGAAGGTTTTAAAGTCAGACTCTCAAAATGTTTTATGTTCTTGATTCTAAGGGGTTTTAAATTGGATTCTCAAAATTCTGGGCTAAACCCAAGGTCTCAAGGAGGGATTTTTAACCTGGATTCTCAAAATTTGGAGCCCAAGGTCCCAAGGAAAATATTTAAGTCAGACTCTCAAAATTCTGAGTTGTTGATTCCATGGGGTTTTTAAATTGGATTCTCAAAATTCTGAGCCCAAGGTCTCAAGGAATGGTTTTTAGGTCAGATTCTCAAAATTCTGTGTTCTTAATTCCAAGGGTTTTTAAGTTGGATTCTCAAAATTCTGGGTCCAAGGTCTCAAGGAATGGTTTTTAAACCAGATTCGCAAAATTTGAGGCTGAATTCGAGGGTTTCAGTTGGGTTCTCTAAATTCTGAGTTGTTGATTCCATGGGGTTTTAACCTGGGTTCTCAAAATTTTGAGCCCAAGGTCTCAAGGAAGGTTTTAAGTCAGATTCTCAAAATGTTTTATGCTCTTGATTCCAAGGGGTTTTAAATTGGATTCTCAAAATTCTGAGCCCAAGGTCTCAAGGAATGGTTTTTAAACCGGATTTTCAAAATTTGAGGCTGAATTCGAGGGTTTCAGTTGAATTCTCAAAATTCTGAGTTGTTGATTCCATGGGGTTTTTAAATTGGATTCTCAAAATTCTGAGCCCAAGGTCTCAAGGAATGGTTTTTAAACCAGATTCACAAAATTTGAGGGTGAATCCAAGGGTTTCAGTTGGGTTCTCTAAATTCTGAGTTGTTGGTTCCATGGGGTTTTAAGCTGGGTTCTCAAAATTCTGGGTCCAAGGTCCCAAGGAAGGGGTTTTAAATCGGATTTGCAAAGTTTTAGGCTGAATTCGAGGGTTTCAGTTGAATTCTCAAAATTCTGAGTTGTTGGTTCTGAAGGTTTTTAATTGGATTCTCAAAATTCTGTGCTGAGCCCAAGGCTTTAACTTGAATTCTCAAAATTCTGAGCCCAAGGTCCCAAGGAGAGATTTTTTAAGCTGGATTTTCAAAATCCTGAGGATTCAAGGAATGGTTTGAACCTGGATTCTCAAAATTCCGGGTCCAAGGTCTCAAGGAAGAAATTTTAAATTGAATTCTCAAAATTCTGGGCTAAACCCAAGGTCTCAAGGAGGGATTTTTAACCTGGATTTTCAAAATTCTGAGCCCAAGGTCTCAAGGAAGGTTTTAAGTCAGATTCTCAAATTTCTGTGTTCTTGATTCCAAGGGTTTTAAGTTGGATTCTTAAAATTTTGTGCTGAGCCCAAGGCTTTAATTTGAATTCTCAAAATTCTGAGCCCAAGGTCCCAAGGAAGGTTTTAAAGTCAGATTCTCAAAATGTTTTATGTTCTTGATTCTAAGGGGTTTTAAATTGGATTCTCAAAATTCTGGGCTAAACCCAAGGTCTCAAGGAGGGATTTTTAACCTGGATTTTCAAAATTCTGAGCCCAAGGTCTCAAGGAAGGTTTTAAGCCAGATTCTAAAAATTTTGTGTTCTTGATTCCATGGGGTTTTAAATTGGATTCTCAAAATTCTGGGTCCAAGGTCTCAAGGAATGGTTTTTAAACCAGATTCGCAAAATTTGAGGCTGAATTCGAGGGTTTCAGTTGGGTTCTCTAAATTCTGAGTTGTTGATTCCATGGGGTTTTAACCTGGGTTCTCAAAATTTTGAGCCCAAGGTCCCAAGGAAGGTTTTAAGTCAGATTCTCAAAATGTTTTATGTTCTTGATTCCAAGGGGTTTTAAATTGGATTCTCAAAATTCTGAGCCCAAGGTCCCAAGGAAGGGGTTTTAAATCGGATTTGCAAAGTTTTAGGCTGAATTCGAGGGTTTCAGTTGGATTCTCAAAATTCTGAGTTGTTGGTTCTGAAGGTTTTTAATTGGATTCTCAAAATTCTGTGCTGAGCCAAGGCTTTAACTTGAATTCTCAAAATTCTGAGCCCAAGGTCCCAAGGAGAGATTTTTTAAGCTGGATTTTCAAAATCCTGAGGATTCAAGGAATGGTTTGAACCTGGATTCTCAAAATTCTGAGCCCAAGGTCCCAAGGAAGGTTTTAAAGTCAGATTCTCAAAATGTTTTATGTTCTTGATTCTAAGGGGTTTTAAATTGGATTCTCAAAATTCTGGGCTGAACCCAAGGTCTCAAGGAGGGATTTTTTTAAGCTGGATTCTCAAAATTCTCGGTCCAAGGTCCCAAGGAAAGTTTTTAAGTCAGACTCTCAAAATTCTGAGTTGTTGATTCCATGGGGTTTTTAAATTGGATTCTCAAAATTCTGAGCCCAAGGTCTCAAGGAATGGTTTTTAGGTCAGATTCTCAAAATTCTGTGTTCTTAATTC
Source organism: Acrocephalus arundinaceus (assembly GCA_021534815.1). NCBI lineage: Eukaryota > Metazoa > Chordata > Aves > Passeriformes > Sylviidae > Acrocephalus > Acrocephalus arundinaceus. The sequence goes on along the minus strand of JAJEOU010000287.1, from coordinate 7,264,674 downwards.
CAAGGGTTTTTAAGTTGGGTTCTCAAAATTCTGAGTCCAAGGCCTCAAGGAAGCGTTTTTAAATTGGATTCTCAAAATTCTGGGCCAAACCCAAGGTCTCAAGGAAGGGTTTTAACCCCAATTCTCAGAATTCTGGGCTAAATCCATGGGATTCAAGGAACAGTTTTAACCCAGATTATCAAAATTCTGAGTCCAAGGTCTCAAGGAAGGGATTTTAAACTGGATTCTCAAAATTCTTTCCAGAACCCAAGGATTCTAGGAAGGGTTTTAACCCAGATTTTCAAAATTCTGAGCCCAAGGTCCTAATGAAGAATTTTTAAACTGGATTCTCAAAATTCTGAGTCCAAGGTCCTAAGGAAGAATTTTTAAATTGAATTCTCAAAATTCTAAGCCCAAGGTCCCAAGGAAGAATTTTTAAATTGAATTCTCAGAATTCTGGGCCCAAGGTCCCAAGGAAGAATTTTTAAATTGAATTCTCAGAATTCTGGGCCCAAGGTCCCAAGGAAGAATTTTTAAATTGAATTCTCAAAATTCTGAGCCCAAGGTCTCAAGGAAGAATTTTTAAATTGAATTCTCAGAATTCTGGGCCCAAGGTCCCAAGGAAGAATTTTTAAACTGGATTGTCAAAATTCTGGGCCCAAGGTCCCAAGGAAGAATTTTTAAACTGGATTCTCAAAATTCTGAGTCCAAGGTCCTAAGGAAGAATTTTTAAATTGAATTCTCAGAATTCTGGGCCCAAGGTCCCAAGGAAGAATTTTTAAATTGAATTCTCAGAATTCTGGGCCCAAGGTCCCAAGGAAGAATTTTTAAATTGAATTCTCAGAATTCTGGGCCCAAGGTCCCAAGGAAGAATTTTTAAATTGAATTCTCAAAATTCTAAGCCCAAGGTCTCAAGAAGACCAGAAGAATTTTTAAACCAGATTCTCAAAATTCTGTGCTGAACCCAAGGATTTTAGGAAGGGTTTTAAGCCTGATCCCCAAAATCCCGTGCTGAGCCCAAGATGATTTAAAATATGAGCAAAATACCCTGAAGGATCCTTTTAATTTTTTAAAACCTTTCACACCCTGACTGCCCCGGGTTTTGTTCAGAACCAGGAGTTAAGCTCGGTTTAAGGGCTCCGATTTCCCCGTGTTTGCTCTGGTTGGGTTTCTCGGGCCGATAACGACCCCACAAATCCCCCGGGGCCGATTAACGGGATCCCGATTCCCTCCCGGGAATCCTCCCGGCTTTGGGATCCGGCTCCGCTTTCACTCCTGCAAACACAGCTGAGAAACGAGAGAGAAGGGCTGAAACTGAGAAAATTATGGGATGTTTGGGGTTATTTCTAAGATTTTAAGGGATTTTCCAAAGCTTTCATGTTTTTTTCTGAAGTTTTGGGGTTTTTTTCTGAAGTTTTTGGGGTTTTTCCCAAAGATTTTGGGGTTTTTCCCAAAGATTTTGAGGTTTTTTCCCAATAAAATTGTGGGAATGTTCTCTGGGGTTGATGGTGTAGAGAATATTTAGGATTTTCCTCAGACTGGAATGCTCTATGGGACTGATGGGGTAGGGAATATTTAGGATTATCCTCTAATGGAAATGTTCTCTGGGAATGTTTTCTGGGAATTTTTTTTGGATTGATGGGGTAGAGAATATTTAGGATTATCACCAAATGGGAATGTTCTCCAGGAATGTTCTCTGGGAATGATCTGTGGGGTTGGTGGGGTAGAGAATATTTGGGATTTTCCTCAAACTGGAATGATCTCTGTAATGTTCCCTGGGAATGTCTTTGGGATTGATGGGGTAAAGATTATTTAGGATTATCAGCAAATGGGAATGTTCCCTGGGAATGATCCCTAGGAATGTTCTCTGGGAATGTTCTCTGGGAATATTCTCTGGGAATGTCTTTGGGATTGATGGGGTAGAGAATATTTAGAATTATCACCAAATGGGAATGATCTCTGGGAATGTTCTCTGGGATTGGTGGGGTAAAGAATATTTAGGATTATCAGCAAATGGGAATGTTCCCTGGAATGATCTCTGGGAATGTTCCCCAGGAATGTTCTCTGGGAATGTTCTCTGGGATTGGTGGGGTAAAGATTATTTAGGATTATCAGCAAATGGGAATGTTCTCTGGGAATGTTCCCTGGGAATGATCTGTGGGGTTGGTGGGGTAGAAAATATTTGGGATTATCACCAAATAGGAATGTTCTGTGGGAATGATCTCCAGGGTTGATGTGGCTATTTAGGATTACCATCCAATGGGAATCTTCTCTGGGAATGTTCTCTGGGACTGATGGGGTACAGAATATTTAGGATTATCCTCAAACTGGAATGTTCTGTGGGATTGATGGGGTAGGGAGTATTTAGGATTTTCCTCAAATTGGAATGTTCCCTGGGAATGTTCTGTGGGATTGATGGGTTAGAGAATATTTAGGATTATCCTCCAATGGAAATGTTCCCTGGGAATGATCTCTGGGAATGTCCTGTGGAATTGATGGGGTAAAGAATTTTTAGGATTATCACCAAATGGGAATGTCCTCCGGGAATGTTCTCTGGGAATGATCTGTGGGGTTGGTGGGGTAGGGAATATTTAGGATTATCACCAAACTGGAATGATCTCTGTAATGTTCCCTGGGAATGTCTTTGGGATTGATGGGGTAAAGATTATTTAGGATTATCAGCAAATGGGAATGTTCTCTGGGAATGTTCTCTGGGATTGGTGGGGTAAAGAATATTTGGGATTATCACCAAACTGGAATGTTCTCTGGGGTTGGTAGGGTAAAGATTATTTAGGATTATCACCAAATGGGAATGATCTCTGGGAATGTTCCCTGGGAATGTTCCCTGGGAATGATCTGTGGGGTTGGTGGGGTGGAAAATATTTGGGATTATCACCAAATGGGAATGTTCTGTGGGAATGATCTCCAGGGTTGATGTGGCTATTTAGGATTACCATCCAATGGGAATCTTCTCTGGGAATGTTCTCTGGGACTGATGGGGTACAGAATATTTAGGATTATCCTCAAACTGGAATGTTTTGTGGGATTGATGGGGTAGGGAGTATTTAGGATTTTCCTCAAATTGGAATATTCCCTGGGAATGTTCTGTGGGATTGATGGGTTAGGGAATATTTAGGATTATCCTCCAATGGGAATGTTCCCTGGGAATGTTCTCTGGGAATGTCTTTGGGATTGATGGGGTAGAGAATATTTAGGATTATCACCAAATGGGAATGTTCTCCAGGAATGTTCTCTGGGAATGATCTGTGGGGTTGGTGGGGTAGGGAATATTTAGGATTATCAGCAAATGGGAATGATCTCTGGGAATGTTCTCTGGGATTGGTGGGGTAAAGAATATTTAGGATTATCAGCAAATGGGAATGTTCCCCAGGAATGTTCTCTGGGAATGTTCTGTGGGGTTGGTGGGGTAAAGATTATTTAGGATTATCACCAAATGGGAATGTTCTCTGGGAATGTTCCCTGGGAATGTTCCCTGGGAATGATCTGTGGGGTTGGTGGGGTAGAAAATATTTGGGATTATCACCAAATGGGAATGTTCTGTGGGAATGTTCTCCAGGGTTGATGGGGCTATTTAGGATTACCATCCAATGGGAATCTTCTCTGGGAATGTTCTCTGGGACTGAGGGGGTACAGAATATTTAGGATTATCCTCAAACTGGAATGTTCTGTGGGATTGATGGGGTAGGGAGTATTTAGGATTTTCCTCAAATTGGAATGTTCTCTGGGAATGTTCTGTGGGATTGATGGGTTAGGGAATATTTAGGATTATCCTCCAATGGGAATGATCTCTGGGAATGATCTGTGGGGTTGGTGGGGTAGAGAATATTTAGGATTTTCCTCAAACTGGAATGTTCCCTGGGAATGTTCTCTGGAAATGTTCCCTGGGAATGTTCCCTGGAATGATCTCTGGGAATGATCTCTGGGAATGATCTCTGGGAATGTCTTTGGGATTGTTGGGGTAAAGATTATTTAGGATTATCACCAAATGGGAATGTTCTCCGGGAATGATCTCCAGGAATGTCCTGCCCGTCCCACCAAAGGTCTCCAGGAGGGAACGCAGCCACCCCAAACACAACCCCGCTGATTCCCGGTGCATATTCCCTAAAATCCCGAGCCTGGAGCCTGCTCCAGGTTCAAGTTTGTGTCTGGGAGCCGAGCTGGGGGTGAGGAGCAGCTCAGGGGCTCAGCTGGTGCAGCCCAAATCCCACCCCGAGCATCCCCCGGGATCCTGGGAGGGAAAGTTGGGCCCTGTGGGCACGGGGAGCCAATTAAGGGATAATTGGAGGCTGGAGCTGCATCTTCCCTGGGAAATCCGAGCGCGTTCCCTTCACAACAAGGGGAAAACATTCGGTGTTTGTGTTCCATTTTCGTGGTGCCGAGGGGAATCTTCCAACAATGTCTTTGGAAGGGGACGATTCCAAATTTTTAAAGGAGGTTTGGAAGGCCACAGTTTTAAAAATTTTCAATTTGAAGGCTTTTTAAATATTATTTTATTTTCAGTGCTATCACTTTTATATTTTTATTGTCAGTGCTGCTATTTTAAATGCTCTTCTTTTCAATTTTTTTTTTTTTGATTTTAAATGGGGAGAGCTCAGAGCCCTCCCAGGACCTAAAGGGGCTCCAGGAGAAGAATTTGGGACAAGGGATGGAGGGACAGCCCACAGGGAATGGGTTTGGGCTGGATGAGGTCAGGTTTAGGTGGGAAATTGGGAGGAAATTGTTCCTTTTGAGGGTGGATTTAGCAAAGTTTAAGGGGGTGCCGGAGGAGGGGGAGAGCTGAGGGATCCAGCCTGGAAGTGAGAAGGGTTTGGGGAGAGCTCAGAGCCCTTCCAGGGCCTAAACGGGCACCAGGAGAGCTGGAGAGGGATTGGGACAGGGAATAAGACAATGGGGAATGGTTTGGTGTGGAATGAGGGTGGGATTGGATGGGAAATTGGGAGGAAATTGTTCCTTGTGAGGGCAGCGAGGCCTGGAGTGGATCTGGCAAAGTTTAAGGGGGTGCAGGAGGAGGGGGAGAACTGAGGGGCCCAACCTGAAGTTGAGAGCGGTTTGGGGAGACTTTAGAACATTTCCAGGGCCTAAAGGAGCTCCAGGAGAGGGATTGGGACAGGAAATGGAGGGACAGGACACAGGGGATGAGTTTGGGCTGAGTAAGGCCAAGTTTAGGTGGGAAATTGGGAGGAAATTGTTCCTTGTGAGGGCAGCAAGGCCTGGCGTGGATTTGGCAAAGCCTAAGGGGGTGCAGGGGGAAGGGGAGAGCTGAGGGGTCCAGCCTGAAGAACAGAAGGGTTTGGGGAGACTTAGAACATTTCTAGGACCTAAAGAAGCTCCAGGAGAGTTGGAGAGGAACTTTTCTTCCTTTGTGTGGAATGAGGGAATATCAGCAGGAAATTGTTCCCTGTGAGGCCGGAGAAACCCTGAAAGTCTCCAAACCCATCTTGAAGCCACCCCAGGATCACAGAACCTCCCTCCCCACAGCCCGGCCTGACCCTGGACCTTCCGTGTCCCTTCCTTTGTGCGGAATGAGGGTGGGATTGGATGGGAAATGGGGAGGAAATTGTTCCTTGGGAGGGCAGCGAGGCCTGGAGTGGATCTGGCAAAGTTTAAGGAAGGGGAGAGCTGAAGGGTCCAGCCTGGAACAGAAGGGTTTTGTGGGGAATTAGAACATTTCCAGGGCCTAAAGGAGCTCCAGGAGAAGGATTGGGACAGGAAAAGGAGGGACAGGACACAGGGAATGGGTTTGGGCTGGATGAGGTCAGGTTTAGGTGGGAAATTGGGAGGAAATTGTTCCTTGTGAGGGCGGTGGGGCCTGGAGAGGATTTGGCAAAACTTAAGGAGGTGCAGGGGGAGGGCGAGAGCTGAGGGGTCCAGCCTGAAGAACAGAAGGGTTTGGGGAGACTTAGAACCTTTCTAGGACCTAAGGAAGCTTCAGGAGAGCTGGAGAGGAACTTTTCTGCCTTTGTGTGGAATGAGGGAATATCAGCAGGAAGTATTTCCCTGTGAGGCCGGAGAAACCCTCAAAGTCTCCAAACCCATCTTGAAGCCACCCCATGATCACAGAACCTCCCTCCCCACAGCCCAGCCTGACCCTGGACCTTCAGTGTCCCTTCCTTTGTGCGGAATGAGGGTGGGATTGGATGGGAAATTGGGAGGAAATTGTTCCTTGTGAGGGCGGTGGGGCCTGGAGAGGATTTGGCAAAACTTAAGGAGGTGCAGGGGGAAGGGGAGAGCTGAGGGGTCCAGCCTGAAGAACAGAAGGGTTTGGGGAGACTTTAGAACCTCTCCAGGGCCCAAAGGGGCTCCAGGAGAGTTGGAGAGGAACTTTTCTTCCTTTGTGTGGAATGAGGGAATATCAGCAGGAAATATTTCCCTGTGAGGCCGGAGAAACCCTCAAAGTCTCCAAACCCATCTTGAAGCCACCCCATGATCACAGAACCTCCCTCCCCACAGCCCGGCCTGACCCCGAACCTCCAACGTCCCATTCCACCCCACGCCACCCCCTCCAAGCTCCGGGAATAACCCAGCCTTTGTTAGGCCGGGCCCAACCCCGGCTGCTCCCAAGGCGGCTCCCCAGGCCGGGACACACCTGTTGGGCCGGGGCGGCGCAGGATTGGCTGCGCCCGGCGTGCACCTGCGCAGGGAGGGGTGAAGGGCTCCATGTAAGACGAGCCTTGGCCTCGCTCCTCAGCCCTGCTCACCTCCAGCTCCACCACGCAGCTCCTCCGAGGCTCCTCCGAGCCTTGCCCGGCCTTTATTTCTCTATTTTTTTCTTTTTAAGCTCGGTTTTATTTATTTTAAGCTCGGGTTTTGTTGTTTTTAAGCAGCTTAATGAGGTGTTAGAGGTGTTGTTTTTCCAGGTTTCCTTGGTTCTGTTTTTCGGCCGCTCGGCGCCGATTTCTCTCCCCCAACAGCCGCCGTGAAATCCAAGGACGCGGAAGAGGAAAAACTCACCTGGCTCCTCATCCTCCCAACATTTTCCTTCCTCACCTGGTGTCAGGAGAAGCTCCTTGTTCTTCCAGCACTGAAGTTTTTCCTTCATGCCTGGTAAGATCCAAACTATCTAGGGGAAAAATAAAAAAAAAATGGATTTACGGAGCGCCCAAAAAAAAGCGACTCCTCCAAGGCTTTCCCAACTTTTTCATGGATATTCCCTCTCTCCTCTCCACTTTCTCCAGGATTCCCTTTTTTCTCTTCCTCCTTGTGCCCCCCCAAAGGTGGATTCGGGAGGGTTTGGTTGGACAGATCAGGTTTTGTGTGCTGGGGGGAGGGGAGGGCAGCGCATGAATCCAAACGTTCATTTTACAACCAGTCCAACCAGTCGGGGCAGCTCCGAGCGGCTCCGAGGGCTCGGAAAAAGGGAGGGAGTCAGAGGGGGGAAAAAAAAAAGGAGCTGCTCTCACCCAGGTGTCACGGAAAGCTGGGCAAGGAAAGGAGGGTTTGGGGAATTGGGTGAAAATTGGGCGAAAATTGGACAAAAATTGGATTAAAATTGGAATAAAGTTGATAGAAACGAGCATGGGGTTGAAGAGGGTTCTTCCAAGATTTCTGGGGTTTGGAATATTTGGATTTAAGGGAGGATTTCCTGATTTTCTACTAAAAGTGAGGATTGGGAATCCGAGTTTGCTCGGATTTGGTGAAATAAAAAGGAATAGTTGGAAAATCCAAATTAAGCCGTTATGAAACGAGCATGGGGTTGAAGAGGGTTCTTCCAAGATTTCTGGGGTTTGGAATATTTGGATTTAAGGGAGGATTTCCTGATTTTCGGCTAAAAGTGAGGATTGGGAATCCGAGTTTGCTCGGATTTGGTGAAATAAAAAGGAATATTGGGAAAATCCAAATTAAGCCGTTATGAAACGAGCATGGGGTTGAGGAAGGTTCTTCCAGTATTCCTAAATTTCTGGATTTAAGGGAGGATTTCCCAATTTTCGACTAAAAGTGAGGATTGGAAATCCGAGTTTGCTCGGATTTGGTGAAATAAAAAGGAATAGTTGGAAAATCTGACTAAATCCAAATAAAATCGATATGAAACGAGCATGAAATTGAAGAGGGTCCTTCCAATATTTCTGGGGTTTGGAATATTTGGATTTAAGGGAGGATTTCCCCATTTTCGACTAAAAGTGAGGATTGGGAATCCGAGTTTGCTCAGATTGGCTGAAATAAAAAGGAATAGTTGGAAAATCTGATTAAATCCAAATAAATTCAATAGAAAAAGACCGTGAGATTGAAGAGGGTCCTTCCAATATTTATGGGAGGATTTCCTGATTTTCGACTAAAAGTGAGGATTGGAAATCTGAGTTTGCTCGGATTTGGTGAAATAAAAAGGAATATTGGGGAAATCCAAATAAAATCGATATGAGACAAACATGAGATTGAAGGGAGTTCTTCCAATATTTCTGGTTTTTTGGATTTAAGGAAGGATTTCCCAATTTTCGACTAAAAGTGAGGATTGGGAATCCGAGTTTGCTCGGATTTGGTGAAATAAAAAGGAATAGTTGGAAAATCTGACTAAATCCAAATAAAATTGATATGAAACGAGCATGAAATTGAAGAGGGTCCTTCCAATATTTCTGGGGTTTGGAATATTTGGATTTAAGGGAGGATTTCCCAATTTTCGACTAAAAGTGAGGATTGGGAATCCGAGTTTGCTCAGATTGGCTGAAATAAAAAGGAATAGTTGGAAAATCTGATTAAATCCAAATAAATTCAATAGAAAAAGACCGTGAGATTGAAGAGGGTCCTTCCAATATTTAAGGGAGGATTTCCCAATTTTCGACTAAAAGTGAGGATTGGGAATCCGAGTTTGCTCAGATTGGCTGAAATAAAAAGGAATAGTTGGAAAATCTGATTAAATCTGAATAAAATCCATAAAAATGAACATGAGATTGAAGGGGGTTCCTCAGATATTGCTGGGTTTCGGAATATTTGGATTTAAGGGAGGATTTCCTGGTTTTGGACTAAAAGCGAGGATTGGGAATCCGAGTTTGCTCGGATTTGCTGAAATAAAAAGGAATATTGGGAAAATCCAAATAAAATCGATATGAAATAAGCATGAGGTTGAGGAGGGTCTTTCCAAGATTTCTGGGGTTTGGAATATTTGGATTTTAGGGAGGATCTCCCAATTTTCGATTAAAAGTGAGAATTGGAAATCTGAGCTCTGAAATAAAAAGGAATATTGGGAAAATCGGATTAAAATCCAAATAAAATTGATATAAAACGAGCATGAAATTGAAGGGGGTTCTTCAATATTTCTGAATTTTTTGATTTTAGGGAGGATTTCCGGGTTTGGGGACTAAAAGTGCGGATTGGAAATCTGAGCTCTGAAATAAAAAGGAATATTGGGAAAATCTGATTAAATCCAAATAAAATCGATATAAAATGAGCATAAAATTGAAGGGGGTTCTTCCAATATTTCTGAATTTCTGGATTTAAGGGAGGATTTCCTGGTTTTGGGAGTAAAAGTGCAGATTGGAAATCTGAGCTATTAAATAAAAGGGAATATTGGGAAAATCTGATTAAATCCAAATAAATTCGATATAAAATGAGCATAAAATTGAAAGGGGTTCTTCCAATATTTCTTAATTTCTGGATTTAAGGGAGGATTTCCGGGTTTGGGGATTAAAAGTGCGGATTGGAAATCTGAGCACTGAAATAAAAAGGAATATTGGGAAAATCTGATTAAATCCAAATAAATTCGATATAAAATGAGCTTAAAATTGAAGGGGGTTTTTCCAATATTTCTGAATTTTTTGATTTTAGGGAGGATTTCCGGGTTTGGGGACTAAAAGTGCGGATTGGAAATCTCAGCTCTGAAATAAAAAAGTTGGAAATTCTGATTAAAATCCAAATAAATTCGATATAAAATGAACATAAAATTGAAGGGGTTCTTCCAATATTTCTGGATTTTTGGATTTAAGGGAGGATTTCCGGGTTTGGGGATTAAAAGTGCGGATTGCAAATCTGAGCACTGAAATAAAAGCAATAGTTGGAAAATCTGATTAAATCCAAATAAATTCGATATAAAATGAGCATAAAATTGAAGGGGTTCTTCCAATATTTCTGAATTTCTGGATTTAAGGGAGGATTTCCTGGTTTTGGGACTAAAAGTGCAGATTGGAAATCTGAGCTATTAAATAAAAAGGAATATTGGGAAAATCTGATTAAATCCAAATAAATTCGATATAAAATGAACATAAAATTGAAGGGGGTTCTTCCAATATTTCTGAATTTTTTGATTTTAGGGAGGATTTCCTGGTTTGGGGACTAAAAGTGAGGATTGGAAATCTGAGCTCTGAAATAAAAAGGAATATTGGGAAAATCTGATTAAATCCAAATAAATTCGATATAAAATGAGCATAAAATTGAAAGGGGTTTTTCCAATATTTCTGAATATTTGGATTTAAGGGAGGATTTCCGGGTTTTGGGACTAAAAGTGAGGATTGGAAATCTGAGCTCTGAAATAAAAAGGAATATTGGGAAAATCTGATTAAATCCAAATAAAATCGATATAAAATGAGCATGAAATTGAAGAGGGTTCTTCCAATATTTCTGGGGTTTGGAATATTTGGATTTAAGGGAGGATTTCCGGGTTTTGGGACTAAAAGTGCAGATTGGAAATCTGAGCACTGAAATAAAAGCAATAGTTGGAAATTCTGATTAAAATCTGAATAAAATTGATATAAAATGAGCATGAAATTGAAGAGGGTTCTTCCAATATTTCTGGGGTTTGGAATATTTGGATTTAAGGGAGGATTTCCTGGTTTGGGACTAAAAGTGCGGATTGGAAATCTGAGCACTGAAATAAAAAGCAATAGTTGGAAATTCTGATTAAAATCCAAATAAAATCGATATAAAATGAGCATGAAATTGAAGGGGGTTCTTCAATATTTCTGAATTTTTTGATTTTAGGGAGGATTTCCTGGTTTTGGGAGTAAAAGTGCAGATTGGAAATCTGAGCTCTGAAATAAAAAGGAATATTGGGAAAATCTGATTAAATCCAAATAAATTCGATATAAAACGAGCATAAAATTGAAGGAGGTCCTTCCAATATTTCTGAATATTTGGATTTTAAGGAGGATTTCTGGGTTTGGGGACTAAAAGTGCGGATTGGAAATCTGAGCACTGAAATAAAAAGGAATATTGGGAAAATCTGATTAAATCCAAATAAATTCGATATAAAATGAGCATGAAATTGAAGGGGGTTCTTCCAATATTTCTGAATTTTTTGATTTTAGGGAGGATTTCCTGGTTTGGGGACTAAAAGTGAGGATTGGAAATCTGAGCTCTGAAATAAAAAGGAATATTGGGAAAATCTGATTAAATCCAAATAAATTCGATATAAAATGAGCTTAAAATTGAAGGGGGTTTTTCCAATATTTCTGAATTTTTTGATTTTAGGGAGGATTTCCGGGTTTTGGGACGAAAAGTGCGGATTGGAAATCTGAGCTCTGAAATAAAAAAGTTGGAAATTCTGATTAAAATCCAAATAAATTCGATATAAAATGAGCATAAAATTGAAAGGGGTTCTTCCAATATTTCTGAATATTTGGATTTAAGGGAGGATTTCCGGGTTTGGGGACTAAAAGTGCGGATTGCAAATCTGAGCTCTGAAATAAAAAGGAATATTGGGAAAATCTGATTAAATCCAAATAAAATCGATATAAAATGAGCATAAAATTGAAGGGGGTCCTTCCAATATTTCTGGGGTTTGGAATATTTGGATTTAAGGGAGGATTTCCTGGTTTTGGGACTAAAAGTGCGGATTGGAAATCTGAGCACTGAAATAAAAGCAATAGTTGGAAAATCTGATTAAATCCAAATAAATTCGATATAAAATGAGCTTAAAATTGGAGGGGTTCTTCCAATATTTCTGGATTTTTGGATTTACGGGAGGATTTCCTGGTTTTGGGACTAAAAGTGCGGATTGGAAATCTGAGCTCTGAAATAAAAAGGAATATTGGGAAAATCTGATTAAATCCAAATAAATTCGATATAAAATGAGCATAAAATTGAAAGGGGTTTTTCCAATATTTCTGAATATTTAGATTTAAGGGAGGATTTCCGGGTTTGGGGACTAAAAGTGCGGATTGGAAATCTGAGCTCTGAAATAAAAAGGAATATTGGGAAAATCTGATTAAATCCAAATAAAATCGATATAAAATGAGCATAAAATTGAAGGGGGTCCTTCCAATATTTCTGGGGTTTGGAATATTTGGATTTAAGGGAGGATTTCCGGGTTTTGGGACTAAAAGTGGGGATTGGAAATCCGAGTTTGCTGCTGGCTCTGACTAATGATTGCCACGTTTTAATGACTTGTTTAATTAACCGGCATTTTAACGAGCTCCCCTCCCAAACCACCCCGGCCTCAAATTCTCATTTCTCCCCCTGTCCCAACCCGAATCGATTCCTCGGGTCAGATCGGGAATTTTCCGAGCAGGAACAAGAAAAATCGGGAATTTTGGACGGGGTGGGAAATCCGGGCGGGCTCAGGGCAGGGGGAGCCATTTTGGGTTGGTTTTGTTGATTCTTTTCTCACCTGAGGTTTTTGTTTTTGTTCATTTTAGTGCTGAAAAAATCCAAATATTTCAATTTTCACTTCATTCCAGTGCTGGATCCAACCGGGATTGGCTTTTCCTCGGTTTTTTCCTGAATTTTGGAGTGTTGGGAGAAAGGAGAAGGTAAAATAAATCGGATTTATTTAATTTTTTGGAGGGTGAGGTCAAACCCTTGGGTTCTCCCTCCAAATCTCATTTTTTGGGATTGGAATTCTGCCGGGAACGAGGAAATTTTGGGAAATTTTTGGATATCCCGGAGGATTCTTGGGAATTCTGCCGGATTTCCAGGGATGGGGATTTGGGGGATTCGCTTCTTTCCCTTCCAAAAAAAACTTTCCGGAAAATTCTGCGGGGCACAGAAACAATTCCGGATTTCTGACCAAAACAAAAATAAAATTTCAGGGAATGGAAAAAATCCATTCAAGTTTTTATCCCAAAAAATTCGGCTCATCCCCATTAAACAATCTCAGATTAATTTAATTTAATTCCAAGGATTTTAACGTTGCTCTTCCCTGAAAAACAACCGGAATTGATTCATTTCACCCCAATTAATTCCTGATTTTATTTTTAATTCCCAATTTTATTTCCCTTGGAATCGCAGCTCTTTCCATCCACTTTGCAGATGGAAATTAAGGAATTTTTTGTTGAATTTTAGCCCCAAAAAATGATTTTTATACAGAAAAATTCCAGGTTTTTCCCTCTCCAATCCCAAAATCCTGGACCTCCAGAGGAAATTTGGGATTTGGGAACTGGAGTGGCTTGGATGATGTTTTTAATTGGAATTTCTGCTGCAGGGCTGGGCAGAATTTCAAAGAAAATTTTGATTATTTTGGTGTTTAAATCCCTCTCCAAATTCACTTTTGAAGCTCTTCGGGATTATCAGATGAATTCTTTTTGATATTAGATTGATTATTTTTTAAATATAATATTAATATTTTAATTTTTATAATCAATATAATTCTATAATCAATAAATCAATGTATTAGTTATTAATTATTTATTGAGCATTTAAATATTTTATTCATATTTATAGTGTGTTTATATGGATATTCTGGTTATATTTCTATTTATGCTAATTATATTTATTATTGTCATTATTATTCTATTATTTTCTATCAGTATTGATAATAATAATAGTAACAGTAATAAAATAATAATAATAACAATTAATAATAATAATAATAATAATAATAATAATAATAATAATAATAATAATAATAATAATTTACATGGAATTAAAATTTGGCCTTTTCAGGAATTTTTGGATAAATGGAAACAAAAAATCCAAGCAACCAAAATGTTGCAAAATTCGAGACAAATCCTAGAAAAAAAAATCAGAATTTGAGGAATTAATTAATTTTTTATTATTATATTAAATTTTAATATAATACTATTAATTTTAATACAAGATTAATTATTTTTAAATTATATCCAGCTTTATATTGTATTTATATTTATATTTCTGGCTAGATTTATATCTTTATTTATATTTATATATTTTAGGTATATTAATATTAATATATTATATATGTATAGTTAATATTAATATTAATATTAATATTAATATTAATATTAATATTAATATTTAATAACCATAATAATAATTTTTTCACTGAATTAAAATTTGGCCTTTTCAGGAATTTTTGGATAAATAGAAACAAAAAATCCAAGCAACCAAAATGTTGCAGAATTCAAGACAAATCCTAGAAATAAAAATCAAAATTTGGGGAATTAATTAATTTTTATTATTAATATATTAAATTTTAATATAATACTATTAATTTTAATACAAGATTAATTATTTTTAAATTATAACCAGCTTTATATTGTATTTATATTTATATTTCTGGCTATATTTATATCTCTATTTATATTTATATATTTATAAGTATATTAATATTTATATATTAGATATGTATAGTTAATATTTATATTTATATTTATATTTAATAACAACAATAATAATTTTTTCACTGAATTAAAATTCGGCCTTTTCAGGAATTTTTGGATAAATAGAAACAAAAAATTCAAGCAACCAAAATGTTGCAGAATTCAAGAAAAATCTTAGAAATAAAAATCAAAATTTGGGGAATTATTAATTAATTTTGAAATTAATTGTTCCCATTCCAGGGAAAGCCCAGGGATTCCAGTGGGAATGGAATTTTTAATTATGGGATTTTAAATATTCCAATGAATTTCAGGAGCTGAGCTGCTGACACAGTTTTAGGAATTTTATTGAATTAATTTAATTGGATTTATTTTTAAATTAAAATTCAAAGGTTCCAAGTTCAAGTCCAACCTTGGAAGAAAATCAGAATTAATTTTTTTTTTTAAATATTTCTGTCAAAAATGGAGAGGGAATTCTGTCATTGGGAAAAATCAGGGAAAATTGGGAAAAATCAGGAAAAAATCAGGAAAAAAAGGAGAAAATAATCAGAAAAAAAACCAGAAAAAAACCAGGAAAATGTAAGAAAAATCAGGAAAAAAAAGGAGAAAATAATCAGAAAAAAACCTAGAAAAAAATCAGGAAAATGTAAGAAAAATCAGGAAAAAATCAGGAAAAAAAGGAGAAAATAATCAGAAAAAAAACCAGAAAAAACCCAGGAAAATGTAAGAAAAATCAGGAAAAAATCAGGGGAAAAAAAGGAAAAAAACAGGAAAAAAAAAATCAGGAAAATGTAAGAAAAATCTTAGAAAAATCAAGAAGAAAAACCAGGAAAAATCAGGGGTTTTACTGGGTTTTACTGGTTTTGAACTGGGTTTTACTGGGTTTTTACTGGTTTTTACTGGGTTTTTGAAGTGGGTTTTTACTGGGCTTTACTGGTTTTGAACTGGTTTTGAACTTTTAACTGGGTTTTTACTGGTTTTTAACTGGGTTTTTACTGGTTTTTAACTGGGGTTTTACTGGGTTTTACTGGTTTTAAACCGGGTTTGCTGGGTTTGAACTGGTTTTTACTGGTTTTGAATGGGTTTTAACTGGGTTTTTAACTGGTTTTTACTGGGTTTTTAATTGGTTTTAAAGTGTTTTTTAACTGGGTTTTTACTGGTTTTGAACTGGGTTTGAACCTTTTTTAAAACTGGGTTTTTAATGGGTTTTACTGGGTTTTACTGGTTTTGAACTGGTTTTTACTGGTTTTGAACTGGTTTTAAACTGGTTTTGAATGGGTTTGAACTGGTTTTTAACTTTTTTTACTGGGTTTTTAATTGGTTTTAAAGCGTTTTTTACTGGGTTTTAACTGGTTTTGAACTGGGTTTTTAACTTTTTTTAAACTGGGGTTTTAACTGGGCTTTTACTGGGTTTTTAACTGGGTTTTTACTGGGTTTTACTGGTTTTAAACTGGGTTTGCTGGGTTTTAACTGGTTTTTACTGGTTTTGAATGGGTTTTAACTGGGTTTTTAACTGGTTTTTACTGGGGTTTTAATTGGTTTTAAAGTGTTTTTTAACTGGGTTTTTACTGGTTTTGAACTGGGTTTGAACCTTTTTTTTTTAACTGGGTTTTTTACTGGGTTTTTAACGGGTTTTACTGGTTTTGAACTGGTTTGAATGGGTTTTGAACTGGGTTTTTACTGGTTTTGATCTGGTTTGAACTGGGGTTTTAACTGATTTTTTTACTGGGTTTTGAGTGGGTTTTGAACTGGTTTTTACTGGTTTTGGTGGGTTTGAACTGGTTTTGAACTGGGTTTTTATCTGGTTTTTTTACTGGGTTTTTTACTGGGTTTTGGACTGGTTTTGAACTGGTTTGAATGGGTTTTGAACTGGGTTTTTTCTGGTTTTGATCTGGTTTGAACTGAGTTTCTAACTGGTTTTTTTACTGGGTTTTTACTGGGGTTTGAGCTGGTTTTGAACTGGTTTGAACTGGGTTTTTTCTGGTTTTTTTACTGGGTTTTGACTGGGGTTTGAACTGGTTTTGAACTGGTTTTGAATGGGTTTTAACTGGGTTTTTTTCTGGGTTTTTACTGGGTTTTGAACTGGTTTTGAACTGGTTTTGAACTGGTTTTGAACTGGTTTTGAATGGGTTTTGAATGGGTTTTAACTGGGGTTTTTTTTCTGGGTCTTTACTGGGTTTTGAACTGGTTTTGAACTGGTTTTGGTGGGTTTGAACTGATTTTGATTTAGTTTTGGTGATTTTGATCCCTTCCCGAGCTGTCCCAGTGTCAAACTCCCATTTTCCCTGGGATCAAATTTTTCCCTCCCAATTCAAACATCCAAATTGTCCCCAAAAAATTCCCAAATTTTTATTTGAATTATCCCTTTGAAAATCCCAACTCCACAAATCCCAACAGGAACAGGAAAAACGGGATTGGCTGGGAAATGAACGTGGGGGGCGGAGTTTCCAAAGGATTTTCATGGAAATAAAGAAATTATTCCAATTATTCTTCCACAAATTAGTCTGGAATAACGGGATTGAGTTTGGAGGAACATCCCAAGCTCCAGATCCCATCAAAAAATTTGGATTTTTAAGGATATTTTAAAAGATTTTTAAAAATTTTTTGGGATCTGAGACAACTCCAGGAATTTTTTGGATTTTTTTTATGGAATAAATAAAATTATTTCTATAAATAGATTTATTATTTATATTTAAATTTATATTTTTATTTTTCTGGGAGTCAAAATTTTGGCTTTTCCCTGAATTTGTGCACTTGGAGAAGATTTCCTTGGTTATTAAGGATTGGATTTTTCTACTCTAATTCCGATTAAATATTGGGGTAATTTTGGGAAATTGTTATTATTATTATTATTATTATTATTATTATTATTATTATTATTATTATTATTATTATTATTATTATTAATTATTTACTATTATTTATTTATTATTAACTATTATTAATTTACTATTATTATTTAATATTCTAATTATCAAGATGATTATTATTATTATTATTAACTATTATTAACTATTATTAACTATTATTTACTATTATTATTAATTACTATTATTTACTATTATTATTTACTATTATTATTAACTATTATTAATTTACTATTATTATTTATTATTATATTATTTACTATTATTATTTAATATTCTAATTATCATGATTATTATTATCTACTATA